>JABFEA020000119.1:23881753-23907613 GCA_019775915.2 Cyphomyrus plagiostoma | reverse complement strand
CCCCCCCCCCCCCCCCCCCCCCCCCCCCCCCCCCCCCCCCCCCCCCCCCCCCCCCCCCCCCCCCCCCCCCAACACTTTAACCGCTTACCTCTTTTTAAACAGCGGTGGTTTCTTTCTATGTGGCTCTGGCGCACTCCAGTCACATCTAGACATACTGGAAGTCACAGGAAAAAGTATATAATTATCCTGGTGGAGAGCCAGGCCGCGGCTTAGTTCGCTGTTGATTGGCTCTTTTATGATCATATGCATCAAATTCAGCCATTCAAAGGGAGAGACCAACTACCTGGTAAATGGAGAGAATCGGGTGATTATTTCCTTCCATTGCTCTTCCTAGATGGAGAGACCTTTTAGTAATGGCAATAGTGAGGTAGTGTGATTGGGGTGGGGTGGGTTCTCCTTGGAAGGATTCAGCCGGGGAGGCACGGAAGCCACGACTCCTATGACATTACAAGCATGACTGATTCTCCATCCGCCAACAGAGATGGATTTTCACACATGGGAAATCTTAGGAATCCCAGCAAATAGCATTGCTGACCCCAGTGTACTAGAGGAGTCAGGGATCAAACCAGGAATACCCTTAAACCTCAGTGACGGGGGGATTATCCTGTTCTGCCAATCATCGAGTGTTTTAACCCACTTTCTATTGGCCGCTGTATGACTTTCCTGGAGAATCCCATTGGGCCCTGCAGGCAGTGACAGGCAAAGCCTGGTAATGCTGTCGACGGTGGGTTTCCAACCCCCATTTATTCCCCCACTGTCATGGAGAAGTTCTCACATCCAAAGGATAATCCGTTTCACTTATCGGTAATATTCCCTGGGACCATCAGCTGCTTTTACATCCAGGACATTCAGGGAAGCCCCTAATGACAAAGTACTCTTTGCCTAATGTGCATTAAAAGTGCCATTTAAAGTAGATTTACTTATAGCTTGCATTGACCGTATGAACTGCTTCCGTTAAGAAATATTCATAGAGAAGAAAAACAGGTGTTCTCTGTGAGAAACTCAACTCACTTTCCTTGTGATGTAAATTAAGGATGTAAATATTAATTGGCCATGAAGGGTAAATTATTGGGCAGCATGGTGGTTAGCACTGCTGCCTCACAGTAAGTAGGTCCTGGCTTTGATCCTGGGCTGTATCTGTGTGGGGTTCAGATGCTCTCCCTGTGGTTGCATGGGTTTACACTGGGGGTTCTGGGTTCCTCCCATAGTCCAAAAGCTGCAGGGTATGCTGATTGCTGTGCCTAAATTGGTTCCAGCCTGTGTCTGTTGTTCCTGGGATAGGCGCTTGTGACCCAGTTGGAATTAAATAGTTATAATGATGATGACAATGGATGGATGGCTCAATTATGTCATGCTGAAAAATAGCAATATTCAATGTCAATATGCAGTTGATATAATGAAGCACAGAGCATGCCCAACGTATTTCTCATAATTGTCTTTTCTTGGAGTTCACCACCAAAGTGCACCTGGGGGCATTTTAGCCATGCTTTCTTTCCTGAAGACAGGACATGACACAATTTCTTAAAGTAATGTCATTGGGTGGTACCCAAAATGGTGACCAATAAAAACGCGGCAGGCATCCTTAGGGGTGTGGCTCTTTCTCAGTCTGGCAGTTAGCCTTCCCCTGTCATTTTTCTCCTGAAAGGAGTAAGGTGCGTGTCACTGAAGACCCCATCATGTCGAATGCATGTGTCTCATCATCCCACTCTATAGACCATAAATGCAGAACATCTTTGGGCAGCGAATGTGTCCTGTAGAAGCCATGTCTGTCTACCTATGACCCTTTAATTATTTCTACCCACAGGGTAGCCTGTTTCAGTTAAGCTTTTATTCTGACATTAACAGCAATATTATAGATCTAACAGAGAGAGCATTACATTAAAAGCTGGATATGAATATTTGATGCATCCACTTCGTACAAAGTATTGTAGAGTGATATCTATTGTGCCTGATGCATGCATGCATTTTTAATGATAACATTTTATTAATTTAAAAAAAAAAACAGGTGTAGTATTTTAATCAAAGACTGATTACTCTTCACGAAGAATGCCCAGAGCTCCACTCCACGTGTGTGACAAGTGACATAGCCATTTACTAATTATAAAACAATAATGTGATGTCACTTCCCTTCTGGGGAACCTTCTGACTACAAGTACAGTCCTTATATACCACAGTGCATGTTGACATGGGGCATAGAGGAAGGAGAGGTTAGAGGAAAAGCTAGTGGCCAGTAAACCTCAAGTAGGATTTGTTACTTGGAAAATGGATGGAGAAGATTCACTTTAAGGTTTTCCAGGTTTAAAGTCTCGCCTGCCAGATGAAACAGTCATGTTTTTTGTTTTTTTTTGCAGTTGTGTTGCCAAAGGCACAGGTGCAAGATCTGCTGCAGAATACAAACAAGAAGATGGAATGCATTGTCACGGTGCTGGCTGTGCTAGGGCCCCTGGTCGTCTAAATAGCTGCCTGCGTGGCTGGGGGATTAAAGTGCCAATTAATGTCCTCACCTGACACAGCAGGTGTCCACAGACAACCTAAACTTTTACTTATACCTGTGTTTCACAGAACTGTGTCAATAAGGAAATCCTTTATACACACACACCACAAGTTATCAAGTCAAATGCTCTGAATTCCAAAATAGAAGGATTTTTTAAAATTGCATTCTGTTAATTTAGCTCAATTTTGGGCATCATTTCCTTTTGTTTGGATTGTGTAGGTGGCGGGGATCTCATGGGTAAAGTGACCCTTATGTGATTTCCATCTTAATTGATGCCAGTTTTTTATCCTGAGACAGAACCACAGCAACACATTTTGCAATAAACAGGTGTTATAAGTGTTTACATGAATACAGTCTGGGTTTATATTGCATAAGGGCATCGTTATGCCACAGTGCTGCTAGCATCCAGCAGGTTTAACAATGCAAGCCTGTGACCGGAGGTAACAGGTCATGGACAGTCAAGCTTGCCAAAGAGATGGACACAATATCAACACAGATGCAGGTTAATGTCTGTCTGGCATCAGGAACCAGCGCAGAAGTAAAAAAGAGTTATAAAAGACATGAAAAAGACCCGATGTGCAGAGAGTTGGACAGCGACGTGAGTGCCGGGGGGGGGGGATATCAAACAAAGCCTCTTCCTGGCCATAGGCACGCACCTTCAGTGCCCCCCTCCCCAAGGACACTGCCCTTCATCCCCTGCGTGAGACAGACACTTGACACAGATGGCCTTTCAGCCACTCCCCACGCCAGGACAGCGTCTCGCCAAGAGGCGGCGCCAGTCGCTACCAGCCGGCGATGATGGGAGACGCCTGGCACGCGGGAGTCGGGCCATGCCCTCTGCTCTTAGAATGCATGTCAGTGGCTACGTCTCCTGGACAGTCATTTCCATTTCTGAGCTAAAAAAAAAAAAAATCTATCAAGTCAAATAAGAATTAATCAGTCAGGGCGTTCCTGCTCCATTCATCCAAAGATAAAGTTTTCTATTCAAAACCATGTACATAGATTCATTATATAATATATATTATATATTACTCATTTTAAAGTTACATAGGTCCTGAATAATAATGATTGAATTTGTAACTCTTCAACTGAATTTTCTCATACTTCAGGTTTTATTCATGCAGGGGTAGAACCATGAGGTGTTTCCCCCACTGACCAACTGCATTAGTTCAGTAAAAATATGAATTTTCAATGGCTCATGATATAAATAAATGACCATGCAAAAAAGTTATTTTCAGTAAATAATTCATTCATTTCCACGCACACCTTTCTCATTCAGGGCATCCCATGGTGACAGCTAGTATGCACATAACCAATCACCTACCAGCCATCCAGCTATCCAAAAGTGTTCCTGCATGCTCATGTTCTTCTTTAAGTCCACATTGGCACTCTTTGGTGATAGGAGCACATGCTTAAAAACGTGAAATGATGCATTAAGTCTAGTTAGTTTTTTCTATTTTTTTCCCCATCTCTTTTAATACTTTGCTCTGGAAAATGGAGAAGCTAATGGCAAATGGTGATTAATCAAGCCCTTCAGGTTTATTAGCTAACTGGGAGGAGTTAGTAACTAGGATTGGCCAAGCAGACCTTGCATAGGTCATGGCCTCAGAGAACATTTAGACAGGCAGAATTGTGTCAAGACATATATATGCAACAAAATGTAGTTTTTTTTTTTTTTTTTTACTTTTTTTGTATTTTTTTTACTAGCTAGTGCACGTGTGTTCCGTTTTTTGTACTTGTTCTTTGTCTAAATTGTAGGTTCTGCAGACCTGTCCTCTTACTCTTTGTCCCAAGGCTTTAATGTTAAAGGGGATGCCAGAGTAGTGTTCTGGGGTTTGCCGTAATCATGCCTGGTTACAACCAAATTAGGTGACATATAATATCAGCCTCGTTTAAAGGGGAAGCAGTTTGATGTAATCATCATTCAGAATGGAGCTTCTTTGCCACAAACAACAAAACTTCAGTCTGACTTTGTAGGGTGGAAACACTATCTCAGAGTTTGACAGGAATGGTGAGCAAATTGACACCTTAAAACACACTCCATCAAGGACATGTTTTAAGGATCGGAGTATTTGAATTTCGAGCATTTTGGAGACACTGGCACATTCACTAGTTTTTGCTCTGTGCTGCTGTCTGTTTAATAAGTTAAGAACATCCTAATTATCCTAATCATTACCACTTGTTTTGTATTTCCGAAATGCAAATTGGCCTTTCTGTGTTTTTATACCTTCCTATGTTACGTAACGAGTACGCAAATGTCATAATAATAATATTGGAGTAGTGTCTTTAAGTCAATAAAAAAGGAAAAAGGCCAACTTGGGTTGGACACTCTCTCCTGCTCCCTGTGTTTTCTTCTTAACACAAAAATTTGTAATATATAACACCACTGTTGTAATATTGGGCCTCATTCACCAATATTTTCTTAATAATTCTCTTAAACTTATTCCTACGAAATTTGTTAAGAACGACCTATGTCGGATTCATGACGTATTCTTAAGTAGTAGAATTGTGTGCACCTTTGTTCTTAAGAATGGTGAATCTCACGTCTTCATAACTGAAAGCGCGTGCCAGTTTGTCCTAATTAGCATAGGGAAACGCCCTGCAATTTCCCATAAAAAGGCATGAGACTGTAGGGCCGTATGCAAGGAATGGCCAGGAGACCTGCATGCTATGAGCTGCTTGGCACTAAGAGGAAAAAAACTTAAGTAATGCTTAAGTAAAAGTATTAATACAGTAAAATCCTGTTATAGTGCACTTGCTAAACAATTTAGTCCCCAGGGCCGCTTTTACCTGTAGCTGTAGTTTTGTTCGGCTATAATGGACATGCAGCTCCGCCAACAAGGCACCTGGCCTGCCGGTTGTTTTGTCGTGTCGGCGGGCGAGCAGCAAAGCAGGGAAGTCCAGCCAGGAAATTGGGCAAACGGGGTTTATTCAGCACGTACATACCACATAAAACATCATAAACATCAATGACCGGACTGGGGAAACAAATGGAAACGTGGACTAAATATGAACTACTAACGACAATCAAGGACAGCTGGTAAACACCAGGCATCCACAACCGGGTTAACGAGGGGGCGTGGCACACAGGAGGAGTGGACGATCGGGGCATGACACCGGTGATATCCAGTGCACCTTTGCACCGTTATAACTGGATCTTACTGTAGAGGACGTAAATGCAAATAGACACATGATATTTAGTAGTGCAACCAGTGGATATAAAGCCCCAAAGAAAGCGGATACATGGAAAGGTATCACCTTCTTTGTGAACGCTGTGTGCCAAATAAATCTAAATGATCTTCAAACATGCGTTCCCTTCTCAGAGCATGACTGGCAAGCTCTTCAAGATGTAAGAGAAATGCCATTTTGATTGCAAGGCCAATGAGCAGAAACAGACCTATTTATAATATGCATGATCGCCATTACTACCATGAAAATAATTTTTACATTTTAAAATTATTTTTTTGTCCTGCGATAGGTTGTTCCCTGCCTCGTGCCCATTGCTTCCGGGATAGGCTCCGGACCCCCCGCGACCCAGTAGGATACATGGGTTGGAAAATGGATGGAAAATTATTTTTTATATTTTATTTTTATAAATTATTCAAATACTGTCTGTTACGTATCGGCAACCAGGCGAGCAGGTAAGCTGGTAAGTCCAGCCATCAATGCAGGCAAAATGGGGATTATTAGCACAGACAGGGCTGACAACGAACAAACACAACCCAACTTCACTAACATTCACTAACATCAATGACAGATCTGGCAAGACTCACTCAGACGCTGACTAAATACACAGGACAAGCTAAGGAACACGAAACAGGTGATGACAATTGAGAATTAACACAAGGTAACGAGGTGGGCGTGGCACACTCGAGGATTGGACGAGATGGGCATGACAGAAGCTCCCCCCAAAGGTGCGCACTCCGGGCATGCCCCAGGGGAGGCAACGGATGAGACGAGACCAGCAAAACAGGACCTGGAACACAAAACCAAGACATCAATGGGGCACCGGAAACAGAACAGAAACGCAGAACAAACACAAGGGCAGAAGCCAGGAACAGACAGACCAGGAAGGGAGACACAGGGGGAACACTAACAGGCAGAACAAAAGGGCCAGGAGTGAACGGAGGCCCGGCAGGGGGAGAAGGAGCAGGAACAGGAGGGACAAAGGGACGAGGAGCAGACAAGGGAGACCAGAAAGGAATGGACAGGAGACAAAAGGGAGCCCAAGGGAGCCTAGACAGGTGACGGGTGGTGGCCGGGGGGCCTGCAGGGGAGAGGGAGACAGGAGCAGCAGGGGACCACGCAGGGGCCAAGGAGACGGGCCGAGGGAGTAACAGGGAACACAGAGGGAGCAGAAGGGAACACCGGTGCAGGCAAGCATAAAGGGGAAGCTGCGGCAGGCAAAGGCGCAGCCGGAGCCAGGGAAGGCGCCGTTTGATGCCCCGCTGAAGCAGGGGGGCCCAGAGGCGGCCGACACGGAGCCAGACGCGGGACTGAGGGCCAGCACTGAGGCACCGGGGGGGACCCGGAGGCGACCGCTGACCCAGAGCCGGAGGAACCGCAGGCGACTCCGGAGCCCAAGCCAAGGAGGGTGAGCCAGGGGGCAGGGCGGGCAGGACCCCAGCCCGAAGTCTATTTCCCCTCCCCTTGCAGGACACCAAAAGGTAGGGACCTCGCCGGGCTCCACCTCTTTGGGGCATAGGTGGAGGAGTCCGTTCCCCACTAGAGTCCTTGGGGTCCAGCAGGTAGATCCCTAAGGGGTCCCATTCGAGCTCCTCCTCCCCTTCTACCATGATAGGAGGAGCAATGGTGCTACTGTTGGGGACCTCCTCGGGGACAGAGAGTTCAGGGAATGGCTGTTCCGGGGCTGACTTTTTGTCGGCTGCAAGGACAGAGCCGTGGGCGGAAGCGGCGCCCTGACCTCGGGCGGCGCAGTGGGCAGAGGCAGCACTGGGACCTCGGGCGGTGCAGCGGGTGGAGACGGGGTCGTAGCGGGCGCCTCTAGCAAAGCAGCAGGTGGCACGGAGACCTTGGGCAAAGCGGCTGCAGCAGGGGGCACCACCAAGACAGGCACAAGCAGGTATGAAACACTGGGCAGGTCTGGAACGCCCAGGTCAGGCGTTGCCCCTTTAAGGGCTTTAGGGACCCGGGGAATTGTGTCCCTCACGGCGCTGATCCCCTTACCAACTAGGTGCACTGGCCGGTAATGGTATGCCTCTAACGAAGGCGGCATCTCCTCATTGAGGCTGAACAGGCGGGCAGCAGCGGGGTCTTCCCAGGTGAGTGGGGAGCTCCCTCGCCCACTGGCTGACTCCCAGGCGGGGAACAAAGAACAGGTTCCCAGAAAGGGTGTCGAAACCTCCTCCTGCTGCTTTATGTTCTTCTTCCGCCTCTTCTTCCGGCTGTTCGTTGCAGAAGGTGCAAATGGTTTGGACACGTCGCCCAGGCCCCAGGCGACACACTCCTCCCATCGCTCTGTCAAGCGTTGCCTCAGGCATCAGAGGCATTTTCGTGCCCTATGGAGGGGATACTCCTGCCCAGGTGGGCGCTCCTCCGTGAGGAGGTCCGCTCCCCAGTTGGCCAGTTCCAGGGCTACAGGGTCCTCCTGGACCTCGGGCTGGGACCGCTAATACAGCCGTTGGTGCTCGGTCTGCTGCGCTGCGCTTTTGACGAGATCAGTCATTCTGTTACATGTCGGCAAGCAGGCGAGGGTTAGCAGGTATGTCCAGCTGTTAGTGCAGGCAAAACGCGATTTATTAGCACACACAGGGCTGACAGCGAACAAACACAACTTCACTAACATTAACTAACATCAATGACAGATCTGGCAAGACTCACTCAGACACAGACTAAATATACAGGACAAGCCAAGAGGAACAGGAAACAGGTGATGACAATCGGGAATTAACATGAGGTAACGAGGTGGGCGTGGCACACACGAGGATTGGACGGGCTGGGAGTGACACTATCATTTTATGAACTGCAGAATTAACAAAACTGTTATAACCAATTATTTTGAACTAAGTATCATTACGCAAATGTGCATACGAACGGTCTTGAGTGTTGGTAGATTCTGTTCTTAGCTAAGAACAAATTCAATATTCAATATTCAAAATATTGGTGAATGTCAGAATCTTTGTAAAAAAGTGCGTACGTGGGGTTTAAGAACAAATTTGTTCATAAGAACGGTTGGTGAATGAAGCCCATTGAATGCATGATCCCATTGACAGAACATCAGCTGCCACAACCGAAGAGCAAATTTCCAAATCTCTCTCCATTTTTTTGATTTTTTTTTAGATGGGCTGCAGTGAAGTTTCCTCATCAGTTACAAGTGTGAATCAAAATTCACGCAGTCCTCATGAATTCCAACAATGAACTTACATTAAATTTTCAAAACTCACAAAATGCACAAAAACTTTCTTTAAAATGAGTTTTGAAAATTTTCTCTTTATAACTTGGACCACCAGTCCAACTAAGGGGTTAAATGAGTGTTATATTGTACAGATGCTTTGTCGTAACCTGATAAGATTACATGAGATTACATGAAACAGCTCTGCAACTTAATGGAGGTTTTTTGAAATGGCAAAAAATTATGGCTGTATTCGCATTACAACCCCCCCTCAGAGAGCACAAGAAATGATCCCCCCAGGGGATTTCTGTCAGCTCCCGTGGCATTTTTCCGGCACGTTCCCCGAGCTCTGTGACCCCGTGGAGGCTTCAGGCCTTCCCTCTCGTCCGTCAGCCTGTGAAATATGACAGTGTAGCAGCTTTGAAACTTTTCCTTTGAAGATTCAGAACAGTAAAGAGACTCACACTGGATTCATATTGAATTACTGGCAAAATTCTGCATGTAGGACAGGACCCTTTTCACGTATATGGATTCTCAGCTAGATAAAAATGGAATTAAAATATAAAAAACCGTGCCAGTTTGATAAACAATCCTGGAACCAGAGGGATCCTCCATACGCCTGCCATACCCGTAACCTTGAAACCTTGCAGACTTGAAAGCCTCTTAATTAATGCCAGCCGGCCTTTGTTCGCCTAATTGGGTTTAAATGGCTACAAGATCCAGCCGTACTACTTGGAGGAAGCTCAGTGTTGCAGGATCCCCATCGCAGGCTGTGCCCAGAACATGGCTGCACTTCATGGGCATCTGACCGCAAAGCCAGCAAATGCCACAAACCAAAACCCGACGCATTACACTTCCTCATCTGGGTGGTTTGCAGGACAGAAATATGGCAAATTGCCTGGAAAAAACGGTGATTGGATGTCTTTTTACATTTGCTGCGGGCCGGCTAAAGCCTTGAGTGCCGAACGGGTGTGTCGCTGCACAAACCCCCATCGCTATGTTTGTGTTTTTATTATGGTAACTTACACAATTTCTTGTAACGCTGCGTGGTGGAGATCCCATCACCCTAAGGGTTGGACACGATGAGTAAATGTTTCCCCAGAATTACGGTTCGGCAGTGGAGGATCCCCACAGCACAAGGGTCTGCTCACACAGAAGTGATTCGCCATGTAATTGAGATGCGGACTCGAGTTTGCGATTTGGACTCAACTCCAACTCAATGTTAGTGACTTGTAAACAGTAAGAGTCTTTGAGGCTCTGTTGAAATTTCTACACATGCTAAGCCTTTAGTACAACTCTCCTAATCTGTAAAGCATTAAACTGATCACGGTGTGTGGCTGGGCGCAGACCTTAGGAACTAGACTTGGAGAAACGTGTCATTAAGCAATATCAACAAACATCACGCTTCCTCCATTTTGTCACTACTACAAACTGCAGACCCAATCTGACAAACAAACTATGTGATATTCTGATAAAACTGCTATTCCAAGTTAAATTTTACATTAGAAGGGTTAGGCTTAGAAATAGGCTTTGCTTTACTTGTGATGTAAATTATATATGCACTGAGTTGTTTATAGATTGACATAAATCAGCATAGATTGCCATAAATCTGATAAGCTAGCAGATATGTCCCAAAAACACCTTTTCATTTCTGACATTCCATTCCAAGTCAAGCTGCATTTTCTTACAACTTAGAAAGTCCACGCGACTTAATCGTGCACATCATAATTTCTTAAATGATTTTCCTCACGGAAATTATTAAATGACGAGTTCAGTCACGCATTGAGATTTAACAGTTTTTAATAAGGTAAAAACATAACACCAGCAAATAATTCGGTTGAACAGTAATATCACTAACCGTTCTCCTGTAACTAAAAGAGCAGTATGACAACACATTATTTAAACTTTTTGACATGGAGTTTGCCATGCCAGAAACACACAAGCTGAGAGACTCATTTTATCCATTAATTAGAACTTTTGCTTTAGAATGATGTAGAATGTGTAAAAATGAAAATCATGATTTACTGTAAACATGCATGCACTTTAGCAGCCTGATAAATGGGGTTTGGGTAATACTCAGTAGCCAATCACATCACTTTAACGTAGCTGGGGGGCAGAGTCCGGCGTGATTTGGTCTGGCTCCAGAGCAGGGCTAGTTTGACATGCTTTAGCACAGCAGTTTGTACACATGTACGGTTCAACTCTGGAATTTACACCAAAATGTCCTGCTAGGGATGTCTTCATCATAATGTTATTTTGAGTAAGTATTAATTGTAAAATCTACATTAGAAAAGTACTTAGTTTCTTACAAACCTTTCATTGCTTCTAAGGTATTTGAAATAGCAATTACCTTGAAAATGTATATAAGCCTAAGGAAATATGAGACATGCAATTTTTGAACTGTTCAAGTGGTGATTCCCATTTAGTCACATCAGTTACTTAATAGAAAAAAAAAAAAACAAATAGGTGGTTACATTTTTCATAAATAGTAATGTCATATTGGAACCACGATGGAGACTTGAAACTTGACTTGGAATTTGTAGGGCCGCTCGCTGCTTTCCATCTGGCCTGTGTAAAGGGCCTTAGAGCATATCACAGCATCCGGAGCCCCTCTGCCTTTCCGATGCTGAATCATCCGGAGTTCCCTGGAGGCCCTGAGAGATCACGTCTGTCTTTCATGTCATTTTCGAACCTGCTAAGGTGGCACCTTCGTGTCATGGCAGAGACTTGATGCTGTAGTGACTTACAGTAGATCATCATGCTGTTGAAAGCAGTTACAATGCGGAAGCTGCGATTACAGGATAACATACAAGCCACAGCTAATCGGGGAGAAAAGGCACGTACAGTGTACATCCAATACGACATACGATACATACCTGACAATGTTGCGGTGTTATGCTTTATCCTAATATCATGCTGAAGAATATAGTTCATCTTTGAATTCTATGGGGTGATGAAAGCTGCTCCCTCTGTAAGCCAGGTGTGAAAGTCACAGGGGAAAAGATAGTGTTCAGTGCTCAGAATCCCAAAAAGACGAAGTTCTGAATCCTGAGGCAAGCGCACCTGGTAGCTGTGTAGTACCTCTGAAACTGGGGGGGGGGCTATAAAGTGCCACCCATTTCCAGCAAGCGTGATCTGTAGTCAGTATGCAGCTGCATGCCAGTCCTGAGGGTACCAGCATTACTCAGAAAGGCTGCCTGTCACACCGAACCTCAAAGTCTCCTGCGGCGCCTGTGCCGGCCCCCCGGGCCGGGATAACTCAGCCGCGCCCCCCCCCCCCCACCGGTCCGCCTGATGCTGGCTGACATGGACGCTTTGTTTGCTCGTCGTGGCTGCTTCAGCTCCCTGCTCTGTGGCGGGGCTCTAGGATATAGTCATGCTGTGTGCATCCTTTGAACGACTTTTAGAAGCTGTATTGTCACAACACTACAGGACCGCCGGTCCGTCTGTCTCAGCCTTACTAAGGGATGAGCATAACCATGGGAGGCAAGGTGACGGCATGCTGGTTATGAGGAATGCCGGATGTCCCTCCTGAAGGATTTTCACTGAAAGGAGTGCAAAGAAAAATAAACATACCTCCACCATCCCATAATCAATAATGGGATCCATTATATCTTATTAATAGATTCTAGACTGGCATGACATGATGAATATTGTACTGCAATTCATCTTTATAACTCATCGTTGCTGTCAAATGCTGTGCTGCTCAGTACCCTGAACCTCAGCAAATTTGCCAGCTCACGCTCTGCTTCTAGAGCACGCAAGCAAGCCGTTACCAATTACTGGGACCCCCACCTGAGACTCTGCCATGTGTTATCCGCCCCCCACCCAAAAATTGGAGGCGTGGATATACTTTGACCGAGTCACAGTATCTGCTCCTGGGACCAGTCATATTTTTCTAATTATTGTTTTTTTATTTGTTGTATAATTATTGCTTTTTACAACGTCAACAAATTAGGTGATGAGTTTCCTCAGAGGTCTGTTATAAAAATGATAATGTTGGGACAGGCTGCTGGTGTCAGGGGACCGAAATACAGAGCAAATGGGAAGCCAATTCCCAGAAGGGAACTCGGAGTGGGGGATGTAAGTGAAGGTCAGTAAGCCGGGGAGGTTATCCTGGGAGAGAAAGGAAAGGGAGGCCCTCATGCAGACACAGGGAGGTTATCCTGGGAGAGAAAGGAAAGGCAGGCCCTCACACAGACACAGGGAGGTTATCGTGGGAGAGAAAGAAAAGGCAGGCCCTCACGCATACACGGGGAGGTTATCCTGGGAGAGAAAGGAAAGGCAGGCCCTCACGCAGACACAGGGATGTTATCTTGGGAGAGAAAGGAAAGGCAGGCCCTCACGCAGACATGGGGAGGTTATTGTGCGAAAGAAAGGAAAGGCAGGCCTTCACGCAGACACGGGGAGGCCGGGTCATACATTCTCACTGAGAGAAGACTTGGGACACACACTTATTCACTGGGTAGGGGATCAGGAGAAACCTGCAGGAAACCACACAAGAGCGAACTGGGTCACTCAAAAGTGGAAAAGAGGGGCATTCCGTAACTGGACACTAGCCAACAATACCTCCCACACAGGAAACCAGTCTGACCAGTTAAATAAGACTGGTAATGAGGCAAAGCCAAGACCAGATGCGTAGGCAGTCCAACCTCACAGCTAAGCGAATGCTAGAAAGTTTTTATTTTTTTACCGGATGGACATAGAAGAACAATGGATCTGTGGGCATACAGTTTAATTGTCTTTGACAGGTTTAATGCATTTTCTTGTCTTGAGAAGAAAAACGGTGCCTTAAATACATTTAAGCTGGTCCCAAAGTGCCGATCTACCTGGGCTTTCAGTTATCACTGAAGGTCACTGCTGCTGCTTTTTTTTATTTTCTGGACGTTTTATTTTCGTGATCATTAATCTTCCACCTGAAATGCACAAAGTGAATAAAATATCCAAGTCCCTGTCTACTGCCCTTCGAAACTGATCGTGCACGTGCTTCACATCTGTGGTCTTTTGAATCATGAAATGACTCAACTTCACTAAAGCAATCAGCAATCCAAATTATTATATGTAGATGGATTAAATACGCACTTTTGTAGGATTGAGAGCACATTGAGAGCCAGAAAATTCAACTGAAATATAGAATTGTAGGCAAACGGCAGAGCAGGGCAGCATCTTCCACTACTCTGCTTGTGAGGGCGAACGTGCCTTTCATCTCATGCCCGTTCCCCTCGCCCGAGAATGAACGGCTCTCTGTGTGCGTTCACCAAGCCATTCAGCTGAAGCCTTCCAGCCCTTTCGGTAACACCTGTCTCTCTGACTACAGGACGGGGCCGTGGGTAATGCAAGCACGGCCCCTCGCCGGGCACAGGACCTTCAAAGGGTTCACAGGGTTTAGACTGCACTCAGCGACATCTGCCAAGACCTAACAGGGCGTCTATTCAGGATCCAGAGGCGTGGACCTCAGATTCAAGTCTTTCTCGCCGAGTTTCTGTGCTCTGCTAGTTAAAGGTCTTTTTTTTTTTTATTGGTGATAATTAAAGTGTCGAGGATTTTGATTCAATAGTCAGTTATCAGGTACTTTTATTTAAAACAACAAAGCTGCCTCCCTTTTATAGAGGTAAATCTTTCACTGTGTCGTTTCAGATTTTCTCAAGAGTTTAACAGCATTTCCCTCCGGGAAGGGATTTCGATTTGCACATTTCGGGCTATGAGTCTATTAGGGAGAAAGGATCAAAGACAGTTAAGGTGGAGGTGGTGCTTTTCCTCTATGCTTCCTGAAAAGCAGGGCCTGCCTGTTCTCTCAACAAACATCTGCCGATACGACCATCTTCATGTGTTATCATGTGGAGAGTATCTTTCGCTGAAAGCCATGCATAACCCTCAAGGATCCTGCCGGGGTTCAGCCATGGCCTGTTTCTATGGCAACGCGAAAGGAAACAAAAGATCGTTTCCTTCCGAAGTCACTTGTTTTGTTTTTTTTAACAGTTTAATCTCAATGATTAATATGCCGTCCAAAGACCAAGACGGAAAACACATTATTAATTTTGAAACTGTTAACATCAAAACAGTATAACGGAAGTCGTGCTGAGGCCTTAGCTGGAGCTTCTGCTGCGAAGCTGGTCTAATGAACCTGATTGTCTGGCTTTCTGCGGCTCAACCCCCGCTGTCCAGTGCTTCTACCACCTGTCTCCATTTACAGATTACCACTGCCTCTTAGATTGCTCAGTCCTGCTTCTCTCCCCGAGGAGCCATAAGACCCCCACTGTCTCCTCCTCTGTTTTGTTCCATGTTCCAGCTCAGGTAAACTCCATGGTCACAACAGCCATCGGTCAAGTCGCTCTGCGCCAACTCCATAACCCCAACACCCGCCTGCTCTCTATTTTGGAGAGAATCGCCAGTGGGCACCAGATCTACACTGTGCTCATGCATCTAATAATATTTATGCAGTGTCGGTGCTCCAGACTGCATTCTTAACTTGGCCCGGTTGCCTTGTGTCGTGGCTGAGCACGACTGCCCCCCTCACTCCCCTGCTGGTCTGGATTCACATTATGCTTTGCGATCTTGGCTTCAGCTCGCTTTCGTCATCAGCACGCAACTTTTTTAAGGGTGAAGAACACATAGGAAGGAAAGCACTTTCACAGGATGGAATTCATGTTTAACCTCTTTATATTGTGCCTTATTTGGAGTGGGCTGTGGTGTGAGGGCACACGTTTGCAGTACAGGTTTTTATATTTGTTTTACACCAATAAGAACATCCCACATTTTGCCAAATATCTCAGTTTGTGCAGACTAGCGTCGTATGGGATACTGGTACTGAAAAGTTACTGTGGTACTGCATTTTTGAAAGCTGTATTACAATTTTTTGGTACCCGTACCAATTACAATGTTACAGATTCCGCTAATGCTCCCTAGCTTCAAGTCAAGCCTTATGTAAGGGATCTTATTATATAGTAAAACCTTATAATATAACAAACAGGCTATATTAACATCACCAAACTAGCATCTGTATCTACAGGTCATTATGCTACACTGTGTTTTAAGGAGTAAAATTTTCAAGCATAATGGGCGTAATCTTCTGTGCGGGAAGTTTTTTCGTATGTGTTTATTGAGCAGATGAATGGAAGGCAGCAGAAGAAACTGTTGTAACCTTTATGGGCAATTATCAGCAAAAAATAAATAAATAGTTAGATAGATAAACCCAATCTGTACAGCCTACCCAATTCATTCCTTCTAGGTTCGGTTCCTGAAGAGTGTGTGCATGCTTGTCAGTCACATCTTTGACATCATGTCTGTGTTCCGAACCCTATCATGCTCTGGCCCACCTCTCCCAGCGGGTCAGGTTAAGCGTATTGTACCTGGGCGAGGTATGCATCGACTAACGTAAGTACACACTAAGACCATCTAGCCATGTACCCAACAGTGAATTCATACTGAGTGTAGGTTTCTTTCTGCAAAACCAAGATTTTTGGGTGCATTTCTGAGGCATGGACACACGTCTTCACTACAGTACTGTGGATAATGACAAGCTGAGCTGATCAATGATCAATGATGATTATGGGCAACATGAGGGAATGTTTCTGTGTAATTTCAGATATGGAGAAGAAGACCTTTGTTAGGATTGGAAATGCTGTGTGCACTTCTGACATAGGAGGAGAAGCGGACATTTGTAAGGACGGCTCACTTGACTGAAGCATGTGATACGGAGCGATGACAGCCTGTCGAGATTTTGTTTTGAATCCTCACTTTTAGGGGGAAACCGAATGGAGGCAGGGGCAGAACTAACCTAGAGGAAAACCGCACGATGGGAGCCATTTAACATTGGGGGGGGAGGGGGGTTTCCAAAATGCAACAACAGCTCTCAGTTGCAAGTAAATAAAACGGACTACATATAGAGGAAGTGGACAAGGAGTTCCTCCTGAGACTGACAGAAGCCTATGCCATCCTTCCTCCGGTTTCCGAAACACGCTTCAGCGACCTGTCAGAAGCCTGCAGGTTGTTGTTTGCCTGGAGCAAACAAATGGACTTCTGCTGTCTGTGCTGCTTCCCCTGGACAGAGAGGCAGGGCTGGGAGTGGGGGGGGGGCATTGATTAGCTTGCCAGGGAGCAGCTGGGCCAGTCCTCAGCTGGGCTTCAGGGAGTCATGCCTCTTACGGATCCAGAAATGTTCAAACAGGTGAAAATCTGGACCAATTCCAAGGATATTTAAAGAGGTAAATGGGACCATACAGACAAAGCTGAGTGCAGGCCAGGTAATCAGTAAAGCCAACTGCCAGAGGTGGATAGTTCAGAGCCAGAAACTAAAAATCCAGGCCAAGGTTTTGTTTCAACCAACCAGTTGAGTATAAAGTTAGTCTCTTCCAGGATCATGAGGTAGGCCATGGCCCAGTTTTGGACAATTTTATCCGGTGGTGTGAAGATTCATACTTGCAACTCAATGTTTCTAAGACAAAAGGGATGCTAACTGATTTTCATCTAATTCCTTCTGTAACGATACATTTATCAGTGGCATAGCTATAGCGGCAGTAAGCTGTTATGTATACTTTGGGCACCATCCAGGATGACAAAATGACTTTCGATTTGCAAAAAGAGCAGAGATTATTTGTCCTGAGACAACTGAGGAGTTTTAATGGTGATAGGTGACTTTTGAAATGTTTTACTCCTCTTTTATTGAGGCAATTTTAACCTTCACAATGATTCATTGGATTTGAGAACCTTAGCATAGCTAACAAAGATAAGTTAGGGAAGATTGTTAAATTTCGCCAGAAGACTATTGGCACTACCTTGAATACATTCGACCACGTTTATTAAGTTAGAGCCATTCAGAGGGCAAAGGTCATTCTGGCAGATACCCAACTCCTTCTTCACGTGTAGTTTGACTCCTGGCATCAGGGAGAAGGTATACTTTTCCTGGGAAGGGTAAATCAAACAGATACCTGAGATCATTTGTTCCATCAGGTGTTGGATTTTTAAACAAGCTGTAGGTTTTTGGCAGGGTCTGTATACATATTGATACAACTAATCCATTTTAGTGTATCATATTTAATAGCAATTGTAAGAAAATGTCATTTATTGTATTATGTGTGGGTGTGTCCCCACACCCAGATAAGTTTTGCATATCTTACAACATATGTGTTGGTAGTGTTGACTGCTACCTGCAAACCAAATTTCCCCTTGGTGACAATGAAGCCTGCCTGGCTGCCTGCTTACCTTGTCTGTCTATCTATATTTCTATCTATCTATCTGAAGAGCCACAGTCATAGATTACTCAGCTGAATGGGTGAAACAAAATCTTGGTCTGGATTTTTGGTTTCTGGACCTGAACTATCCCTCCACCAGCTACTCCTGTTATCCTTTGCTTTTCAGTTTATTCATGCCATTGGGAGAAGCAGAGGAATGCAGCCCACTAAGCACGTGGCAGCTCTTTTCCGAATCCGCGTGGGAGACACCCAAAAATCCGACATGTTCCATTGGTCCCCGGAGAGCAGTGTTATTTATGGCTCTGTCCAGCCTGTGAGGAGTTGCTCTTCTTCACAAGACTTAGAAGGCGTGAAATATCCCCATCCACGTCCCACACAGGTATCCGCCCATCCATTAAAAAAATAACGCCTGAAGCGGCTTATACACAGCTTGGCGTCTGCACGCAGTAGGGCTGTCTATTACGATGTATTATTAAACATTTAATGTATGGCAGGTGGCTATAGTGGGCTATGAGCTAAACCGGACTCATAATTGCTTCAGAAATCTATCCAAATGATGTTTTTTTTACTTATGTGTCGTTTCTGTGACAAAAAGGGGGAACTCTGAAATAGCAAACCATATGTTTAGCTCTCACTTCAAAGGATTGAAATAGGTGGCCAGATTTTGTCACAGTTGCTGATGCTAATTGTGTGATTCTTAAACTTTAATTTGTTCAGGAAACTTATGCTGGAGAGAGAAAGGCAGAGAGAGAGAGAGAGAGATCAGTGAAAATTAAGCCATCTTTTTGAGAAAGAGATATTGGCAAAATGATAAGGGTTCTCTGCTTGAAGTCTGTCTGTTCCTGTGAGTAATTAAATTTTAGGGGATGCTTCTGGAACTGGATTTCTCAGTCTGATCCAATCGCAAAATTAATATGTACTCAGACAGAAAACAAGTGTAATCATATATTGACAGACCAGCTTAATTTATTCATAGTTTGTGACACCAACTTGCACAATGCGCTAAAGAGGAATTGCATGTCTCTTGGGCCCCCTGAGTGTTCCTGAAAAAAAAATCCCTCTACAATAGCTTTTGTCTCTGCAAACATGCCTCCTGTTGCAAGGTGTAGGTTGTATCATGCCTGTGCGTGCAGCGGCCTTCAGGGACCCTTCCATCGAGTTTTGAGCAGAAGATCCTGTATTGGTTTAACTTTTTGCTGTTTATGAGGGCATCTCACACCCCTCAGACACATACTGAGGTGCTGCAGTGCTTCTTCCCTTACAACTCATAACCCCCCCCCCTCCCCCACTGAGGCCTTCCTTGGGTTTTGCACTTACAGGTTTAGCTCATGCTAACGACACCTGTGTGACTTATTTCACCTGAGCTCCGAGAGAGGGTGGTGACATACATGTGGAGATGCAGGAAGAAGACTACTCCCGCGCCCCAAGGAAGTTCTGGGGGGCATCTGCCCGCCCCCACCCATAATTCTTTGTGTGGTATATTAGCACTTTTACTGGAGCAGGGATACCAAAAATGTAATGAAGGATTGACTAAAGATTCAAAGTGACTTTTTCAAATAATGATGAAGTCGTTCAGTTCACCACCAAAAAAAAAAAAACCCTCATAAAATATTAAACAACAACCCTCTTTGTTCTTCATATACGCAAGATCCATAATTAATTTGAGCTCACAGAGGTGATATCGCTCTCAGCTCAGACACTCTGCTGAAGATCAAACACTCTTTCATTCTTGTTTTGTTTTTGTTTCATTTTCGTTCGTTTCTCAGCATCCACTCCTGCTGCCCTCTGGCCCTGATGCATTTTTGACTGACCTGCTTTTGACTGCTTATGCCTGTGTAGATTGTGGCACTTGAAGCCTGTCCCAAACCCCATCCCCACAGCAACAGGCAGGCAATTAAACCTTCGTTCTGGGGTCCTCGTCGGTGCACACACCGTAAGGGAGTTTCTGAGAAGTAGTTACCCACTTTGACAGCAGATGAACGGGTATACTGTCAACGCTTTCCATCAAGACGTGAGGTACAGCGCCCTCCTATTGTGGACGCAATAAATTTTCCTGGCTAGCAGACAGATATGAGACACCTATAGTCTCACTAATAAAACAACTCCCTGTCAGGAGATCCTGTTTACTGTTGGATATAAACATTGGCACATACTGTCAGTCAACCTTCCCAATGAGAGAGCTTAAGATAAAGGCTATATAACAAGACAGGTGGACAGAAACTGACCGACCATATTTATAGCAATAACCCCAGTTAAATACAATGTCATAGGTGGGAGTAACTCAGGTCAGGCATACAGAAGCACAGACCTCGGGGGATAGGGGGCAGCTTGGCATCAAATAGTACCCCTTTTCATGGAATAGAAAAGAAAGGGGTTGGGAAGAGAGCGGGAATAGAGCTACTGTGTGGTAGACAGCCTTCGCTGGCAATATAAACAGATACAGGATGACTGGGAGGGTTGTACAGGATATTCAGTTTAATCGGTGGAGACTGTAGGTCACAGGGTGGTCATCAGATATGCGTCCACATGAATGAATAGAAAGAGGGTTTGGGTTGAACTCATTAACAGGCATAGCGTGACTCTGAGGCCGCCGGCACTGGCCCGTCGCTTATTATTTCTGAGAACTTCAGCACAGACGTGCGTCGATTCAGCACCTGGCTGTCGATTTCCCTCATGGTCCCAGGTTCATGCTACCCGCATGATAACTGGGAGAGATGCTTCTGGGACCCCTAAAGACCATGGGATCCCCGGTACACAGACATGAACACATCTCAGGCTGAGTGAACCGTGCACCTGAGTGATGAATAAAGATGTCATATTAGCAGTCTGGGGGATCTTGTTTGACTTATGTAAGCTCAAGACCTTGCTGATTGTTTATTGTTGATCTGTAAAAAGTAACTTGATTGCAAGCTTCTTCATCCTTGTATCCATCTTCCAATTATTTATCCAGTACTGGGTGAATCCTGGAAGTGTGGGGCACATCCAGTCCATCTCAGTTCACACACACACACACTCCTCTCTCCTTCTGGCATGAAAAAGAACTGGGCAAAAAAAAAAAAGTCACGTCCTTCAGTTCATTATGTTTAGCTGTTTAACTATGCTAATTATTAATTAACAATGCCCTTAGGCTTCATTGTATCAAAACTGACCTGCAGAGTCAGCTTTAGAAAGCAGAAATTTGTTTAGGGAGAGTATCTTAAGTGGTATTGTATAGTCAAAATAGTGTGAACATAGATCTTTCTATTACCTTTAAATCTCCACTTAAGGTCAACAGTCAGAGCTTTTCACTAGTTCAAAGATACAGTCCTTTTATAGTTTTATAATTAAGACATTGGAGCCTGAACCTCTGAGGACCTCAGGCTCCTCTTACCAGGGCAGGATTTTCATTATAGTTTTTAAGCTGTTTGACCCATATTATAATAACGGATTAATAATGTTCTTTGCTTGACCTTGAAGCTCTTCTGCTCTGGAGTTTCCACCGGGGCCTGTTCTGGCTCTGTGCTACATGTCTCTCTCCATGTTCCGATCTCTCTGCCCGCTGGGGATTGCTTACGTGAGGTTTTTTGCTCTCCAGAGCCCCATTCAGGCATATTCAGGCAAACAGACTCTGGCCTTTTTGTCATTGTGAGCAGGAGACTTAATGCCACTGCTTGCCCTGCATCATCTAACCTGTCTGTGGGATTAATGTTTGATGAGCATGTGACTTCCATGACAAGGCCCATAATCCCTCAGTGGAGCCCACCATGAGAATGGTCAGCTGACACCCAAGAACCATGGTGACATCTCCATTGATGCCATAGCTGAACAAAGAGGGCCTGCATTATAGGTCCAGGTGCTCTGACAAGGTGCTTTGAAGGGGCATTGGCCTCTAGCTATACCCATTTATTATTTATGAGTGATTGGGGTGTGCAGGCACACTTCACCAAAGAAAAGGACAGAAAGTACCTCCTTACCCATAAGGAAAAGTTGGCAACACTTTACTTAAAGCAGTCATCATAATGCATTTTAGATACCTTCTGCATTTTACATACTGCATTATAATGCAGTCATAAAATTATAAACATGGGTATAGTGCTTTAAAAAATGGCATAACACACTATAACTACTGTATGTTTATTATGCGTCATGAAAGCTCTATGAAGCTGTCATCTATAATGCACTATTGATACTTTAAAATGCATTATAATGGCTTATACTGCCTGGCGGTATCTATAGATGTTACGTCCCGCTCCTTTCGAACCTCTCGTGTGTGCCACGCCCACCCCGTTACCTCCTGTGATCGCCCATTGTTTCCACCTGTGTGGCGTTGCCGCACGCCAGTTCTAGTCCTTGTCTTGTGTATTTAGGTCTGCGTCTTTCCGGCAGACGCGGCATTGACGTTGTTTTATGTCAGTGTTGTGTGCGAATAAACCCGTGTTTCCCCGCATCCTTGCCTGGATTCCCTCCTTCGTCGCCCTGCACCACCACATACGCAACAATAGACAATAAGATAGAACTTTCTGAGAAAATAACATGAATCTCTTATGTTTAATTAAACAAGCTGAATATAAGGAGATCATACATGTCTGTTTTTAAGATAATATAGAAGTAATATACATTTTTATTAATAAACATGTATTTCCTATTACAGCCATATGTTATCATGTATGGTAAAATGTAAAGTTCATGTAAAAGTTTTATTTTTTTTGTAGGCTTTTCCTTTGAGTGTCTTACATGTCAGGTGTGTTTTGCCTCCATCACTACGCCTCCTTTTGGTCAAGCCAGGAACTGATACAATAATCAGAAATGTTGAAGTAGTCGTACTATGGGTGTGGCGCTGCCTAGTACCATGGTGGCGCCCCCTTGTGCCAGCGCCCCAGTCAAGGCGCTGCCAGGTGTGCGCACAGTCTGCTGTCAAACATTGTGGTAAATAAACATTTGCGGGGTTTCCTAAGGATGTCAGCATGATGTCTGAGGCCTCAGTGAAAGATGGTGAGCTATAGTTGCCTGTAGTGACAACCCCCAAAATCCTGCGTCATCGCATAAGCCCTGAGACTGCCTGTGATGACTATCAAAAAGCAGCTCTGACACTGAGCCTACCGCTTCCCCTCTGATCCCTGTCAATTTCTTTATCCCGGTGAATGAATTTCAGAGCGAAGGTCCCTGTGAAACGGGGACGTTGGAAGCCAGTGTCAGCGAATGTGAGATGGGGAGTGAGCGCCCCCACCTGACTTGCCATTGGCACACTCTGCACCACGAATAAAACTCACAGGGAAATTATCCCTAGTGCCATAAAAAAAACAACGCTTCCTTTCAGGCGAGCATTGGTGAGAATCGCCCACAGATGGGGGGAACGTCAGCTCAGGGACCGTAAACCTACAGCAAGATGCCGCCAAGGCAGAGACACCCTTCAAACTTTCCAGGGAACACTTCTTCGTCTGCAGGTCCCATGTTTATCTGGTTTACTTTCTCATGCTGGTGACCCAAACACAGCCTGTCCTCAGCTGCCTCTCTCCACCACCACCGAGGAACATGTTCATACACACCCAAAAAGACAATATCTGGAAGCATCTGCAGATGTTCAACATGTCCGAACTCATTCATGCTTCTTTGACACAGTGGGAGAAGTGAAGAAATGTTTCACCATAAGACTTCACTGCTTCAAATGTGTGTCTATGTCCGTGTGGAAGCACAGTAAGAAATGAAACCGAAGGAGCAACCACCTCCAAATAAAATAAAATATATTTTCCTTTTCAGGATTTGCAGTTTGAAATCTTTTCCGTTAGCTTTGTCTCAGTTTTGGAAGAAACTACAGTGCCTATAGAAAGTTGCCATACCTTTTTGAAAGAGTTACTTTATTTGTCATACTGCCTGAAATCAAAACCCATTCACAAGAAAAAAAAAACTTTTACCAGATTCATTTAGATATTTTGCCTTACAACATCTATTGAAACGAAAGTCGACGGCTCAGAAAATTAATTAAAAATGAAAAACCAGAATGAGAGGGTTGGAAAAGTCATCAATACTTAGTAGAACCACTTTTTACTGTAATTACAGCCATCATTCTCTTTGTATAAGTCTCTACTAGTTTTGCACACCTAGATCGGGGAATGTTTGCCATTCTTCTTTGCAGAATTGGTTGAGTTTGGTCAAATTCTGTGGTGAACAGCAACAAACATTGACAGATTTTCTATTGGATTTAAGTTAAGGCTCTGACTTGGCCACTCAATGACATTCACTTTCCTATCCTTAAGCTACTATATTGTGCTTTTTGTGGAATGTTTGGGACTGTTGCCATGTTGGTAGGTGAATGATTTACCCATCTTCAGCTGTCTTGCAGAGGGACGCAGGTTTTCCTCAAGAATTACTTCGCAGCATCCATTTTCCCTTCAGTCCTGACCAATCGCCCAGTCTCTGCTGGAGAGAAACACCCCCATAGCATAATGCTTCAGGGTGGGCATGGTGGTGTTTTTTGGGCCGTGTGCTGTGTTTGCCTTTCGTCAAACATAGACCTTGGACTTCAACCTCATAAGGTAAATTTTTGTCTCATCTAATCATAGCACCTTTTTCCACATGGCAGCAGAATCTCCCGGGTGGGTTTTCACATAGAGCAAATGAGACTGAATGTGAAACACCGGGGCTGGAGACCACACTCCCAAGGCCTAACAGCTGAAGCCACTCCAGAGAAAACGTCCCTCACAGCTTAAAAGGCGGTCTCTCCCAGCAGTCCTTGCAAAGTATTACTGCCATTCTTTTGATGTGCCACAACAAGCAGTCCCTTGTCTTTTGTCTTTACTGCCTGCCCTGTCTTCCTCGCCCACCTGTTCCAGACCCCTTGTCTTCCTGAATCCTGCCTGTTTCTGCCTCCTGTCCTGCCCGTCCCCCTGTCTGGCGTTCCTGTGTAGGATTGACCAACCTGGCTTTGGACTTCCTTGCCATGTCCCCGACTGCACCTCTCGCTTCTCCCTCTGCTTCTGTCAGCTTTGGTCCCTTTAACAAACCCGTGATCTCCCACAAACTGGGTACCGTCTCTTGTATCCTGTCCCGGTCTGACAGAATCTGTCACTTTTTCAGAAAAGTTTTTTTTTTTTTTCCCACCCTGCCGTACAGACCAGCTGTGCGTGTAAAGCTTGTCGAATGTCGTCACATGCACAGATCGACCAGGTCCACCCATGAATCTTTGTACATCCTCCAAAGTTACCTTTGGCTTCTTGGTACACTCTCTGATCAATGCCCTTCTAACTCTGCCATCCAGTGTGGACAGACTGCCTGATCTATGCAATGTGTTGGTGGTGCCATCCACATTCCAGTTCTTAACGATGCTCTGAACAGCACTCAGAGGGATAGCTAAAGCCGTTGAAACATTTTTGCAGCCCCCTCCCAACTTTTGCCTTTCTGCAGCTTTGTCTTGAAGGCCTTTTAAAAGGACCTTCCCAACAATGTAGATGTCTTCTTCAGAACCTTGTGGAATATTCAGGAGACAGCTGGTTTTATTCTAAGGTAATCAAAACCCCTACAGCTAATGTCCGGGGGGGGGGGGGGGGGTGCAATTAGCCTAATGTTTTATTTATTCACTTTATAAAGTGACATTATAAGGGTATTTCACAAATTTATTTTTAAAAAATACCTCTTGCATTTCCCAAGAATATTGAACTTTATTGATTACTTTATCTTTTTACTTCATAGTTCTAATGTAGACTCTGCCATAAAGCAGGCTCAATCCCTTGAAAATAAACGTTTTGTCTTACTTAAATCACTCAATTGAAGTACTAATGCAGAACTAAGAATAGGTAGTGCTTCCAGTTTAATATACCTATTGGGTGGCAACAGCTTAAGATGGCTTT
>JABFEA020000119.1:23862009-23872711 GCA_019775915.2 Cyphomyrus plagiostoma | reverse complement strand
AGGTGTAATATCACAGAGCCAGGTCTCCTCCATGGCAAACAGAGAAGGTGTAATATCACAGAGCCAGGTCTCCTCCATGGCAAACAGAGAAGGTGTAATATCACAGAGCCAGGTCTCCTCCAAGGCAAACAGAGAAGGTGTAATATCACAGAGCCACGTCTCCTCCATGGCAAACAGAGAAGGTGTAATATCACAGAGCCAGGTGCCCTCCATGGCAAACAGAGGAGGCGTAATATCACAGAGCCAGGTCTCCTCTATGGAAAACAGAGGAGGTGTAATACCACAGAGCCAGGTATCCTCCATGGAGAACAGAGGAGGCGTTATTTGACAGAACCAGGTCTCCTCCATGGCCACCTGACCTTAATCAGAAAAGATGTTTCCTTGTTCATCTGTCTATTGATCCCTTCCCTAGAGAAAAGATGCCAGAATTGTGTCCACACACCTCCAGGTGGTTTGATTCCAGCCCCGGCTTCATACCTGTTGCAGTTGCTTTCCCTGTCAGCTGCTCCCGCAGCCCAGAGACTCGCTAGTGTTTTTTTCACACTTTCCTTTCATATGTATGTGTTGGATATTGCGTGGGCTTCCATTGCTTACTCTGCCTTGCACCCTCTATTCAGTCATTAATGATTTTACACTATATAACTTATTCAAACTGTATTATGGTAACATATGCAACATACTATGTATAACAGGAATGACATGCAAACACTTGCTGTCAATTTCGGGCTTTTTTAATCACTGGGTCACCCACTGATAATGATCCATGTTTGCTGATATGCTGCTGATGGCGAATTATGGAGAAAAAAAAAACAGATTTATAAACCTATATAAGTAAGTTCAGTACAAAGGTGAAAATCGATTTTGTGTCAGTAAGCAGATGACATCCCTTCACCTCTGCAAGTACCGTATTACAGCAGTGCAGAGATTAAATTTGTCACTCGTTTATGGCTCAGGTGACAAAAAGTGACAAAACTCACCCGCAAGCTTTCCTGAGCTTGACAGCATGTCCTGTCACTGTCGGCCAAACGCATTTAATCCTCCGCAAGGTTCTATGTGGAAGGCATCTGAGTCAAAGGTCACACAGAGGAGCGCAGCCTCCTGCGCCACCCCATGTGACACTCAGCAGCCCTGTGTAGCGTTCATCCACCTGGAGTATTCACCAAGAGGCTGCCCTGTTCTCCAACCCCAAGACACCTGAGACTAACAGACACTCCCATGGGGTGCTGACCTTTACATCGAGCTCCTCAGGAGCAGGGCCGCTTGCACAGGGCTGGTGTTTTTATTGACGTAAACAGGATGTTCGTGCTTTTTGCCGACAAATGCAGCCTATAGAAGATCTGGCCTTTAGCTAAAAGCTTCTCCATACCATTGTATGAGAATAGTAATATCCTAACAGTATGTGTGTTGTCATAATATTATATTCTATTAATTGAAAATGGCATTCATTATTCATTATCAATTATTATTACTATTTCTTTCAAAAAAGTTGGGACGCTGTGTAGAATGCAATGATTTACAAATTATATAAACTCTTATATAATTGAAAATAGGACAAAGACAACATATCAAACATTGAAACAGCGTGGCTCTGTATAGAAGAGTTCGGGTGCTACACTGGCCAGCCCGCAGTCCAGACCTGTCACCAATTAAAAACACTTTAAAACATGAAACAAAAAATATGGAAGGAAACGCCGAAATGTTGAGCAGTTGAAATCTTCCATCAGGCAAGAATGGGACGTTTCACTTTCAAAACACCAACAACTGGTCTCCTCCACTCCTAAAACATTCACAGAATGTTGCTAAAAGAAGAGGTGATGCAACACCGCGGTAAACAATGCCCGTCCCGACCTTTCTGAAACGCGCTGCTGGCCTCAAATTCAAATTGAGCACAAATTTGTCATAAAACAATAACGTTTCTCAATTTCAACATTTGATATGTCGTCTTTATTATATTTTGAATTAAATATGGGTTGCTATGATTTACAAATCATTGCATTTTGTTTTTATTTACATATTACACAGCTTTCCAACTTTTTTGGAAACCGGGTCGTGCTATTTTTGCTAGTATTAGTACATGTAGTCGTAATGCATTTTAAATGTAATTTCTGCTATATAAGACAGCCACCCCAACTAGGGTGTCCCCCTGCCTGGTGCCTGATGCTGCCTGGGACCGGTTCCAGACCTCATGACCCGGGCTCAGATAAGCAGTTGGCCGATGGATGGGGTATTACGTAAGACTAATTTTCTCTGACTATTACATGTCATCCTCTAAAAAAGATAACATATCATTCCAGTATAATCAGCGCGCAAATGCACCATGTGAAAATCATGCCCAATTACTCATGACACAGCAAGATGCTGTTAATCTGCCAGTCTCAGCCCTGTGTCGGTGGTAAAAGGGGGTCCTGTATTTCGTATCGGCTGAAACGCAGACTGTTTTTTATGTGGTACTTTGAGATGAGTCTCTGCCCGGCCTTGCAGTGTCCCTGGAATTACAGGGTGATTTGGCAAATGATCAGGAGTCTCTGCACGTGTCTTTGTCATTCAGCAGGGTGTGTGTGGGGGGGAATCCAGTGCAATAACAACTTCTGTCCTGGAATTTAAATATTGTTATAGTGCCTCTCATTATATACATTGTGTACTTTATTTCCAGATTATTATTGTTATTGTCTATGATTGCATCTCTTGTAATGTATTATTCACTTTTCATACGTGCGTGAAAATGAATGGCAAATATTATAATTGCTGCTGGAGTGAGAACCACCTGTATCACACCTGTCGATCACAGTTTACCATGTTTGATTTACAGTAATCCTTCACTATACCGTCCTCTGCTGTATATCTCTGTTGTAGTCCCTTCAAATATTTGCTTTAATCACTAAAATCCAATTGACTATTCATTCAGTTGTGAGTTTTTGTCATGCAGGACATTTTTCTTGTTACTGACTGAGACACCGGATCGCGAGGAGCAGATTAGATTCTCTCTCTTTTATCGGTGTCTTTGTAGTTATTTAATTGGACACCGCGCCTCAATTAAAGCCTGCTAGCTATTTCATTAGAGGGGGTTTTAATTAGATGCGGTAATTGTTTGGTAATCAATCACGGAGGGCGTTTATATTTGGATCAATTAGCACAGGTAGCGATTTTTCCCTGTTTTTCTGGGATGTTTGATAACTTTGCGAGTCCCTCGAGAAACAGGGACGTAGATGTTCTATTCCAGGACGCCGCTGGGAGATATTTATTTCTCTGCCTGCGTGCCTGTATATTTATATATTTATTTTAGAAAATTGTCAGGGCGCCTTTGTTATGCAAAAAAGCAGTAGGAGGAATAGATCGGTAATCTGCATTACATTTTCTGCTTATCAGTCTCAGAGATCTCAATCTTGCATTTTTCCAGAAGGATTTTTTGCTCGGGTTTCTCGTTAATCCTGCCTGAACTTGGCTTCACACGGACACACACAGTATCCTGCTGTCCGGCCAACTGACTAAACGTGCCGCCAGCGACCCGATCACCTCTCCTCCGGCGTCACGGTCTGCCTCGCGTGACTCGCCCTCACCATACAGCGCTTCGTCCATTCTTATGCAGGCACTCAATTTATCTCCCTAGTAAAATTGCGGGGGAAAACGTTAAAATAACAGAACTGTCTGCGCTCTTGTTGCATCAGCTTACGTTGGAAGAGTTTGTTTTATGTAACATACCTTAAATAGCCTACAGCTACATGCTGGCAGGGATAGCTGCTTCAGGAAGTATGATTTATATTTTTAATGGTACCTGTTACATTTGGGATTTAGGAATCTCCACAACTCGAAATATATTTCGCACTACGGAAAATATTTGCTTGGCCACAGGCTTTTGTGGTCAACCTACGATAAATTACAAACACAAAATGCCAAATATGTTGGCTTAATTGACTGAAATGCACCAATTATAAAGAGCAGAAAATAGTAAATATATTCAGTTTTTTATATAGTGCCTTTCACAATACATTAGCCCCCAAGGCGCTTGACATGTGCATGGCAATTAATTACTACATCACATCTAGAAAATGACAAAATGATGCATGAAAAATGAAAGAGAGGAAGGAAGAATGCCAGGAAACGACAGGAGAGGAACAAGAAACTCCCCAGTAAGGAGAGAAGGAAAACCTCTGAAGACCCAGCAAACCCCCAACCCCCCACCCCCCGGCCATGCTAAGAATACAAAGAAAAATTTATAATAAAAGCAGGGTGTGAACTGTGAACATACTGAGAGTTCATCAGTGAGCTAATTCTCCATGTAACCCTGTGGAAGCCGGCAGTTCACTCACAATTGTTTAGTTCATGAGCTCCATTGATGATGACACCCTTCCATAAGACTAAACTAGCAGTTCCGACTCAGACAGCACCATCCCAGGCACCACCCAGACCTGTGTGTGGTGGGGGGCACATGGGTGGTCAGAAGAAGCATAGACATATTGATGGACAAATATAGTGCACCAACATGTACGGCAGCAGAAACAAACATAGTTGTGTGATCATGTTTTAACATGTGGGTGAGCAAGACTAAATTAAGAGGTCTTCACTCCAGATTTAAAGACAGACTTATTTGGCATCCTGAACATCAACTGACGAACTGTTCCTTAATATAGGAGCCCTGCAGCTAAAAGCTTTAGCACCAACTGCTGATTTATTTATATGTGCCTGTGTTCTGAGTGTTTTATGCGGCTTGTAAACACGGATCAGTCTTGTTGGGCTGGCAGGTGCTTGACCTTTAAGTGCTATATATGCAAGTAGGAGAATTTGCATATATATGAAGTCTGGAACTTAACAGAAAATCAATGCATGTGTTCAAACTTCCTGCTCTTGGTGACAATTATAGCTGTTGCATTTTGAATACTCTGTGTGGTGTTTAATGTAGCGTGTGTGCTCCCAAATAATACAGTATTACAGTAGTCTAAGCCTATTGTATACAAAAGCATCTATTAGTTTCTCAGTATGAACAAAGAAAAAATGCCATAGCTTCATTCCTCAACCATAGGAAGTGTTCATTTGATACTACATCTGCATGAGATTTGAACATGAGGCTTGTATCCAAGAAGATGCCAAGATTAATGAGCAGGACCGTTGAGGTCAGAAGTTCACCTCCTCGGAGCTCTGTGCAAAGATGATAGCAGTCGTATCTGTACTCTTGCCTCTGAACAGCAGAACCCTGGTTTCCTCCATACTGTGTGACGGAAAGTTTTCATTCATCCAAGGCTTAACTTCATTAACTTAATTAGCTGAAGTGACGATAGATGAGATGTCATTAGATGTGGCTGTGATGTACGTTTGGGTGTCGTCGGCATAGGAACGAAATAGTAATGGCAGCATTTGCAGAGAGAATATTACTGGTCCAAGCACTGATCACTGTGGCACTACAGATTTAGCCTGTGACTTTGCTGTCCCACGCAAGCCAACATCAACTTCTAGTCTATGTAAGAGAATAGAATGGTTAACCATGTCAAAGCAGATACTACAGGCAAGGAACATGAGCACAGCTTCATTGCCAGCATCAGTTGCTATTGTTAAATCATTTACAACTCTAGTTAAAGCAGTTTCAGTGCTGTGTCCTTGACAGAAGGCAGACTGGAATTTATCAACTATGTTGTGCATGCCTAAGTAGGGCTGAAGTTGACCTGTGAGTATTTTCTAAAGAACTTTGAACAAAAATGGTACACAGGAGACAGTTAGTGTTACTGTGGATCCAAGTTTGGTTTCTTTAGCAGTGAGCGACTTTACATATTTTGGTCACACTGCCTGGAGACAGGGATGTATTCATTTTCCACTTGTACGCCTCGTCAGAACTCCCGGAGATACTTTAAGAAGTTGAGTGGGGATTAGGCCCAGCAGACAAGTGGTCAGTTTTGTTTCAGTTAGTGGTGTTTTTAACACTTGTTCATTGACTAATTCAAAGATGTTAGGGATGTGTACAGCTCTCTAATTTGTGATACATTTGAATGTGCTTGAAGTGTAATGTTGGTCATTGCATTGTTAAGTAAAATAATCACTACTAATACTTGTTGATAGTAGGCCTACAACTATAGCCTTGTTTGTTATACGAGTCAGGGGGTTGGCTTACCATGAGAATGTAGGGCAAGTTAGAAGCTATCTATAGTAGCATTTCCTTGAGCGCTGTGAAATCCTTTATGATTTTTTGTTCAATTTTTAAGAGTGTAATTAAAATGGCTGCCAGGCCACCTGTACACCCAGAACAGTGAGGTTTCTGTAAGACACTAATGCAGTTAGGTGCAGATAGTGAGATGGTATCTGTGTGTCTGAGTTAAGTTTTTCTTAATAAACACAGGTGCACACTAGTGTAAAGCTCCATGTCATTAACAAGACAGGATTTGTTTCCTAGACATTCAGTAATGAGCATTTTATGTTGGTTTTATATTGTAGCTGATTTAATCTTATCAGTGGAATTGATATCAAGTGATCATCAGAGAAGACCGTAGTAGAATGGTTAGGTTCTTGCAATGTTTTGGTCTAGCAATAGTTACTACACTCAATCTAGGTAAATTCAACTGTTTCTAAATAATTATTTGATTTAGGGGATTTGGGAGGATGCTTTGTTGTAGAGTGCTTGAGTCAGTATCAGAAATTAACTAAAGCTGGGAAAAGAATTGGCCTTTAATTTACAATTGCAAGGCTGAAGCTTGCGTGGTGCTCTAAGTGGTAACGCAGGCAAGCTGCTTGCTAAGTTTGGGGATAGTGGTACGCATCAAGTGGCACCATGCTAGGGCAGGAGTTGATTAATTACCCTTATTTTTCATGACCTCTTATTTTTGTGCATTTCCGTAGCTTCTATGTCCCACTGATCGATCTGCCAGTAGGGTGGGTGTTACTGATCTGTGGACAACAACTGGATAGGAACCTCAAGCATAAATGATCTCCTCCCTGTGATGGAGAGGAGCCTACTGTAGGTTACATCCCCTCTGTGAAAGATTGGTAAGGGACCAGAGACAATTAATTTCCAAAATTTTCTTTTTGCTTCTGTGCACATAGAACTTCAAGTTCCTCTTTAATACCCCAAATAGCTTGGATGTTATATGATCAACAAGGAGGGAGCATTTCTTCTGGATATTTTCATTTTTTCCCAATTCTTTTAGTGCTTGAGAGTTATCGCACCAACATACTGTCTCAGCTCATGCAGAAAACTGTTACTGATGTACAATCTATGAAACCCTACTTTTTGGAAGAAAATGTTCTGATTCGTTTACTACAGTAGGTACCAGTTGAAGCCCATGCTGCACCCTCTTTGAGTTTCAGTGCTGATGCACCCTGTCTGAGACATAGTGAAATTGGCTTGTACCCCTCAGAAGATGGTGCTCACCTCTGTGAACTTCTGGGATGGATTATCTTGGAAAATGTTTACTAGGCAATCTGTAAAATGAGAACCCAGAGGAGAGTGGGAGATAACGATGGTATGTGTCTGGTGTGTGTGAGAGAGCGAGAGAGAGAGAGAGAGAAAGAGAGGAAGGGAGCGAAGGAGGGAGGGATAGAAAATAGCCATTAATAATGAATAATCAAGTAAACCCAGCAGAACTAACAGCTGCCCTGCATGTTGGGCATGGGCTGTGATACAAGCAGACATGCATGACTGTCACCTGTCATGTAGGTCAGAGGTTTGATGGTGATGGTTCGCTGGCCTCCAGCCAACCTGCAGGAGCACACGCAGAGGTAGAGGGTCGGGAATCAGGGCTGACGTGGGAACGCAGTGGGGCCTCGCAGGGCACATTAGGTGCGCTTCAGTATTGCTCACTGTCCACTGCTGTGTCTGGCAATTGTAGGTTGAGGTGCAGGCATGGGGGTGGGGCTTGTTTGAGGGCAAGACTTGGGAGGCTGGGCTCTGGAGGCGGGGTTTGGGAGACCGAATTGTCTGCAGAGCGTGAGAGTGACAGATGGGCTGCACGTACACACGCATCCCACTGAGCGGATGCAAGTCCTGATGCCAGCGCCTCAGCGGAACACGGGAAATGGGAAATTCAGGATATCTGTGTGCATTTAATGTATTTGTATGCATTTTTTTGCATGTGTGCCATTGAGGCATCATAAGGGACACTGCAGAGTGCCTCCTGATTGTCTAACATAGTATAATCAGAGAATATTGCGCAAAGATAAGTCATATTAGAATGAATGCCAATTAGAAGATATCAGCAATGAAAGAGATCTGACATCAGCACTTTTATATAAGACTTTTCAAAGATGCAGCTCCAATCAGCGCATCGCAAAACACGGTCTCAAAATATCATAGGAGCATATACAGAAGCCAACTGCATCAGTTAGGAGAAATGGCAGCAGCCAAACAAAGCTCGCTGAAAGATGTACAGGGACATGTCAGGGTACTTGCTAAATGCCAGGAAAGTATGGCCTCAGAAATGACCTTAGATTTGAATCAGCACCATTTGGAAACCTCTTGTATCCCAGGCCAATGCGCAAAGATGCATGATCAGGAGAACCTGGCAAACTAACAAGGTCTGATGAGTCATCTTTTACCCTTTTACCTGCATTCAGACAGGTTTGTGTTTCAGGGTGGCCAAAGGGTTCTTGCAGCTCGCAATGTCCATCAGCGTGGCCAGCTATGGCACGGGAGTCTTTAGGTCTATTCATTCTTCTGAGGAATGTGAGGACATTTTACAGGTCATTAGCTGTTATTAGGTGCAGTCAGTGGCAGTGTTTCCACCACTTGAACGATGTGTTTGTGCTGAGCCCCCAGGTTTAGGCCCCCCGTTGGCCATGAACAGTCACTGCACTAGGGGAGCAGGGGGCCTCAATGTGGCTTTTTAAGTGTGGCCTCAGAAATAACAAACCCTGGTTGTCAGACTATTGTTTGTTACCCTCTCTTTGCACTCTGTTCTGTTTATTTTAATATTATGTCTTCCTGACATGCCTTATAATAATGCCTGTAGGCAAGCGTTATAGTGATTAATGCCATGTACCCCATATATAAGGACAGATGCATGTATGAAATAACTGAAGGGAAACCAACTACATTTTCTTTTGATCCAGATGAAGGTGCCCGAGATGCTCAATCATATAGACACCTATACCTTGTTTCCACCAACACAGAGCCGGTGCTGGTGCCGGGCTGGTTCTCACTTGGTGCCATATGAGAACATGCTTGTGTTTCCACGAAAGAGCAGAATAGAAACTTTATGTTGGTGGAAAAGAGAGGAAAGTATCGGTCCATACGAATTCCATTTTTGATGTTTATTAAATATGTGGAGGATTTGGACGCTATACCCTGTCTCACTTTAACCGATGTTCCAAATTTCAAACGGTTCCAAATTCTGAGGCCAGGTCTTCTGTGGTGCCGCGCTGGAGCCGTTTTTTTTCTATGCTTCCTTGCGGTGGAGACATGCAGAACCAGTTCCAGTTTGAGAAGTAGCCTGGCAATGGCTCCGGCACTGTGTTGGTGTAAACAGGGTACTTGATGGCTGAGGGCATCCTGACGGAGCTGGAACAGATGGCGATTTAACCCGGGAGAGTGAGAAGGTGGCGGGTGTCAGACAGGTGGAATCCTATGGGACAGAGCACAAGGTGGAGGGAGATGCATGGTGAAGGAGGTGAACTCCATGGCACCGTGGTGTCTCTCCTGTTTCACGGGGACGTCAGGCTGGATTAGCGGCTGGCTCGGAGGAGCAAATGCTTCCCGCTGCATCCAAGGAGGACGGAACACTCGTTCGCATGATCATCGTGCAACTTTCTGATCCTTCCCCCCACCCCAGGGGCTGCGTTATAATCGGGGATGCGTCAGCACGTCAGCTGGCAGCCATTGTGGGCTCCCTGGGGGGTCATTATCCCTTCTTTATGCTCGACTGGTTGCATAAAATGTCTGTGCATGGGGGTGGGGGCTAGCTGGAATGATAATATCACTGCAGCCACAGGCCTGGGGAGAATGAAAGAGGTACCACAGAACCACTTCTGTGCTGAATGGACTTAAGTGGCAGTGGCGAAGTCTCACTGCTGTAATATTCAGTGCTCCCTATTCATGTCTGGTGATAGTTGCCCCACTCATGGTAGTGTAGGTCTGCCAGCAAAGGAACCAGGTGGCCAGCTGTCCATTTAGTGCCATCTCTGTGATGGCGGGAGCAGCCATTCACAGCAGCCGGGCCACAGTCAGCCTCCATTGATTCAGGACCACGGACAGCAGCACGTTCATTTCTCAATTCAGTGCCACAGACAGCAGCATCATATCATGTGATTCTGTCTCCTGCTTTTTAGAGAGATGGACTCATGTTTTGCTTGTGGCACATTTGCTTACAGAAAAATGTTCTGAGGCCAGAATGAGAAATCATTGTTTCAGAGAGATCAGAGACCAATCAGATTGTAGAAAAAGGTGAGTCCGATGTCTTGGTCCTGCCTCCTCCTGTTGCTTAGACCCACCTTCTCTACAATCCGATTTTCTATCTCATGGAACTAGTCATTTTTCATTCTGCCCTCAGAACATTGTTCTGTAGATAAAACTCCCAGAAGCTAATGTTATAAACTTGATTACCTGATTCAGTCTGCAGTAATAAAGGAGTCAAATGTGTGTATTAACTATAAACAAACTAGTGTAAAGAAACCTCCCTTTCCGATCATTCACAAGCTTCTTGCATGTGCTCCTAAAAGAAGAGTCATCAAAAAAGTGCAAACCAGCCCCTAGCTATTGTCTTGGGGGTTTGGGGTGGGGGTGCGGGGT
>JABFEA020000119.1:23813434-23830790 GCA_019775915.2 Cyphomyrus plagiostoma | reverse complement strand
AAACTGAAACGTGGACTTAATACAGAGGACTAATGACAACAACCAGAAACAGCTGATCACATGGGGATCCCACATGAAGTTAACGAGGGGGCGTGGCACATGGAAGGAGTGGATGATCGGGCTAGAACAGGGGTAATGTTGGGATAAGATCTCCATCGTTTTGGAAGCCATTAAGAAAAAATGGTCTTCTTGTTTTATCCAGTTCATTTTGTGTTTAAATGCTAAAAAAAAAAAAAACATATTTAGGTGTAATTTTAGGGGGCCGGGAACCAATTAATTGGTTTTCCATTATTAATTATGGGAAAAATTTGATCAGAACTCAAACTTTTTAGGAGTCTGGAGCAGATTAAGTTCGAGAACCGAGGTGTATCTCAATGGAACCATCTTGGTAAAATAAAGGATAAATAAAATAAAAATAAAATAAAGTACACTGAATACCTGTACAACTCAGCAAACCACTGACAATCCCTGCCAGAAAAACCCTACTTATACTAAGACACGCTTATGATTAGACCACCCAGCTTTCGTTGGGACAGTAAACATATTTGATGGAAATCGCCGGATCAGAAGTGAGGCGGCCGTGGTGATATTTTGAAAGGTTATGGTGCGTCTCCCAGCATCCTTTGCAATACTCATTCGAGCAGGTTGTCAAAACGCAAAGGTTTACCTGTCGACCGTTGTCAGTAACAAATGTTACCGCTAATGGGTGGATGGAATGACATTTAAGTCCAAACGGATGGATGCTTCACAGAATAACATGCCATGTTTGACGTGAGGAATCTTTCTCCCGTGACAATGGTAGCACAAGGCACCACCAGGACTAGACAAGCAGTCACCAGTTTGTCAATTAATTAGTAATTCTAACATAACATCAACAAGTCAAAGCCAAAATAGCTGCAGGTTATAGAGCAGCTTAGGACACATACATTGGAAATATCTAATACAAATTATAGGTAAAAAACACTAAAAGCAGCTAGGTGTGTGGTTAGGGTTAGTCACTAGGTTAGTGGTCCAGCCTTCAGATGATCAAGAGGCACAGTTTGTTTGTACTTTTGTTTAAGATGCTGACACACATGGACTACAGACAGTGTGAATCATCTAAGGACTGACTTCTTAATATTTTGCCATTATGTTTGTCAGCTCATTCCTAACTCACTTATGCATCAAAATCACATTAGCCAGAGGAGTTCTGTGATATTTCAAACATCCACCTTTGCCTGGGTTAATTTTGATGCCATGGTCCAATAAATATCACTCAAGCGGTTCCCTGGAGACCAAGATGGTTACATATCGCCTAATTTTTACATGGTAGGATTCTGATCAATCAGCCCAGAGTGGAAAGAGGACCCTCTTGTTTTGTCACCGTGTTTCCCTACCCCAAACAGTGGTTGCCCGCTCATTTATCAGAAAATCAAACAGCTAGTGTAGCAAATAATCGCATTACGTCCGTCCCTCTGCTCAATTGCAACTTACCAAGGAGGTGCCAGGAGTGAGAGAGAGATGAATAGTTCATGAATGGAGATGATTCAAAATGGATGTGATGAGGTGTCTGCATATCCGATGACATCACTGCAGTTTGTGCAAGGCCAGGACGGGCAGCCAGCCAGTCCCTGTAACAGGACTAGGTAAAAGGGCGTGGACACGTGAAGCCAGCTTTTTTTCATCATTGTCTGCTGTTTCATGCTCCTATAATGCATCTTGTGGGTGGTCATTGTTGCGTCTATATTTCTAATTGAGCATGTAACGCATCCCGAAAAAAACAATTGATTAAAGGATGATGACAAATGTGGCATCTCCTTCTAAGAAATGGTCCAGTTTTAATTATTGGCGAGACGTCATCATAGTTCCTCCCATAACCTGTCATCATCATCTTCTTGGCCTGGCCAGTGACAGTGCAGTGTCTGATGTTAGTTTCCAATGAGCACCCATGAATTCAACACATAATCATCTGCCCAGTAAGAAAGAGGGTTGGGAATCTACGCAGCCAGACAGAGGGTTGGAATCTGCACAGCTAGACGGAGGGTTGGGAATCTGCGCAGCCAGACGGAGGGTTTGGAATCTGCGCAGCCAGACGGAGGGTTGGGAATCTGCGCAGCCAGACGGAGGGTTGGGAATCTGCGCAGCCAGATGGAGGGTTGGGAATCTGCACAGCCAGACGGAGGGTTGGGAATCTGCACAGCCAGACGGAAGGTTGGGAATTTGCGCAGCCAGATGGAGGGTTGGGAATCTGCGCAGCCAGATGGAGGGTTGGGAATCTGCGAAGCCAGATAGAGGGTTGGGAATCTGTGGGAGCATGCTCCATAGCCCCGCAGACCTCATCATTCCCCGTCTGAAGGGGAAGGCGTTGCTGCACCAGAGTGGCAAAGTCGTGGCCACGGCTCCAGGCCCAGCTGGACCGTGAACAAAGGTTCCTTTATAGCCAAAGACAAGACCCGCCACTTTCCACATGCATCCCAGTGAAGGCGGGCGGTCATGAATATTCACCATGTCACCTGTCCCTGATTCCTATTCCACTCGACAAATCCACACAACTGGAGCTTTAACGTCAGGCAGTTTGGGACTCATTAGCTGCCCTAGGAACACCTCTTACTAGCAAGATTTTCTCCATTCATATTTTTATTTTCATTTTCTTAAAAGGATTATGAAAATTATCACTGTTATATAAGGTAGAAATGTTCCCCAGATTAAGACGGTCCATGTTATGATATTTCAACTTCACGATGGGTAAATGTTTTTCATTTTCCGTACACTATTAAATAAATCACATGAGATATAAACATGTTTAAACATGTTTAAGGTAGGCTAGGCTAGGCTATAATGCTTGTTAGTTTAGGTCTTGGATGGCCATTCTTATCCAGGAGGTGCCGCTGTGTATGTGGACTGCAACTCCCAAATTAGATTACCAGTACTAATTAGAAGACTGATTGGCGGAAGAGTTCTTACACCTGGGTTTGAACAGCTGACCTAAAGCTTACCCAAAAAACCTGCATACACACCAGCCCTTTGTGGATAAGATTGGCCACCCCTGGGTCATGTGTACTGTATAAAAATGCATTTTCACCTTACAGTATTTTTGGCATACAATAGGTTATTGGAACATAACCCCTTCGTAATCTAGGGAGAGCCTACATATGAACACATCATGTACTTAAGTGTAAAAAACAGCTATCAGGACCAGTAACGGCAAAACAAAAGCTAACATGTTAGCATGGCATCTAGAGGAAACCCTGTCACAAGGAAAGAAACAACAGGAACATCAGGCATTAGGGTGCAGTTAATATCTTCCGAGTTATACAGGTGTCACCTATAAAGAAGCCAGTGGGACAGGAGCAGATCTTGGGATGACTTGGGAGGAGGCTATCGAGGGCTGTTAGCACAGAGACCAGCGCCATCCTTAAATGGTGAGGCCAATGTTCACCTCAACCTTCAGCAGGGCGGGATCAGTCATTTTGTGAGGATGATGAATTGACCCAGACCTAGATAATTAACAATTTAGATGTAGGAATCCGATGACCCCCAAGACTGATTAGCCTCATTGTCAGTTAAAGGTGCCTTAGCCGTAACTTTAAAATAGAATGTACGTCAGCTGTAACAATATAACCATTTTGTAGTTTGTTAATATTTAATCAAATTTGAAATCTATAATTTATCAGAAATAGTCTGTGGTGATAAGATTCATTCCTGCCAAAGAATGCATTTTCAGCTAAAGAATTTTGAGGAATTCCATGGTTAATGTTGAAAAGTATATTTAGGTTCTGCACAAATCATAAATAGTCTTAGCTGATTGTGTGTGTGTGTGTGTGTGTGTGTGTGTGTGTATGGGGGGGGGGGTATGTATATATTGCATATATACCATATGTCCCCGTAATGTGATATGAACCTGTTATTTTGACATTGTAGGGACCATTTTTTTTTTGGTTCCCACAAGGAGATACTCAATTTTATAAAACTCTGTGACTGCAGTCAAACTGAAAATGTCAAAAGTCTCATACTTAGTTTGGTTTCTTATGATTAAGGTTAGCGCTGGGTAGGGGTATAGGTCATCATTGTTGGCATTAGGGTTTTGCCCATAGAAATAAGTGGACGTCCCCACAATGGTATCCAGGGTGTCGATTGGTGGGTGGATGTTCCTCCTCTCTCTTATTGTGTGATTTTGCAGGCATTTCTGCTCTGGATCCTCTGGTTCCACAATGGAGCATCATTTCCACAAAGTTTAAACAAGACCTGCGTTTGGGGCACCATACTGACAGAGAATACACACTCCTCACGTTGTGTTTTCTGTCTCTGGAAACCAGATATTCCTTTTCGCTTTCATCTGTGGAAGTTTTCACGTCCACAACTTTTTCTTTAAGACCAATTGACTTGCCCTACTGAATCCCATTGCCGGAATAGAGCAGTAATAATACAGTGGTACTTAGTGAAGACTCATTGTTCCTTATCTGTTTATTTTTATATTGCCCTTTGGGTAACCAAGAAGGTCAAATACTTTCCTTTAGCAGTGAGGCAGGGGGAGCTCTACACAGTTGATTAAATTGGGGTAAATGGGTTGCTAGATTGATAGGACTTTCATATACAGGTAATCCTGCCTTCTTCCAATTTCCCCAAGGTATCCTACTTGTATGTTGTCTTGCCAGGGGTTTCATAGCTTAGAAACTGAGTGGGTGGTAGATTCCCGCCACCACCCTGCATCACGGGCCTTTACCCCAAGTACAGAACAGTCCTAACTGGAGATGCCAAAGGGGACCTCAGTTGAGGTAGTCAGTGGGGAGGGGGGTTCCTTAATGGTGCACTCAACCCCACCCTCTGCATTTGCCCAACCCCCCTTATATATCGTTTTGGCTGAAGTGAGAGTGCCGGGCCGTGTATTCATCCTCCTGACAGATTCCCACTATTTTGAGCCGAGCTCATCACCGTCTGGTGCTATTTCTGGCTAAGAGGCTGCTTCATAATGTGTCCCCGAACAGTACCCAGCTCCTCAACTCCTCTAAGATCGCCGAATAATAAATCACCCTCAGCCACCAATGTCTCGGGCACTTCCCTGCACCTCTATCTGCGTCAAAACTCCGCTCGCTGTCCAGACACACGCAAGAGGAGTTGGACTGGCTGGATGACAGCTAGGCCACTGGCACGCCAGAAAAGCACAGACCCACCAGACGACCGTCACGTCTTTCACCAGCAAACCAGATCCTCCCTGAGTTATTCCCAGCTAGCAGTAAGAAAACTATGGAAAAGGTGCACATTTGTCTCCGACGTTACAATGGAATCTGTGCCTGCTGGCTTTACTTTCCTTACAAGCAGACAGTTTTCCCTTGAAATTGCACTTTGCCTTTTGTGTAATCACTCCAAGTGCAGGTCTCATTACTGCATAATACGATGGAAAACAAAAGCAGCTGTGATCACTCATGTTCGTACCACATCCTTTGGTTACCTCGCCTGGCCGCGTAGCATTAATCTCCTCACAGTTAACTATAAAGGTGTGATACCCACACACTCTCTGTTCTCAGACGATGAAAAGTGGACCTTGCGTTCAACTCACGGAAAGCCTACAGTATGAAATCCGTCCAACTTGCCAGGCAAGCAATATCCCTTAGATACAAACTGCATAGAAATATAATTACCACAGGACACCCACACAATCTGACATGCTATAGTAACTTTAACCTCTCTTGTGCCTGCATGCTTTGAGCACCAAAAATCATAGCACAGAACCCATACAGTATCTGGAGTCAACATAAAATATAAGTGAATCCAAGATGTCTGCTACTTCTTGAGGTTGGCTCTGAAACTCTACTGCCATCTAGAGGTCAGTCAGGGAAGACAGCCATTCTGGAATCCTCTTCCAGTTTAGGGTGGCTGCTTTGTAAGGATTAATTGCAGAAGTGGAATCTATTTGTAGGAAACTGCATGTTGTTCTGCTGATTTGGCTAAAACGGCTGTTTTTGCAGTGAATGATCAAATTTGTGAAAGCTGTGAAATAAAAAGATTGGAATGAATCTTAATGGAATGGTGATAACATAAAGTGGGATTTGTTGTGTTATTAGTTGTATTACTGGGGGGTGAAATAGTTAGAAAATGAACTCTAATATCTTGCAACAAATATTTTGAGTCGTTTTGAACAAACTGTCTTGTTAATTATCTTTTCACTGGGACTCCACTGGCACACTGAGCTGGTACACAAGTCTCAACTGGCAGCCATCCTCCCATATCAGCCCAGCAGCTTGTTCTATTTGTACGCCTGTCACTCATTGAACAATTGCTCCCGCTGATCAAACGGCAGTAAATCTGTCTCTGTTTATTCTGTGTGCTGCGGTGGATTTATGTTTGCTCTGGGATGGCAGGCATCTGCTCACAGTCCATCCAACGTTTCTTCATATGACCTTAAAGGTGAGTAGTGGAACGATCCCTTCGTAAAATGACTCTGAGATTACCGAATGGCTGAATTATTGCAGCAGCGGCACACTGTGGGATCGTCCACATGGAGGTTGATGCATGTGACTTGAAACCATGGCCAAGCTTCCTCCCATATTATCACAAACAAGTGATTGGTTGGCTGAATTTTCCATCTGCCAATGAGAAATGAGATTCGGGACATAGTTGTGTGCGGCCAATCATATTCTATTAGGAGAATATATGTAATCTACAGTCTGGGGCCTGATTCGCGAATTGCCAGGGTCATGGTGCCTTATTCTCTTCATGTGTGACACAACAAAAATCACTCTGATCATGATATCGCAGTGGGTGACGTAAACAGATTGTGGCAGGTCCTTGAGATATTATGGGAAGATAGCTGGGATGATAGGAAAGGGCTCACTAAGTGGGACCATCTGTTCCGGCACCTACCAGGAGATTGGGGGGGGAGGGGGGGGTTCAGTTTAGTCCCAAACCAATAATCGAAAATGGGAAGGTAGCTGGCCATACGCAGCATAGGGCGGGGGGGTTGGAAATAGCACGATTTTCCCACTCCGCTGTCTGCTGATATTTGCATCTTCATATAAGGAAAAGCTTCTGTGGTGCGAAAACTGTATGCTTGAGCTCATTTGCAAGCAAGCATGACTCTATGTGAAATCAAACATGACAAGGCTATTAAAGCCCAGCTGTAAAAGTGCGCCGGCTGACATTCTCTCCTAGAAAGGTTATAAAATACTGCAGCAGGATTTTCAGCTGCTGGCCTCTATTCTGCAACCCCCGTCCAGTCGGTACCCGAGCCCCCTGAGTCTGAATGAAGCAGGCACCCCCCGCTCTCTGGGACCTGTTGCTCAATCAGTCTTGCTGGCCCCTTAGCTCCCAGTTCAGTCTAGCTGCCCCCAAGTGATGGACCTCAGATGATGAATTGAAGCAATACCTCTAGAGACAATTACTTTTTGCCCACACCAAAAGCAAGTACATTGAAACCCCAATTCCTTAAGCAACCATGCAGTCCATGACCAATCAAAATTGTCAAACACTGGTTAAAGGATCAAATATACTTTTGAGAACCTATTGAATTATGTTCTACATTTATGTTGTATAGTTTCTTACTAAACAGTCTATACATCCACCTTAGCTGATTTAAATTCCTTTGTTCAGATACAATAAGAGACTTCTGGAAGACGATTCCACACAGCAGTCAAAGAGACAATGTGAGACTGCTTGTGACTGGATAAGCAAGTGGTTTGACTCATTTCCCATTGGTTATTTCATGGTCCAAGTGAAGCTAGGCGGATCCCACAAATACATAATAATCCCACCCAATTTGCATTGTGATGCCACAACCTTGTCGCATGTCACTGATTTTGGAATGACTGGCTAATGGTAGGAACTAATGTCTTTGGCAAAGTGTTAAATTCCCATTAAGGAATGAACCTGGGAATAGTACTGAACTTGGTTTCCCTACCTCCCCAACAACCCAACCCCCCTCCCACCCCTCTAACATCCTCCAAGCAATGGCACTTGGGAAGGGGGACAATGATGTCAGAATCCCTTTGAAGTAACATCTCTCAGGGGTTCAGAGGAGCACTAACTCTTGAAAGACCTAGAGGGTATATAAATGAGGCTGGAACCCCGCTGTGATATGAAGGCTCAGTCACAATCCACCAAGGCCCCCGGGAGGGGGGCGAAGGATGATAGTCCAGCATCGCTACAAAGCATAGAAGCCCCACCCCATCCTCCAATACCCTCAATTACCTTCTGCTTGATCAATAGGACTTTTTTCTACACTCATTTGCTTTTTCAACTTTTTTTTTTCTTTTACAAAATGGATCCTCTTTGCTGCTATTGATTGAGCTCCTTCTCATTGTGTCCCAGCATTCCGGCCGATTGCTTCCAAGTGAAACTTAAGAGAACATGAGGAGTTGGGAAGATTGAAGGGTATGACTTCAGGGCCATAAAACTGACAGGTGAGATTCAGAATCACTGTCAGTCAGGGGAGTTTCTAGCTATTGAAAATATCAGGGGCTAATCCAAGTTTACCTGGGGCTTGACTTTTATTTTGAAGGAAGATTGGCATGGGGGCTAAAATCCTCAGGGCTAAGCTTAAAGTACACGGGGCCGTAGCCCCATATGATCGGACCTAATGCTCATCCATGCTCTCAATGCTCAAGACCAGACTAAAATCACGCCTGTTTAGTTTAGCTTATTGGGACTAATCTAGCTCTAGCTTTAGCTAACTGCTCACTCCCAGTTTGACCTACAGTATAGTGTGAGGTGTAGAGCTGGTGGCAATCAGTGCCTTTGACTTCACCCCTTCTTGTGGAATTTAAATGAGGAGATTTCAGCGACTCCCCATGCCTGCGTTCCCACCTGCCTCTCCCTCCTACTTATGCCGCCACAGCCTTATCTGCCGGAGCTTACATATTGCAACCACCTGTTTGCACTGCCTCTAGTCTCCCCTACTTTGATGAAGGCACCCTTTATCAGTCCCCTAGGGCGAGCAGTCCGGAGACCCAAAAAAATCAAGATATCTTGCCTACCCTGCGGCCTGTAGCGCCCCATTACCCGTGACGTCGTTCCTGCCTGCCCTGCTGCCGTGTCATTGTTCATCACCTGCCCACCATCACCTGCCCACCATCACCTGCCCCCCATCAACTGCCCCCCATCACCTTCACTTGCCCGCCATCACCTGCCCCCCATCACCTGCCCCCCATCACCTGCCCGCCATCACCTGCCCGCCATCACCTGCCCCCCATCACCTGCCCGCCATCACCTGCCCGCCATCACCTGCCCCCCATCACCTGCCCGCCCTCTGCATTAGACTCCATTCTTACCATTTTTACTGTATTAATTAGGATTTTGTCATTTTGTTAATTTGGCCTCCTCTGCCAGCCCCCTCTCACAAGGCTTCTTCTTTCTAAGGACTTCTTCCTTCTGTCACCTCTTGCTTGCTCACCGGGGGCTTTGGACAGGGATAATGTAAAGTGCTTTGAGATGCAGGACGTAATGCTGTGCGGGATGTAATGCTATGAAAATGTGTTATAGAAATAAAAATTTAGTCGAATGTGACCCACTGAAACTTGCTTGCACTGAGATGCAGCTCCCAGCGCACAGGCTCCTTGGCATGTGGCCCAAGGACTGCTTGGTTTTCTCAGAGATGCAGTTCACTATGTACACAATGGTACAGGCCTGACACATTCCAACTGAAACATGCTAATCGTCACTGGCAGCGCCGGTGTAAAATCCTGTGACTGTTCTTTATGTTGAAAGACAGTAAACAATCGAGGGCAGCGCTGGGTGCCGGACTGATTGTTATTTATGAGTGAGGTTTGTATTTGTTAGATGCATAATGGGCTCCAACTATTTGTTATGCCGTTGTCCGGCAAGCAGGCAGGATGCGGGGAATGATCGGGCAGGTCGAGACAAAGATCAAGGGGACGGGTTTATTTGGGACGGACAGGACAACACGGTGACATACGTTAATGACAGACCTAGGGAAACTGACTTGAATGCAGATTGAGATACACAAGACAAGCCGAAAGAAACAGGAAACAGGTGATCACAATCGGGGTAGCACGCATAGGTAATGAGGGGGCGTGGCACACACAAGGATTGTACAGGCTGGGCGTGACACTATTTTTTACTAGTTTGGGGTGTTATTCCATATGTTACCCTGAACCTCGTTTGTCTGTTCATTGGGTCTTTAGCTGCCTGTGAGATGGTGCTCCTCATACAAGGAGGAGAGCATCTGTATTCATTTAAGCAGGAACAAGGAGCTCCAGCCCAGGAGTCAGCCACGCCTCTCCGTCAGTAGTGGGTGACAGCAAGCTTGCTAACTGTAGTGCAGGACACGGTGACCTGTGTTATCTGTCACATGACCCACTTCACGGACCACAATACAAGCAGTTTTAAGACCAAATAGGTAAGAGAGAATTTGATTATGTGGGGTTTGAAAAAACTTATAATTTAAATGTGAAGGTCTCTTTTTTTTTGGTGGGGGTGAATGTAGCTAAATTCCTCTGATCAAGACATGGTCAATAAAAATGAGGATCTACCAGGTGCTTCCCCATAGAAGAATCACGATAACACAAGAAAACACCCTTCAGAGACTCATTTAAAATTACTTAGATTATATATGTTGCCCTGACTCAAATTTTATTGTCTATTAGAAAGTGTCTAGCAACTCTGCCTCTGATCAATATCAGCAATTGAGAGCTCAGAGGAGCTTTGAATCTACCCTCTGCTCATGACAGCGAAACAATGGGCCGCAAACAAATGTAGTATTAAGTCTTCTTTGCGGAGGACACTAAAAACCATGAGGAACAGCTCAGAGAGGGGCCGCCGTCGAACCTGAGCGTGACGGGGGCGGGGCAGCTGAAGGAGAGGGCCAATCAATCCAGAAATGAGCGGCTTGGCCATAGTTCACAGTACAGGCCTCAGGTGTGTGCTGATAATTACACTTCATTAAAAGCCAGGCCGCTCATGTTGTGGAATACAGTTCTGTATGCTGCAGATGAAATGCAGTTTGTTAGTATTTTCCACAGATTTACGGAACATCCCGTGTTCGGTGGAATTCGTCAACATGAGGGAACCATGGAATGGGACAGGTAACAGTACTCAGCTGAAATAGTGGTCCAGTCACCTCATTGACATCCCTGAGCAAGCTTTCCATCTCTGAGTGTTTCCACTGTAGGCAGCCAGATTTCTCTCATATCCAGTCTAGGTAATATCCCACATTCTGGCTTCCAGCAGACGGTGACAACAGATGTCTCACTACTGCAGGGCAGTCCAGCGCCGCATAGTCTGAATCTCAGAGACCAGTCGAGATGGACAGTGAAATGGCAACATCGGTCAGAGTTCGAATACGCTTCAGTGCTGGGATGCAAAACTTTGGGAGCAGTGAGCATGTGTGTCCATTAGGAGGGCCCTGCCTTGTGGAGTGGACACCGCAAGAGTCATAAGTGGTTTGCATCAGCGGTTAGATGACGCGGGGCCATTGTCAGCAGAGGAGAGTGGCTTTGATTGGCCGTAAGCAGACACCTGGGGGATATCAAGTGACATTCAGTCGCTCCAGATATTTATTATTCTTGTTTTTTATAAACTTGCATTTATGTGTTTTCCCAAGGTTGTAATAGTCCACAGGGTTCCATTGAGATTATCAAAAACTATATAGCTGTCAGGATCAGCCTCTGTGGTCCCACTCTGTGTCCTTTCCCTGTTTGGCCAGCATCCCGTCCTTCGTGTTAGTCTTTGTTCTCTCTTGTTACCTGTTTGGCCACATGGCTCAACATGTTGAGCATGTGGTTGGTTGCTTGTGATCCTTGTCCCCTGTCTTTGCATTTTGCTCCCTAGTGTTTCATTTTCGTGTTTCTACTTCTTGTGTCTGATTTTGTATTTGGTTTTGTTCCTTGTGCCCCTGCTTGTGTTTTTACCTCTCTGTAATTCCCCATTGTTAGTTTCTGTTTCCCTGTTCCCTTGGTTAGTTCTTAGTTTCCCTGTTTTAGCTCCTTTGAGTTTATTAGTTTTGAGTTTATTAGTTATTCATTTATCCCGGTCTTTGTTAATTAGTCTCATTACCCCTTAGTATTTTAGTCCTTGCTTCTGTTCAGTTCACTAGTGGTTCATTGTTCGATGGTGAAAGTTCTGTTGTTTGAGTTGGATGTAGTGTAGTTTTGGATATTTTGTTTGCTGTCTATTTGCCTGATTCCCCTTTGTACATTTATTCTTTATTTTTCCCCTTTAGTTTTTGACCCCTCGTGGTCGTTTTTGTTTTGTTATGTTCATAGTGTTTTTTGTATTGCTTAATAAACCCAGTTGTTTGTTCTTGGAGCCGTCAGTGGGTCATCCATCTTTTGTACCCGTGTCATGCCATGTCCCTGCAACAAACCTGTCCGAATCCATGACAATAGCTTCTTATCTTCCTGTGAAAGCTAAAACACAGCACACCCAGGCCAAGAACCATTGTTTTATAGCACTAAACGTTTATTTTTCAACCCAACAGAACAATAAATTAACTAAGTATCCAATTTGTTCCTGCTAGTAATAGAATATGCATTTTATCATCATGTTACACTCTCTGGGTAGCCACAGCAGTCAAGCTGATTTATTCAGAAGCAGTGTAATAATTGTAAATAATTTTGCAGTGATAAATTATTTAGGGTCCGCAATATCTGACTCCTGCTGTGTTTTAAGACTCTCTTTAATTACCTGCCCTTATTTTTTCTCAACTTCCTGTCAGCAAAGGGCAATTTCTGCACATCCTCCTGCACTGGCTCTGTCCCCATCTCTCTCATGGGTGCCAAGCCACCGGTCAGGGAGCTGTAGCGGCAGATCACCATGGCAACAGAGCCGACAGCCTGCCAGCGCTGAGTAGGCAGGTTGCTCAGAAGTGCCATTCCCAGCAGGACCAGTAAAGGCCTAAACAATGTTGCCTCGTCGACTCTGGTGGCCGAAGTGGAAACCAGAGTGACAAAGAGGTCAGTGCAGATGAGGGTCTTAAAGTTCCTTGCTGTGGCTCTTCCTGAAAAGATTGTCCATCGCTACATCCCCAAAGCAGGAGCTCCACTAGAGCTGGGGAGGGTGGAATAGCACCCCTGTCACACATCCACAACCATGTCCGCATTTGCCTAAAATCCTCCTGCTGAACCAAATATTCACTGGTGCCTTAAAGATTAGTTTTCTTTGAGAACCGCAGTCCCATAATTTCCATTAAGGTGGAAGCCTCCGGAGTCCAGCTCCGCGTCCCAGCCCAGAACCGATTTTCCGGCCGAGCGGGCTGCTCTTGGCAGGACAGCCTGTTCCTTCTGTGTGTCCGATTCAGGGATGTACTGAGGATTTCACGGCAATCAGCCTGCATTAATACGCTACATCTAGAAAGAAAAATGTATTTACTGACCCGGTGTGCTTTGAATATGAAGCTCAGGGAGATACGGGATCAGCGGATAGCGGCCTTCCTGTGCATGTAATTACAGCATAAACAACAATGCATGCAGGGCAATGAATGCGACAATCATAGTCATGCTGCGGTTTCTGAGTCAGCACCAAGGAAATGCACTGGACCCATAAATCTCCTTCACAGCAAGTAAATAGTCTTCTGAGCATCAACAGGTTTTAAGGGCTTATGTGGTGTGAAATGATCGTTAAAATAACAATTTGTCTGGACCACAGGGTCAGATCAGTTTTAGTGCAGCACTGTAACTAATCATACCTGACTAATCGGGTGAATGACCACGTGAGACCAATCATCCGTCAGGACTGGGGAGACAGGGCAAGAATCTCGACTCTCACGCCGCCAAGGTCATGGGATAACACAGTGCATTGGGGACTCAGGGAAAGGGACAGACCACCTGATAATCAGAAGACATGCTCTTCATCTATCCCTAACATTAAAATAGGACCAGATGCATGTGTTGGATCCAAAGGCCTCTATATATAAGAAAATGTATATAATGACAGGAAATGCATGTGTAAATGTGCTTTCCTTAATTATTAGTAGCATTTATCCCTGCCAGCAGCTCCACAGCTATGAAGATGAAATATTGCTAGGTTTTTACAAATCACAAAACATGATATCCCCTATTATTATTTCTTAAAACCGCTTTGTTTTAATTGCCTAACCTGGGGTCTATTTCAGAAAGCAGGATTTCTTGTTTAGCTGGATAACTTGCTGGATTTAAGGTTCTCTCAAATGCAAGTGAACATAGATAAATTCCATTTAAACAGGGGCACTTTCAATCTGGCAAGTTATCCGGCTAAGCAAGCAATCATGATTTCTGAAAGAGGCCTCTGTAGATCAAGGTTCTCCGCATAATTTCTTCTGACTCATAGTTATCTAGATTGAAAATTAGGAAGATCCCCGCTCCTCCACTGCAGAAAATGTCAGCCAATCCTCCTAGGCTACCTTCTGACACCATCTTCTTAAAGGGACCTTTACTTTTTCTCTTTTTTTTACCTTTATAATATTCCATTCCTCCACTTCCAGGCAGAGCTAACAGCCACTTATGTTTACTAATCAAACCTGGATTATGTGACCTGTACGTGATCAGCCATCAAAATGTACAAAACAGAGACTTGCACTGGTCCATGTGCTTTTTCTTTGACAGAAAACATTCCTGGTGTTTGAATGTGGGTAAAATTGCTAAGAAAACTGACATTTCCAGATTTCCCACTATAAAAAGGAAGCCATTGTACATGAAATGTGTGTCGCTGTTTGAGTGGTTTTGTGTGGCTGTTTTTGTTGCACATTAGTAACAGATGGAGATCTTAGTAACACAACCCAGCACATTTTTCCATAAGCAAAATTTATTTTATCCCCATTTAGAAAAGCACTCCACTGTGGCACCGAACATTCACCAGAATTTGCCCAGAATCTTTTGCTATCTGCTACCAAAAATGTGCTGTTTGATCACCTTGGCTGGTCATTAAACCAGAAAGGCCCAATGTTACACCTCAAGAGAACAGCTTGCAACGACACTTGGACACCATGTACCTCTTCACTGGATTAATGCCGTTCGAAGAACCTGTGAAGCATTAACGTCACCATATATATGCAACCGAAAGAATACGACCAGAACTGGTTATGATTTCCATTTGACCAGTAGATGGCGCCAAAATCCTTTATTCTTCAGTTCTGCTCTTTTTTGCAAACACAGTATCAATTTATACTCCAACTATTTACAAGAGCAATGAGGTCTCCATGACGTTACTGGTATGTACCACACTTGTGCAGGAGTGTGGGGGTTCCGAAGCATATATAAATATATATTTTGCAGATTACGTAGTTTCCTGCTCAAAGAACCACTTCGAAAACACTGACATCAGATATTATTTGTTTGAAAGGGATGCTTTTTCCAATATCAGCGTTTCCCTTTGCGGACATGTCGAGCACTTAATGAAAGCATTACTGAGGTTAACTTAAAACCAGGCCGTGTTGAACAGCGTGACATACTTAATAGTGTGATAAGTTCACAATGGCAGCAAAATTCAGCTAATTACTGGGTCCACGTTACAGTGTGGAACAGCTTTTTTGTTCAGCCTTCTCAGATTCTTTTTTAATCATCCTCTCTTTTGAAAAGACGGCACACCACAGTTGCATATTTTCCATATGGGCAGCATTAGCGTGAGCCCTAGAGCTCTGTCTTCAAGGGGCTTTTGACTATGCCAGATTTAAAAAAGTCTAATTGGAGGAAGAGTGCAGTAATCAGACACTGACAGATGTTCACAGTTATTTGCATACAAATTTGTGGGTAGTTGATTTGCAGGTGCTACCATAGAAAACATACCTACAGATATATTAGGAGTCAGGCGAGGTAGCTGCCATCGGGTTTAAGGGGTGACGGGCTGAGCTAATAGCCACTTAGGTTTGAGAAGCTCTTTCATTTTATTTACAATGTTTCTTTTGATTTTTTAAAAATTGAGGAGAGAAAAGCAGCAAACGGTTTTTACTCAGTGTCAGTTTATTTCAATAGCACTTTGTTTATTATAAAAAAAGTAGAAAAAAAGTTCTCTTTTACAGCAACTACTTGATGATTTATTAATTCAACACAGAAACCACGTTCTTTCTTTAGCAGATAAAAGGTGGGTCCATTTGAAACTTGAAATCAATCCCATGCTGAACGACAAGCTTTGTCTGTCATGCAGTTTTCTGTCTAAATTTGGGTTTAAGCAAAGTGAAAGACACACCACAGCGCACGACAAAATGCACCCTCTGCATTTCACCCTTATGTGACATAGCAGTAGGCAGCTATTACTGAGTGCCCAGGGAGCAGTCCGTGGGGGTGGTACCTTGCTGGTTGGGGGTTCAAACCAGCAACCTTTCAGTCAAAAGCATGCTTCCCTAATCACGAGGCCACCACCGCCCTAATGCTATTAATATGTATTTCTTTGTAGATGTTTCTATGGATTTTAATTTTCTGCGCATGGTAGACCTTCGTCAGTTTATGGGTAGTGCTTTTCCCCTGAACAACCACAGTACCACACTGAAATATATAGACATGTGACCTGTGAGCCATGTCACCCATTTCACATTAAAGCCAGTTTCCTGACAGGATGACCTGAGTCACAGGAGAGAGATAGTGGTATGTGAAAAGTCAGCTGCTATCAGTTCATGAGTAATGTCAGTTAATATCAGCGCCGTCTATTAAAGCTAAATCTTTCAGATGACATTCTCCTCAAGCAAAATCGATACAGAGAGAATGATCCTCCAAGGAATATGTGTATGAAGAAAAACATGGCAATCACCAGGTTCAAAGACGTATTGATCTACATATCATTGAGAACCATTCACCCAGGCCAGGAATACAATGACAGGATTGTAACAAGGCAGGCATAACTTGCTGCTTTTAAGAAATACCAGTAAAAAACAAAACAGGTGTTCTCTTTTACAGTCATTGATGATTTTTTTTTTGTAAACAATGACCTAGTACATATCAGCTTCATTACTCACATGTGCACTTCATAATGGCAGCTTAATCAGCCTGGAGTGCATGAGGGATCCAGGGGACATAGGACAGGGGCAGGATTCGAGCCCTTGCACGTGGGCACTACACTCCATGTCCATTCTAAGTTGATTCGAACTGCTTTCTTGATAGAAGAGGTGATTTCAATCAACAGAGTAGGAATGCCTATATGGTACCACATCCAGTCTGTTTCCTCTCCCAGCCTTGCTTGGTGGACGGAATGCATTTTCCCCAAGTGAGACCGGACTGGTAAGCTGAGGGTAGGGCTGGGTGATATAGAAAAAATTGTCATTATGTATTTACTATATGGAAATGTTATTAAGGTTCTTATTTTTATATTATTTTCAATTTTATTTGAAATCCAGTTTACCTTTACTATTCAATGTGGTTTGACTAGTTTTTATTTTATTTTTTCCATCCATGCCATCTCCCTTCCCACATGTCCGGATGGTGCCCGGGGTGGGCACCTTCTGAGCTGGAGTCCTAGTCCA
>JABFEA020000119.1:23755703-23787270 GCA_019775915.2 Cyphomyrus plagiostoma | reverse complement strand
CAACAATAATACGCAGGTATTCTTCTTCTTAACAACAATAATAGTACTAGTAGTAGTAGTAGTAATAATAATAATAATAACAATAATATCGTAACCCTCATTATTATTATATACCTAGCAGGGTGATCAGGGAACGTGCAATCCAACTGTGCTCGCAGATATGCTAAACGTTTCCTTCAGCCATGCGGTTTTAATTATTATTAAATGATTAACTGTATATATTGTTTTTCGAATTTCCAGAAAAATTAGAATGTGGTGTTCATTTGTCATTAATATAAACTTTTGATGTGAATAACTAATGTTTAATGCTACACATAACATTTTTCTTTTCATGGCCTTCCCTGCCCCCAGGACATGCTTTGCGCTGCACTCTCACACATAGTGCACTGGTGAAGGTTCTTTTCTCTCTGAGAAGATAGGCTGTTTAGGCTAGGTGAACCTGAAACGATTTAGGTTGTAGCTAAATAATAACATAAAATCCTTGAGTTTTATGCTGATGTGTTACCCCATGCTTTGATTTGATTCGGAACCCAAGTACACGTATGTAAAAGACTTTATTATTAGAGGGGTTCTTAGATCTCAAAAAGCTCACTGAACACACAGAACTGCTTAATACATTGTACCATTCTGGAGGTAACTCTAGGTATCCGGTACTCTTTATCTGTGTACATCGCCTTGGTAACTGATGGTTCTTGCCTAACCTGCTCTGAGGTCAGGATGTGGGGATTGATAGTGAAACATTGATTTTCGATACTGAATGTTTCATTTTGAGGTACTAATGTTAAAATATTGCTATTTTAACCTGGTAATTTACATGTTCATATTATTATAGGGAGCAGAACGTAAACTATCAGAGGCTCCTGCAGACACAATGAGAGCTGTTGTGTCACAGATTCCAAATCACACAGCGTACCCCTCCCTTTGTGTTGTGTCCTCGTCCACAGCTACTGCTGGAGGATCTGGTCAGGCCAGTTTGGACACCCTGCCCATTTCCATGAATGTTCACACCTGGCACAGCCGGCTTGAGCCCTTCAGAGTGGCGCGGGCACCACGCCAACGCATAAACAACTTCGTGTCCTGGCTGCAGCTGGGCCGGTAGAAACGGGCGGACGGCACCCTCAAAGTCTCCACCACTGACCCCTGTCACGCTGTGCATCACTCAGTACCATGGGCTTGGGTGGAGCTTCCACTGCACCATTAGCTGCAGCAATAGCTGGCTGTCATTCGTAGATTGTTGGCACCAATGCAGCAACCCTGAAAGGCCTCCCACCATGACTGGACGGCCTTGGTCTCCCAGTAAAGCGCACCTCCCTCCACTCCAGTCGCCTTGCCGCCTGCAGCCAATCCCTGATCCAGGGTAGCACTGGGCCACTCGTTTGCTCCCCCTGCAATTATACTGGCACCACTGCTGCTGTAAGCCACCTCTGGTCGTGCCCTTGGCACGGCAGCAGTAACAGCAGTTACCCATTTCGTGGGGCAGTGAGGAAGAGTGTCTGCTTTGTCTTGGGGCTAAGTGGTGCTGCAAAATCACAGTCCAGTAGCAGATCAGAGGGTGTCGGAGCAGCTGGAAACCAGTGGGTCCCTCTTGCCATGGTCTGCTTCCGTGCCTGTCTTCTTTACTATTGGCTGCCATTTTGCCGGAGAAGTATTGCGTCTGCACCAAGGTGGAGGATAGCTTCAGACATATACATGCACCTCCAGGCTTTAGGCTAAAGAACATCAGCCTGCACTAACAGTCGCTAGTATCCTTTCACTGTTGCTTTGTTGAAAGCATTTTAGCTTATAACATCACCACCTGGTATGGTAACTGCACTGTGACAGTCAAAACTGCTCTAAATCATCAGGATTGCAGAGAATATTACTGGAACTTAATTACTTTTCCTGCCAGACATCTACAATTCTTGCTGTCTCCACAGCTCCGCAGCCATCCTCGGCGAAGCATCATACCCAGCGCGGTAACCAGGCTGAACCAGGCACTGAAGGAATCACTTTAACACCCCCCATACACACACACCATTGTACTTTGTACATATATATTGATTTTCACATACTTACTGACTATCCTGTATTTGTACATGTCCCATCTTGTGTTGTGTCTGCACCACTGCTATCCCCTTGTACTGTCATGTATAATAACATTAAAGAAATGCATCCTGAATTTTGAACATGAGGCAGATTTTGCCAATTAGAGTCCTTCTGCAGTCTCCATGTGCAACTATTGTATCTATTTTCAATCTATTGATTTAACCTCTGTATGGTGCTGTTATATGTGTTCGAGGCTAAGTAGTATTATTTGACAAACATCACGTTATATTTTTTACGCAAAGAGATGTACAGTAATTTCTATTATTTCATGCAGGTTAATACACCAGGTGTGGGTTAAATAAAGAGTTAAGAAAAAACAAGTATATATTCTGTTATCGATTTACTGGGAGCAAATCGAATGATAAACGCATTTTAGAACTAAGCTATATTCAGCATCTTACCAAGATGGCATAGTTTGGAAATGTGTCTGTAAAACCCAAATGGCCAAAAATAATCCTTAATTTAGGATACAATGTTCAAGAATTAGAAGATAGAATGGGTCGATATGAACATAAATCTACCTATTGTTTTATCTCTATCTCTTATTCACCCTCTGTGATTTCAGCCGCAGGCTGGCAGGATATTACTGTGGCTTTATTTAAATGAAGGTGTGTGTTTGCAAAAGATGTACATGCTGTGCTGTACATGGCATGTATAGAATGAAACAACTACAATGGCAGTAATTTAACATGTCAAAAGGCTGTAAGAGCTTCATTTAGACATCTGCTGCCTGTCTCATTATTCCAATGGATCCATAACATTAAAAAAGAAAGAACAAAGCGTAAACTTGCCCACTGTAGGGGAGAAGCTATAGAGGTGGCTGCAGATGGATCAGAGCAAACGCAGACCCTGTAGGGGAGAAGTTATGGAGGGGGCTGCAGCTGAGTCAGACCAAACGCAGATATGTAGGTCCTCCTCCTGTATGCCATGCAGAGCACAGCTTTGTGTTGGCTGAAAAGTTTCACAATTTGCATTAAAATAATTTACTTTACAAATGAGAAGATGGAAAATACTCAGCAGTTTGAAACATATTTTTATGTTAATGTATGTTTATGTTACGTTCTGTCCAAGTTTGTTCAACAGCACTTGTTTGGCAGCTGTAACAGAATAGGTAATTTCTATAAAAACAGGAACTTCTTGTAGTGTCTTGACTTCTATAGCGTTCATATACTTAAAACAGATAGAGAACAGGAAAACATAAAAGTTGAAAGTATTCAAAGATACCATAGAATGCATTTTTTCAGTATTTTAAATTGTTCTCTGGTGCCTACACAGAAAGTATATTGACTTGCATGGTCAAAAACTACCCATAAGTGGTGATACAGGCCCATTTACAACCATGCTGTATTATTTGGCCTTAGAATGAAACAGGCTATTTTAATTTTTTTCTTGGGCCTAATAATATACTAATGAGGTCTGCTCCGATTGGCTGGTTTACAGTGAGGCACTGCATTGGCCTCAAATTGTAACTTTAGCAACTTACATAGATGAAATCATGCAATTGTGCGCTTCCTCCCACGTAAGGTGCTATCCAGAACTTTAACGAAATGTACCTCTGAATAGGACTAGTGATACATAACCTTACATCAATGGATGCACTTGTGGAGACTCTGCACGCAGGTCCCTCAAAAGAGAAAATATATTGTAGCGCGAAGGATCCAGCAGGTAGCGTGGCAGGTTGGACTGATGCCAGCTCTGTAAATAGCTCAACATAATCGTTTGTGTACAATGTAAATGTGCTGTGTTTTTATGTCCCATATAGTGCTGAATGGTTATTGTCGTACATAGCATCAGTGTGTCTGTCTGTCTGTCTGTCTGTCTGTGTACTAAGAGTAAGCGGAGCAACAGTCACGGTGGGAAATTCAAGTGCATTGTTGGTACGAGTGGTATGGATACAGTAAATGCCACCAAGTGGTAGTGTGGAAAGAAAATATGACATCGGTAGGCCAGGGAGGGGAGGCATTTTGGATCCGTTATGTCTTAGGCCTTGGGCAAGAATAGAAGTTTTGAATACTGTGTGTCCTTGCCTCATGGTAGTCTACATGTAGTTTCGCAGGCCGTGAAAACCTTGAAGAAAAGGGCAGCGGAGGGTTGAGGGGTGGGGAGCCATCTGCAGGAAGGGATTTGAAGCTGCTCCAACTGGTGCACAGAGAGTTGTAGTTATAAAATAGTGGAAATAGGCCATGCACAATATGTTACGCGGTAGCACAAATGTATAGATAGTTATTACACAAATCATATGTTAACCACGTATGTACAGTAAGTCGATATCTATATCCATATCTCAGTATATATCTAGTGGCTGAGACATTTTTAGGAAATTCAGCAAAATGGGTGGATGTGCCCTAATACCAAGGTGGACCAACAGAGGAGAATTGTGTTTGTTATACGTTTGAGCTTGGTTTGTTGGTGTTTTCTGATCAGTTTCAGTCTGGGTTCAGGACAAAGCTGAGATGGCCCTGGTCAAGATTGGAAATGACCTGCTCATTGCCGCTGACTCGGGCCATGTCAGATTTTTTCTGCTTTTAGATTTTACAGCTGCTGTAGACACGGTCTGCCACAACACACTGCTCACCTGGCTGGAAACATTGTTGGGTATTACAGGCACTGCACTTGCCTGGTTTACATCATATCTTACGGGTAGGGAACAGTATTGGTGATTTCAGGTCCCCTAGTGCCCCCCTCTCACATGGTGTCCCACAAGGTTCTGTCTTTAGCCCCCTGCTCTTCATCATCTACCTCCTCCCTCTTGGTCACATTCTCCGTCATTACGGCTTAAATTTACATTGCTTTGCCTATGACACACAAATTTACATTCACACTAAGCCCTCCCATCCACTCCCTCCCTCAAATCTGGTCACTTGCCTCAACGACTTTAGTAACTGGATGACACATAACTCAACCACGACAAGATGGAAGCCATTATTATTGCCACACCAACACTGCTGAAGAAGATAAATCAGTCACAATTTTCCACACCTAGCTATTTCACCACTAATAACTCTGAAGTTAATAACCTAGGTGTCATCTTTGATTCTTCACTGCCTTTTGATTCCCATATAAAACGTTTCTCCAGAACGACTTATTTCCATCTAAAAGCCCTCTCCAAACTCCACCCCTCACTTAACTTTGCTACAGCAGAGATCCTCATTCATGCCTTTATAACCTCCAGACTTGATTACTGTAATGCCCTGCTTATTGGTCTCCCAACAAAATCATTAAACAGACTGAAACATATCCAAAATTCCTCAGCAAGACTTCTCACCCATACAAGACCATGGCAACATATCACTCCCATCTTCCATCAGTTACACTGGCTTCCAGTACAATCTTGGATTCAATTCAAAATCTTTCTGCTCATCTACAAAGCCCAGAACAACCTAGCACCCATGTACTTTGTGGATCTTCTCAACTTATACAAACCCACCCGCACCTTACGCTCTACTGATGCACACCTTCTATCCACCCCCTCTGCTCATCTCGGTTCCATAGGTGACAGGGCATTTAGTGTGGCTGGCTCTAAACTCTGGAACAACCTCCCACTTGCACTACGTACATGCACTTCACTTTCCATATTCAAATCCATGGTCAAAACTCACCTCTTCACTCTGGCCTTCTCAGACTAGTCTTGCCTTGATGAGATTTTCTTTTATATTTATGTTGTTTTGGTTGATGTCAACCTGGCGCTGGTGTGGATTTTAATCAATGTGTCCTTGTCTCTACATGCTACCTTTTTGTTGTTTATAGTCTAACTACTTTTACATTTAATGTTTTGCTTTTACTATACAGTGTCCTTGAGTAATTTGAAAGGCACTTCAAATAAACTGTAATATTATTACTACAGTTGAAACCTGGAACCATCTTTGTCTGATTATTATAAGCAAAATGGCAACCCACTTTTACACTGGTGTCAGAAGTCGGATCGGAATTGTCTTATGATGATCTCCAACAACTAGAGCAAGGGTTCTAGCGGCAGTAGTGGGGAGCACAAAAGGACCAGACAGAAACCCCAGGAACTGAGCAGCATACCTTCCCAGGGAGACTAGATGGTTCCAACACAACCCGCCCACTCCAGCTTCAGGCGGAGTGAGCCGAAGCGTGCACACCGTTACAAGAGTGGGGGAATGAAGCCCACGCTACAAACGGAAGGAGCCCCAGGGCACTTATCTGATCTTGTGTGCCTGGCCGCCCGACACAATGGCTGGAGCGAGGAGACGGTGGTGCACTTGGCATTGGCACTGGAGGGGGAAGCTTTCCTCAGTTTGACCCCCAACAAGCCACAAAATCTCACTGCCCTGGAGGAGGCGCTGGAGCTGTGCTTCAACTGGTGGTAGTCTGTGGAGGTGGAGAGGGCAGAGTTGGCAAACCAGCAAAGGTGGGGCACTAAGACCCTGGAGAATTTGTGGCAGACCTCTACATCCTTGCACAGAAGGGCTACCTGGACTTCCCCGGTACTGCACAGGAAGAGTTGGCTCGGTATGCCTTTTTCCTGGCATTAACACTGGAGTGGCTGCTCCAGTACATCCATTTGCAGGTGCTGGCCACGCTCATCCAGGCCCAAGCAGTGGCAGAGAGGACCGCAGAAATTCTGTCCCTTTCAGAAGCTGCACTTGCACGCCCGAGGGCTCCAATAGTGAGTAGGATTAGAGTGTGTCTGTGACCTGCACAGAGCCACGGCAAAGATGTCACCTGCTAGAGTAGCCCCTGCCACCACTGAAGAGAGTTCGGGCACTTCGCCCATGACTGCCCTGCTCTGGTGCTACGCCCTCATCCCAAACAGCAACTGGAAAACACCAGGTGGGTGGCACCCCCCTCACAGCGACAATGCACGCCAGTCTAATTCCAACAGCTGCACCTAAAGGGGGCTGGTTTGGCGAGGCTATGAGCCTATACATTGACTACCTGGTAGTTGAAACACCCTGCCAAGCTCTGGTGGACACAGGGTCCACCATCACCCTGATCCTCCCTGGTGTGCTACCAGGTACCGGTGGAGCTGTATCAGCTGGCTTGGAGACATTCAGTTAATATCAGTGACTGATGTGTGCATGACCATGAATGTGAAGATGTAGCTGTGCGTCCAGCTGGCCGGACACACAGTGGTGGAGGAAATTTGGCTTGCTGACATCGCAGACCCCTGCATCATCAGTCTGAACCTGGTAAGGTGTGACATGATTTGGGGCCACTTTCGATGTGCCGGGAGCAACCATCCACATCGGCGCAGATGTGATGGTCTTCCAGCGTGATAGCGGCAGCCAGGGCCGGAGAATGAGGATGACTAGCTGTGGGTCTAGCTGTGGGACGCAAGCATTCTGCAGCAGCTGGGGAAAGAACATCAGTGACACAGCCCCAAGTCCTGCCCCAATCACAGAACACAGTAACATCACGTCAGGGGTGTCTCCCGAGATGGTGCGAGCTGTATGGGAGGTGTGGCTGCATAGCGGCCAGGACCAGACAGCGGACCAATGGGACAAGTGCAAAGCTCTGTTGGACTCATTTCAAGATATCTTCGCTGCCAGGAACAAGAATTGCTGATCCAATTCCTTAGTGAAGTATTACATCGACACAAGGGATGCCCCACTCATTCCTCTGCATCTGCAGACTGCCCCTCGCGACACGACAAGTGGCATAGTAGTGTATCAGATGGTGGTTCTGCGTCAACTACCGACAAGCTGAACGTGGTGACAAGGAAAAACTCCTATCCCCTGCCACGCATTGAAGAGGCACTGAACTAAATCACTGGGTCAACGTGGTTCAGCACCCTGGACCTCCGGACTGGCTACTGGCAGGTCGAACTGGCCCTGCAAGTTCTCCTTAAGATTACTTTCTCCATTTGATATGGACTATGGCAGTTCCAGTTGATGCCGTGCAGCCTGTGCAATGCCTCAGCCACATTTGAGAGGCTCATGGAGCGTGTCCTGTCCCAGGTTTCCCAAACTGAGTGCGCTGTGTGATCTTCTGGTCCATGCTGCTGATGTTGCAGGGGTAGATTGGAACCTAAAGACTATTCTCCGTGATCCAGCAGAGTTACGGCTATGAGGACCACGTCTTCAGCGGGCATGGCATGGCCACTGACTCGGAAAAGACTGGCTAACCCCATGCATTGTGAAAGAGCTGCATCGCTTCCTGGGGCTGCATTCTATTACCAACAAGACTTACACTGTCTTACAATGAGGAAGCAGTTTCACGTGGACGGATGCCTATGCTATGGCTTTCAACCAGCTTTGGATGGCATGTGCCGATGCCCTCTTGCTAGCTTATCCGGATCTGTGTCTCCCTTTCATCCAGAACACAGACAGTAGTAACATGGGGCTAGGCGTTGTGCTTTCACAAGCTGGACCTGAAGGCAAGCACGTGGTTGTGTATTTCAGCTGGACACTTATCAGCCTGGAGTGTACTATTGTGTGACCTGACGGGAACTGCTGGCCTTGATGCAGGCATGCAAACACTTCTGTCCCTACCTCTGTGGTCAGTGGTTCTGGTTGTGGATGGACCACACCTCCCTGGGGTGTCTTCTAATCTTTGGAAGCCCAGAGGGATAGATGGCCCGTTGGTTGGAGGTGCTGGCAGAGTTGGACTTTGAGATTCAGTATCACCCTGGGAAGCTGTATGGGAATGCGGATGCTCATTCTTGCCATCCCAGCACCATGGTGAGCTGCTGTCACTGTTGCCGGATGGAAGAGCAAGACCGGCTTGCTAAGGCAGTAGCTGCTGCCCACACAACACTGCATGACCAGGCCCACCAGGAAGATGATTGCCATCAGTTCATTTCAGAGCAGCACAGTGAACCTGTGCTGGCCTGGGTGAGGGAGTGGATGGGCGAGGGCAGGCGACTGGGCTGGCAGGCAATCTCAGCCTCTAAGCCAGAAACAAAGGCCTGCCACTTCCAATGGGACAACCTAGAGGAGCGTGATGGGCTGCTGTACCGGTGCTGGTGATCAGCGAATGGCACAGGGGACCTGCTGCAGTTACTGGTGCCCCGGAGCCTGCGCCTTGCTGTGTTGAGGTCAGTACATGGGGCCGCTGGGGCCAGGCATTTTGGGGTAGCAAAGATGCTGAGGAAGCTGCAGTAATAATTCTATTGGTCCTGAGCTATTCGTGAACTGCTGTGATGCAAGCATGGCTACGAAGGGTCCTAGTCAGCAATCCCGGGCTCCTCTGCAGCTGTACCTGGTAGGTGCCCCCATGCAACATGTGACACACCCAGATGACCTGGGCTCATTTCCCCGCAGTAAGGTCAGGAACTGCTACATACTTGTAGCCATGGACTACTTCACAAAGTCGCTCGAGGCATATGTGGTTCCCAATTAGAGTGCCACCACCACAGAGGCTAAGCTCCTCAATGAGTGTTTTTGCAATTTCAGGGCCCCCAAAGAGCTGCACAGTGACCAGGGCAGGAACTTCAAGGTACAGGTGTTCAGGGAGGTTTGCCAGTGGCTGACGATTGTGAAGATCCGCACCACCCCCCTTCACCTGCAGAGCGACGGGCTAGTGGAACAGTTTCACCATGCCCTAGCCACACACAAACTGGCGATCCTCATTGATGAGCACCAGCACAACTTGGACATCCACTTTTCCCTGGTCCAGTGGGCGTATCATGTGGTGGTGCAGGAAAGCAAGCCATCCTCATGTCTGGCCATAAGCTGCGGACCCTGGTGGAGCCGGGGTCTGCCGCCAGAGTTAGACAAAAGAGGGGAAATGATGTCTGCTGCTAGGGACAGGCCATCTAGCCCTGGGACCCTGTTTGGGTGTACTGCCCCATCAGAGAGAAGGGGCATTCACCCAAGCTCAACAACCATTGGAGGGGCCCTGGGAAGGTCCCGGAACGGATCTCCAAGGTGATGTACAGGGTGCGGATGCCAGAGTGGTGCAGGACTGTTGTGCTAGACCATGACCACCTGGTGCCATACCAGCCACTTTTCCATTCAAAGCATCTATCGCCAGGACCGACGATGAGTGCTCCAGCAGTAAGGATTGATCAGGATGGTGGGGGACTCGGGGGCCAGCGGTCGCTAAGCACTCTCCAATGCCCAGAGCGCTTCTGGGATTTCGTGAGGGTTCCGGGACAGAAAACGCCTTTTGGGGATTACAGTTCGGACCTACTGATGGGCAGCGCAGTAGGTTGGACTGATGCCAGTCATGTAAATAGTTCTTCATAGTGGTTTGTTTACAATGTAAATGTGTGGTGTTATGTGACATATAGTGTTGAATAGATATTGATGTACAACAGCGTTGGTGAGTGTGTGTGTAAGCGGGGCGATGAGCAGGATAGGCAGTGCAAGTGCATTGCTATTATGAGTGGTGTGGGTGCAATATACAACACCAAATGGTTGAAACCAAAATCATCTCTGTCTGATTATTACAAGCAACATAGCTCGGAAACCCACTTTTACTATATGTTGCAGGTTGTGTGAGTCCATTGGGCTTGAAAGTGGGATGGTGTGTGTTAAGTTAGGGGGTGTAATTAAGTCTATTATGTAGCAGATTTGCAGGATTTATATTTAAAACAGGAAACAACAGTGTTTGAGATTCATGGTATGTCGGTTCCACGTAATGAACTCTACACGTTGTCAGTAATCCACTGCCAACACACCTTCCTTGCTTTGGCTGCACTTATTTGGCTGCACTTATATAAAGTTAGCACAGCTTATTTAGGATTTAGGTATGTATACAACCAAGACATAACTGTAACGGACCGCTACAGGGATTCCCAATCGTTACACCAACCACACCCCTCCATGGAATTCATTGATGGGAGGCACCTCCCTTATGCCATACCATTCCATTCTGATTTTAAGGCTGATTCTTGTTAGAAGCTGTACCTCTTTCAGCTGTTTCTTGTTTGTTCCTGCCGCCAGATCTATTTCTAGAAGCCGATCACCCCAATATGGTTGCGAGATCTTCATGGTGTGCCCAGAGTTCGAGCGTTTCACCTGTTACCGATTTTCCTGTTTACCGACCTCTGCCTCGTGTTCCAGACCCTGAGCCTTGCCTGTCCCCTGTTTCACTGCCAACACCGATTGCCCAATCCATGCCTGCCGTACCGACTCTGATTTCTATCTCCGCCCTCAGGACTCAGTTGGCGATCGCCCGTCTCTGTTCTGCCATGTCATCAACCACCTTTCTACCTCTAAGTCTGCTGAGATTCATGGGAAGCCTGGTGCTCTGCTGGTTATATTCTAACAGCTCATCCTGCAATAAAACCTCTTACCTGAACCTGGTCTGCGTCAGCGTCCATCCTGTGCATCTCTCGGGTTATAAATGACAGATTAAATTGACTAGATAAGCAACAACCAGATGGGGAAAGGGAGTGTGTTTAAAAAGCAATAGTTGTGCTCAGGAACAGAAAAATATGGAAATCAAGTCCTTTTGGCATTAAAATAAGGAAGGGGTGTAAACCCGGGGACACATTGGGCCTCATTCACCAACCGTTCTTACAAACAAATTTGTTCTTAAGTCCCACAAACGCACTTTTTAACGAAGATTCTGACCTATTTATAATCCACATGATCGCCGTTACTACCGTGAGAATAATTTTTACACTTTAAAATTATTTTTTCTATTTTACTTTAATGAATTATTAAAATACTATCATTTTATGAAGTAGAATGAACAAAACTGCTATAACCAATTATTTTGAACAAACTATTATTACTCAAATGTGCGTATAAATGGTCTTGAGTGTGCATAGATTCTGTTCTTAGCTAAGAACAAATTCAGATTAAAAAAAAAACATTGATGAATGTCAGAATCTTTGTTTAAAAAGTGTGTATATGGGGTTTAAGAACAAATTTGTTTGTAAGAATGGTTGGTGACCACTAATGATTTTTCTAGGAGTGCAAATTGCACCCCTACTCATTATTACGTGCAAGCTCCGTCCGCTCCTCCTGTGTGCCACGCCCACCTTGTTACCTCTTGTGATCACCAATTTTTCTCACCTGTGTGGCGTTGCCGCACGCCTGTCTTGTGTCTGTCCTGTGGATTTAGGTCTGCGTCTGCATCTCTTCCGGCAGACGCGGCATTAACGTTGCTTAATGTTGGTGTGCTGGACAATAAACCTTTGTCTCTCCGTACTCCTGCCTGGACTCCTTGGCTCCTTCGCAGCCTTGCACTACCGGCGTACGTAACAGAATGCCGCATCTCCCCGAAAACACGGAACAGCAGACCGAGTCCCAGCGGCTCAGTCTGCTGCAGCAATTCGTGCTCTGGCGGTACCAACCAGAGGTTCGTCGGAACCCCGAAGCCCTGGAGCTGGCCAGCCGAGGTGCCGACCGATTAGCAGAGGAGTGCCCGGCTGATCAGCATTATCCATTGACCCGAGCGCGAAAGCTCCTTCGCCGCCTGCTCTGCTTAATCAGCGAGAGACAGGAGGAGAGCATCGCGCAAAGTCGGGGGGCGGCGAGCGTTTATTTGGGCGCCTGCTCGCTCAACCCCGCCGGGGAAGATGACGAAAGGCAAGGGAGCTCCGCGATCGAGTGGGCTGACGCCGCTGCCACCTGGGACTGCCTCCGCGGTGTGCGGAAGCCGCCGTTGGAGGCGTATGCCTATCGGCCAGCTCACCTCGCCGGGAAGTGGATCAGCCCGGTGAGCGACGCGATCCCACAGATCCCTGGGGCTTTTAAAGGGGCAGTGCCCGAGCGGCCAGTGCCGGACCTGCCGCCGCTTGCGCTGCCTGAGGTGGGCTGCGAGGCGCCTCTGCCGACAGCTGCTGCATCGCCTGAGGCCGCCACGCCCGCAGCCACCTCTGCCAAGCCCGCAGCCACCTCTGCCAAGTCCGCAGCCGCTGCAGCTCCCGAGGCTGCCACGCCCGCAGCTGCTGCCACGCCCGCGGCTTCACCTGCAGCTCCCGAGGCTGCCACGCCATGCCTCTCTTGGGGCGCGCCCGGAGTGCACGCCTTTGGGGGGGGGGTTGTGGCCCTCTCCAGAACAGCCCTGCGGCCCCGCCCGCGGTCCCTCCTGTTCCGGATTGTCCCGCGGCCCTGCCTGTTCCTGCTCGTCCCGCAGCCCCACCTACGGCCCTACCTGCTCCTGCTCAGCCCAAAGCTGCAGCCACAGCGGCCCCAGATCCAGGAGGACACCCGGCTCAACCGCCAGTGCCCCAGAGGGGTGGAGCCCAATGGGGTCCCTGCCTCTCCGTCTCCCAGAAGGGTAGGGGGCACCTACGGAGGGTCCGGGTCCCTCCCGTCCCGCCCTCTGCCGCGCCCGTGCGGCCCCTGGCCGTTGTCCGGTGGCTGCCTGCGGGTTCTCCGGCTCCTGGTCGCCGGTCGCCGCCGGGTTCCCCTCCGGTTCCTCGGGCCTGGTCCTCCGCCCCACCTCCGGCTCCACGTCAGCCACCTCCGGGCCCCCCTGCTCCGGCTGGGCGTCCGACAGCGCCTTCGCGGGCTCCGCCTTTGCCGTCGCCTTCAGCTGCTTCCCCCTTGGGTCTGCCTGTGCCGGGGGTCTCTCCGGCTTCCTCCGGGTCTCCCCCGCTGGCCCCTCGGCCCGTCACCTTGGCCCCTGCGGGGCCCCCTCGGGCTCCTGCCATACACATTGCCTGCGGGCCCTCCGGTCGCTGCCCGTCGCCGGCCTGGGTGCCTTTGGGCGCCCGGTGGGCTTTCTGTCCCTCTCCTGCCCGCTCCTCCTCCTTTTGTTCCGCCTCCTCTTGTCCCTCCGTTCACTCCCGGCCCTTTTGTTCCTCCGTTCCCTCCTGGCCCCTCTGTTCTGCCTCCTGGTGTTGCTTTTGCCTCTCCGTTTCTGGTTTGTTTGTCTGCATTCCCTGTTCTTTGTCGGGTTCTGTCCTGGTTCCTGTCTTTGTGCTTGTTTTGTGTTTTGGTCTTGTTCCCTGGTCTTGGTTACTGTTCTGCTTCGTTTTTCCAGGTCCTGTCTCCCAGTTTGTCTCGTCCGTGTGTGGCGCGCCTTCGGCGGGGGGGGGGGGGTTGTGTTACGTGCAACCACCCTCCGCACCTCCTGGGTGACACACCCACCACGTTAACACTAGTGATCACCAGATGTTATAACCTGTGAGGCGTTGCCGCACGCCTGTCTTGTGCCTGTCCTGTGGATTTAGGTCTGCGTCTGCGCCGACGCGGCATTAACGTTGCTTAATGTTGGCGTGCTGGACAATAAACCTCTATCTCCCGATACGTACCACTCATCAGATGAAAATGCTATTTAAAATTGAATATTGTAAATGTATCACTGTTTTGCTACAAATTAATCTATTTATTTTGCTACAAATGTATTCATTATTGATTGATCAAATGTGACCCCTTATTGAAAGTGCCCCCCCAGGAACCTGCCCGTCTCTGCACAGCACTGATCTGGATGACTGTATGGGCTCTCGCACCTTGCAGTCTAGAGTTGTACATGTAACGAATAAAACTTTTAACTATGTTAAGGTGATATACAGATTCAGCAAAAGTTCTTCTTTTTCATGGCTGTCAAACCATAGTCCCTTACACCTAAAGGCCATTGTTGGGAATTTGTTTTCCTGTCACGTGTACCACCCACTGCAGTTGGAACCGGTGTCACCAGACTGGGGACAACATTCTAGATGGGGCATTAGGCAAATTAATCCAAAGGTGGGGCTTGCAGCTGAGGGAGGCGTCCGACCTCTAGCCGAGATTGTGCTGAATAGTATAACTGCCCAAGCATAAAGAAGAAGGAGTTGTCAAGTTGCTACACGCTACCTGACACAAAAAGCGTCATCATGCGCTGCTGTTGGAGACTCATTCTTCAGGAATGTTCGGAGATAATGGAAAGATGCCAAAACATGCTTGTGCTTCAGGGTTTTTGTCTTTATCATAATTAATGAAGAATGTGATATAATGACAAATCATTCGCAAAAAATTCCCATTGACTTCTGTTAGCAGTCTTTAAACATGGAGCACTGTATCTCCCTTAAGAGTAATAACACATGTAGTAATACCCCTGTGGTATGTCTGCATGATCGACCAGTTGGATATAATTACTGGTGTTTTATTGTTTGTATGGGAAGAATACAGAATAATACTATGGGCCTGGTGAAAGTACAGGCATCCTCTGCAGGTTACCAGCTAAATCTGATCACTTCATCTGTCTTTAAGTTGACTTTGTAGATAAGTCAGAAAAATAATAAGACATAACAACAATAATACATATCAGCAACAACAACAGTTCAAACTAAATGCCGAACTCTGGTCTAAAGGCTCTCTTCTCTTTCACTCACAAGTTTATTGGTAAAATATCTTGTGGTAAAGGTTCTCAATCCTGATCTTGGTGCCCCCCCTTGCCAGAATGTTTTTAGTCCAACCCTACCTTAATCAGGTTTATATTGTCCTCAATAGGTTAATAATGAATGTGGCTGGTTGAAATCAGCGTGGGTTGGAATGAGTACATTCCGGCGGGGGGCAGGCAGGGGCAGGATTGAAAACTACTTGATGTTAGACTATTATTAGCCAATGTTGACACCGACCCTTGGTGTTCAACCACCCCCTAGTGGAGCAGTAAGGCTAAACAATAGTATTAATGTTTATGCGTTTTCTAAATTTAAAAACGTAAAAGAAGCCAGTTTTTTTATTGCTATATATATATATATAATACTACATAATGCAAAAAAGTGTACTATATAAACAGTTTCTTTATGCCTTCTGCTTTGAACAAGAGGAACGCATTGACAAACCAGAATACGTTTAATGTTTGTTTTGGACTATTGTTCTTAATAACATTTTGTGTGTTATTTTGTGTAAGTGTGTGTGCTATTGAAGTCGAATTAAGAGAAACTATTACAGCTGTGAAATCTCACATACTCTCACTAAGCAGCCTAGTTGTTGCTCTTAATAAAGTGTGCAGTAAGTATAGTATAAGTTAGTAGTTCATCAGTTATCCAGCCAGCATCAATTATTAAAAAAACGCATAAACGTTACATTCATTAGGCTAATTGTCCTTCCCCGATTGTACAATCCTCCCATTTGCCACATCACCCTATCTACCCTGTGTGGAATCCCCATGTTACCAGCTGTTTCTAGTTGAGTCTAATTAGTGTGGTGTATTTAAGTCCAGGCTCAGACAAGAACAAGCAGGCTTCAAGAAAGGAAGAGGATGTGTGGTGCAGACCTTTGCACTTTGAAACATCCTAGAGCTGTGCTTAGAATGAGACACATCCCAGTGTCCATCATAACACTCTTTGGAAGATACTCCAGTACTACGAAATCCCACCTAAGATAATTAAACTCATAAAAAATCTTCGAACAATTTGAGTGCAGCGTCCTTATGGGTAACACTCATTGATCTACAATGCTCCTATTAAAGGTTGCCGGTTATGTCGCGAACTTCGTGACATATATTTAATTATGCAGCTAGAAGTAACGTTTCTCCTTGTGCCTGTACACGGCGCTTGTCTTTAAACGGCTCCTACGAAGGCCACGCCCCCACGCAGGAGCACTCGATCCGGATTGGCTGCGTCATTGCTAAGAGGCGGCGCCGCGGAAGCTACAGCCGGTAGTACTGGTTCCGGGTTTTTTCTAAGCGCTTAAGTCCCGCACGTCAGTTCGGTACCAAGGCGGGCGGCGATGGCTCTATTAATGGAGCATCAGTTCAGAGAGGTCCTGGAGGATCAGCAGGTGGACACAGAGTCGTTTCTGGAGGCGGTCTCGCACCTTCCGCCTTTCTTCGGTAGGGTGTTGTTTTGCCCGGCTGCGTGCCACACCGATGGGAAAGGGGAGTCGCGGTCGATCGCCGTTTCTTTCACTTACGGATAAAGATATTTTTGCTCCCGGTGCCATAAGCACTTGTGACGCCCTGCTTACTGCACTAAACTGATGGCCGGTGAGCAGCGGTTTGTTTCGTGCTCAAAATAAGCTACGGAGAAACCATACTGTTTACCTGGTCGGGTGGGTGTTACGCACCTGTGCCGCGGCCCGCTGTGGACTATTCGTGTTGGTTCTCAGGTCAGACGTGACATTGCGCCCATCGGCCCTGTTTGGTAGAGAAGCCTCCTATTTCAGGAAGCAAAAGTGCTTTCGATAGGGGTAGCAGTCCCGTGAGTTCTGCCTACAAGTACAACTGTCTTTAGGCCAGTAGTTTTGGGTACAAATTAGTTGATAATTGTTGTGGCGCGATCGCTTTCTTTTCTGTTTCATTAAAGCTCTGCGGTGATATTTTTGCAAACTTCTAAACCATTAAAACATCGTAGATGTTCAGCGGTCATGGTTTATTTTTTGGGCGGAGTTTGATCTGCTGTTCCTAGTTTAATTTGAGTCTGTTGCTGTAGACAGTTTGTCCTTTATCAGAATGGGTTTTACAGCGTGTAAACCGATAGCAACTTGGATTAAAGGATTTTGCTCATAAAACTGATAATGCATTATTTGCCTGCCTTCGCCGAAAAAGATGACTTGCATTGTTTTTTCAGTTAAACGCTAGCCCCTACGGGGTATACTCTCTATCTAACACGAATCAGGTTGAGTATGTAATTAACATGTTAATTAAACCGACTTTCCGTGGCAGTCGCGGTTGTCAACACTGCCTAATTGGTCCCCATCGTATAAAACGGCACTGTCGTACACGAAGACCTACGTTGTGTTTGAGAGTCATCATCGTCACTAATGATGTGGTCATGCTTTCGCACCCTCATCACCCCATCCTGAAAACCCTTCACTGACTCCCTGTCCCACTCAGGATTGAGTATAAGGTCTCTCTCCTCACCCATCAGTGCATCTATGGACATGCAATACCTCACACCCAATACCTCCTTACGCACCCACTGCTCTGTACGCACTAACACCCTTCAAGTCCCCAGAACCAAGCTTCGCAGTAGGAGTGATAGGGCTTTTTCATCTGTGGCACCGAGGCTGGGGAACGCCCTCCCTGACTACCTGAGAGCCCCACAGTAGACTGATGCTTTTAAACGAAACCTAAAAACTCATCTTTTTAGAAAGAGATTTTCATAAAATATTTTATAGATTCTCATGTTTTACTTATTTATTTTTTACTCTGTAGCACTTTGAAATATAAAGTGCAATACAAATAAATTTTATTATTAATCGTTATGTATCTAAAAAGAAAATGTAAATGTGAACACACAATGTTCGTTAGAAAAATCCAGAACTTGGGTGCTTTAGAAAAGGTGCCGATTGTCTCTTTCTTTTTGTCCTTGTTAGACTGCCTTGGCTCTAAAGTCTTCACTCCGATCAAAGCAGACATTGCAGGAAATGTCTCTGTAAGTATGGCAACATCTTAACGATCATCCTCCAATGCCCATCGCCCTCAAACGATGGCCTCCCTGTCGCAGAAAATCAAGGCTGTGTACAGCAGCGACCCGGGCAGATACACAACCCTGCAGCAGATCCTACAGGCTGAGAAGGAGGCTCACGGCTCCGAGTGGCCCAAGGTTGGCGCCACCCTGGCCTTGATGTGGCTGAAAAGGTGATATGACATGAACTGGGCAGAGAAGCCCCCCACGTTCGTCCAGCCAATCAGCTCATCCAGATTTAAGCCAATGATTTAGCTAGTCTAAATTAGAACTCTTGGTGGACCACTGGATCTTGTGACCATGTTACTAAGAGTGTAACATTGCATAACCAGAACCTGAAAAAAAATCTAAATGTAAGAGAAATATTGTGGTGTTTAACAAAACTGAGTAATGCAATGAAATCACAGGACAAAAAAAAAAAACAATTGCTGGCTAAGGATAGTTTTCAGTTGGCAGTTGGACATTATTAAAATGTGGCTGTTGGTGTCTCTGTGAGGGGTCTTCGCTTCATCCAGATCATGCTGCAGAGCCTAGTGGACAGGGAGCGCGACGAGAAGAACCCCGACCTGATCCGGGTCAATGCCACCAAGGCCTATGAGGCTGCCCTGAAGAAGTATCACGGCTGGCTTGTCCAAAAGCTCTTCACGGTCAGAGGGGGCACAGGGCATAATTTATAAACTACTCGATTGTCATAATTCTGAAGCAATCCCTGCATGTGTGTATGTGGGTTTTTATTCTGCTGCTTCTCTGCCCCTTTCCTGTAGGCGGCGCTGTACGCTGCTCCTTATAGGTCCGATTTCCTGAAGGCCCTGTCTAAAGGTCAGGAAGTAGAGGAGGAGGACTGCCTGGAGCAGATCCGCCAGTTCCTGGTCAACTTCACAGCTACAGTTGACGCCATCTATGTCATGTTCACTGCTATGAACGCCGAGCTGGACTACAAGGCTTGAGTCTTCTTCCTCACCACTTCCTGTCTTCTGGAGATTGCTGCCACTCTGCTGGTTAATTCTTCCAATTGGTGTCATTTTACTTTCCGATTGAGTCTCTAGCTGCATCCTCGCTTCCATTTGAAGACTCGTAATCCTGTCCCTGTCATGATCTTAGACCTTGCGGCATATCAGGTTTTTTATTATTATTTTTTTGACCGATACTGTTGGCGTCCACCTGCTGGCGTTCGTCCACCTCCTGTGTAATTTGCATCATATAAATGGTGTCTCTCCACCAGAACATTCCAGGATGTGGAGACGGGTCTGGTGGGCGTGATCCGGTACAGCTCTGTAGAGCTGGGGGTGTGACAAACTTTTAATTTTTATTGATCATTAGGTTTTTATTCCAGTTATCTTTTTTTTTTCCCCCAGATTGTATTTTACAGTCTGCTGGAGTAACTCAGGTTAGTTTCTTGTTGGTTGTGAACTTGCAAGATGCTGCTGCGCAGCTTCTGTTGGCGTCCATGGCGGCAGAAACTTTACATTTTTCTCAATGGATGGCCTGTAATTAGTGGTAGCACTGATTGCCCCTTTTTTTAACTACTTAAATGCGTAATGTGCTTTGTGCTCTGATTGCTGCCCTGCCTTTGTTCATTCAGCGGACGTTGGTTCTAACGCCAGCCGTCTGCTCTGAGGCTCCTCAGTATTTATAGAAGAACACCAGCATGCCCAAAATTGCCCCTGATGTTGTCGATGCTCCTGTGTATGTTTGAAACCTGACGGAGCTGATTACTTGGTTTGACTGCGGCACAGTAATCCGCTTCATCTACTGATGTTTTACGAAGTGTGACTTTGTGAAATTTGATCTTGACTGTTAAAGTAATTCCTCCCATAGCCACCAAGCGTCAAACTGCAAGTGAATTTGGTTAAAGTCAGTGTGTGTTTAGCATGAGTGCTACCAGCTTTGTAACTAGCATGCTAATTGATTCTATTCTGGATTTCGGGTGACATTTCGCAGAAATACTGCTGTTGCATGATGTAGCCCTCTCGCATGTCACCCATAAACCTGTAATCATACACATTAAGGCCTGTGATGATTGATATATAAGTTTTTAACAATATATATAGGTAAAAAAAATTATGGTATTTTTTGGTATACAATGGTATTTCTCACAGTAACTATGCCTTACCTACCACTGGCAATAACAGCAGGACTGTAAATGACCAATATGCTGCATTTTGGCACTGGCTATAGCCCATGATGAGCAACACAGACCTATAGGGGACAGTAGTTCTCACCAACAGCAGGTACTGAGAGTGGTGAGTGTAAATCTATAAAAGGAAAAATTAGGTTTATTTTAACAATATTGCCATAATGCTGTGGGACCATAGCCCTGATATATATTTTTTTCGGTTAGTGGTCACTGTTACAGCACAAATTGCACTTAAGACATTCTTGAGCTATAAGTCTTATGGGCAATTTCCCAGTCAAGGATTAACCCTAAGCCTAGACTAGCTTTGAGTTACAATGGTGAATCTCCATTGAAACAGAAATTTAGTCCAAGACTAGTCTTAATCCTTGTTCGGGAAACCGGCCCTTAAAGTCTTAAATTAGTTCATTTACCTCAAGTATTATATTTAATGGTGCAACAAAGTGCATGATGACTTTCAATAATTTCCTTTGTGTCAATATAACTTTCCATGCCAGGCACCACTATTTCTTATCAGTATGTGAATGTTTTCCCACTTAGTACCGTCGTATCGCTTGGAGAACTATCTGCTGCTGTCATAATCACGATCATAAACGATAATCTGTTACGTTTTTAATAATATGCAACGCGTCAATTTAAAAAAGCGCAGCCGCACAATTTGAAAAAAGGGACCGATGGCTGTAATTTTCACTTCTGTCCACCAGATGGAAACAAATGCACATACCAGCCTTTTCTTTGCCCCATTTACACTTTACCAATTGAAACTACATGATGGATGAATAAGATTAAAGAACAAGCATGAAAGAAAAAGTGATAAAAGGTGTTTGCTCTGACCCTTCCCTTTTAGAGTACACAGAAATTTTTAATATGCACATTTATTGATCTTTGCGTTTTTTTTTTTTCTCCCCCAGGCGTACAGCACTAAATGTACTGAGAGCTTGATTAATTGGGGGGCAGCACCAGCTGCCACATCACTGTAACCCTGTTTAGGTGTCGTACCAGGAGCCTCTGCCCCAAGATGCTAGGGCCTTTCCTCTCCATGGCTGGGTCCAGTCCTCTTTGGCCAGAGTGGGTGAATATTGGGATTTATCCCCATGAGTACCGGCGATGTGGGTCGAGCTCCAGGCCATGACTGGAATGGGAGGCTGCAGTTCATCCAGCCGGGTACGATGCACGTGAGAGCTCTGCTTTGGTCGCACGCAGACCGGGGAGCATCGTGACTCATTTGGATTACCATGTGTCCTTCCTCCCCACTGCTGCTGTAATCTGACAGGAACAGGACAGCCGAATTGCTCTCACTGCAACTCACCCACCCCCCCCAAAATCTTTCCCAACCCACAGGTAAACAGTTACATAAGGAATAACTGCAGTAGTGAGGATTATCATGATGGATGGGATGGGGACCTTCCTGTACAGGCATGCGGTGCCTGGAATCTGATTGTTGTATCTGTGTAGGCCAGCATCCTCATGAGAAATGTCCCCTAGCAGGATATTTTGGTTCAGTCTACAGGATTGGAGCAGCAAGGGTGTCAGTAGATTGAGGAGGAGGGTTGGGAACAGGAGAGGGTGAAACAAGCCTGCTGCTACGCTGAAAAGTTCAAAAATCGAGGAAGCCAAAGGCGTGAGGTGCTTTCGTCGGAGGTGACCTTGCTCCTTGAGAAACCCTGCTTTGAGCGGCTCGTTTAAAGACCTTGTCTGCCGTGTGGATCCAGAGGAAAGGGGCACCTCCACAAAACAGGCATGGACCCCAAGGCTGAGAGTGTGGCAAAGGCTTCGTGGGCTTGGTCCACTTCAACGAAAACTTTAAAGTTACGGTGCCCCCTAGCTTCTGGCAGACCATTCCCGCCTTCTATATTTGAGAGAAGCAAAAATAAATACATTAAAAATAACAGTTCTTGTGTTATCTTGTGCCGGCTGCAACAGTGAGAGAGAAATTCCTCAAAGCCAGATCTGACCTTGTCCACAAGTGTTTTCACCCCCTCCAGTTCATGTGAAAAGGTCAACTTTATGCTGGATTTTGGCACTAAAAAGCCATAACAGAAGATATAAATGGACTACAGACGTCATGCTCAAGCTTTAATGAACTGGGGATTAATATTATTCCTCTAAAGGTCTAAGGCTAGCTGGGAAGAGGACATCGTGGAGGGTGGTAAACAATGGCACTCTCAAAGCCCCATAGAGAAGACCCTCAGCTGGTGGCTCACAATCCTCTTCTTGGCAACCAAGAATGTTTTTATTCCAACCCTACCTTAATCAGCCTTATATGGTCCTTAATAGGATAATAATGAATTTAGCAGGTTGAAAGCAAGCAGTGTGGGTTGGAATAAAAACATTCTGGGGGGGTCACCAGGAACAGGATTGCGAACCACTGACTTGAGCAAAGGGGAATATCAGGATGGCAAACGTGGACGGGCCATATCAGACAGCAGGATGCCAGGTTTCCCTTGTCAGCATGCAGTGATGAAACATGGGAACAGTCCAAACAAAAGCAGAATCACAGTGTCCCCACCTTAAGCAGGGACAAGTCCCTCAACACCCTGGTTACATGTGCCACCCTTACCTAACCACAGCTGTTAGACGGACGGCCGTTCACTGCCCTGAGCGACATTCAGCTGGTAAGTATTGGATTTCCAATCGATGAGGGCAATCATTGCAATCCAGACGGGACCTATATGTCTTAGAGCCAAGCCGTCCTTTTCTGGAATGTGCTTAACCTTGAAAATTCATGTTTGTACACAAAGAAATATCCTGCTTGCTCACCATGCCCCCTGCTGGCACACAATTGAAAACAACACTACAAGATTATTTATACCAGTTCCTGGCAAAATCAACAAAATCAAACAGCAACAAAATCACCAAATGAAAGAGTTAATGTTTTATTTTTTTAATTTTATTATAGTTATTATGCTCTCAAAATTAGTGTTTGCACTCATTGAAGGACAATAAAAAGAGATTTTCAAGGATCAAATACGGAGGTGCAAAGGCAGTGCCTTCAATAATAGAACATTCTTTCAATGCATGATATTTTCCCACACCCTCCAAAACAACCTGTATTGGTATTCGGCAATCGTTACTGTAGTGATCCATTCGTACAAAATTGCCATAGCCACAAACCAAAAGGCCTGCAGCTTCACATCAGCCACACAATAATAGTAATTACTGAAAAATACAAAACAGAAACAAAAATCACATTAAATAAACATACCACTGACAAATAAATACTTTCCCCTTTAGCAGCTAATGAATTCTGTATGCCTAGCAGATGTTGAGTGAATAATTTTCAAGTTTGCGTTTTCTCAAAACAAGCAGTGTTCAGCCCAGCCATCTGCTTTCAGTCTGCTTCCCGTGGTCACGGTCCTGAGTGGGTGGGGCATGTTCTCCATACCTGCGTCTCCGGTCAGCTTTCCATCCTGTTCTATACACGCCCCACAGACCAGAGCTCAGGGTCACAGAGAACACCTTTGGGGAGTTTTGGGAGTAGACTTGGCTGAGCTCCTCGAGTCGAGCCCTTTAACGTCCAAAAAAAAAAAAAAAAGAATTAAAAATAAAGGACAAAAAGATGCTAAACCTGAACGGAAACTACCTTTGCAGGACACTGGCTGGAACAGCACAGTGACCAATCAGAAATCATCAGGGCTTTTCTACGTCTGCCCTACATACTCCAACTTCCCAGTACAGCTCAGTTTCCATCAGAACCCACTGGAAACACCCCCACATTAATACAGGCACACACAGATCTAGGTTTCCTCATACTAACGATTCCCACCTTTAGATACACGCTAGATACAGGCTAGAGAGGGCCCGGTTCTCATCTGTAGACAGGTAGCCGGATGTGTGCCTGCTGCTGGTCCAGTAGCCTGGGCACGCCCACAGTCTCGTACCCTTTCCCCAGCATCTGCTCCTTGATGCAGGGCGGTCGGATGCCGCTGATCAGGAACTCCAACGACTGCAGGCTGCTCCTGAGGGTGGAGCCGACGCACAGGCCTTTGGTGGGCAGGGGGCAGCACGGACCCCCGCTGCAGCCCGCAGGGGCGTGGAGGGGCAGGGCCTGCTCCCGGGCGCTGCCCACGCCAGCCCCTGCTAGCTCCTGGGGGTTGTAGCAGTCGCTGTCAGGAGTTGCCAGCACGCTGTTCCAGGGCGGCGGGAAGTACTGGCCTACTGAAAAGTTCCCGTGCATAGCGGTGCAGTTCAGAGGGGAGGAGCTTAGCCGGTCCAACCCACCCCCAGTAATAGCCCCACCCCCAATCAGATAAGGCCTGGTAGAGCCCTGGGTTCCACCCCCAGGAATACACGTTTTTGGGGACCGGCTTATGGTCCCACCCCCTCCACTGCCTGTGCTGTACATCTGTAGTGCCACCTGCTGCTGCTGTTTCTGCTGCCACAGGATATAATCGATACCATCCACGTAAGCCCCAGCCTTTGCCATCTCCGCACCCTGAGCGGGCAGCACTGCCCCTGTGAATGCCAGGCCGTCCTGGGGGCCCTCACCGACGGCGAAGCCCACAGGAGGGACGCTGGGCCGAGCCACGGCCGCCACAGCAGCGATCTGCAGGGAGGGGCTGGCGCTCGCCCCTGTGGCTGCCAACACCCCCGGACCCGGGGCCTGGGACTGGCAGTGCTGGTTGATGTGGTAGATGAAGTTCTGGATGGGAGGGAGACCGGACTGGCTGGGCGGAGCTAATCCTCGGGCCGCCGGGACTGTGGCGACAGGCACCTCCAGGGGCTTCTGGGGCGCCGCTGGGTAGCCCGCTTGCCTGTGGCGGTGTGTTGCGGCAGCATTGCCGGGCAGTGGGTACGGTGCCACAGCGACTTGTACCGGGGAGACTTTAGTCCGCCTGCCCTCCGGGTTTTTGAGCACGCCTTTGGCTGCAGGGGCGGGGTTGGGCTTAGCGATAGCCAGCAGCCCCCGGTAACCCCCCGAGTGGAAGTGTGCGTAGGAGCCGTAACGGAGCCCCGAGGTGTCGAAGCCATTGACGGACCGACTGAGATGCTTGTGCTGTGGGACGCGCACATTGGTCGGGTAGATCTTGATGGACAGAGGGCTGTCCGAGGTCTTCTGGGCGTAGGCGTCCAGCTCTGCTGGGCTGGGATACCTCCTCGAGTTGGCCAGTGCAGCCTGCTCACCTGGAATGAACCAGAGACACACACTGAGGTCAGGTACCCAGGTTGTGGGTTTGGATCCCATGTCCCTGAAAGCAATCAAATCACCATTGGACTTTAACTCCAAATGTTCTAAGTGAAAGGTCCCAGGTCTCCTCCTCTCTCCTTCATTCTTACTCACACTCTCTCCTTTGATTAACCTTACATATGCTTCTTTTTGAAAAATCTTGTTTCCAAGGAGACCCTTCAGACATATTATCATATTAATTTCTACGCCTTTTTTTTCTTTCTCATAAGCAGACAAATGGAGTTACCACTGACGTCTACAATTTGTAAAAATATAGAAGACTCAGCTTAGCTTGGGTCCAGTATTTACACACACCTCTCATTCATTAGCATGTTGCTAAGTAAAAGAAAAAAAAAGGAAAAGAGAGAATCAAACATAAAATACAAAGTGTGGAGATGCTACCATGGCAATTTTAAATGGACTATAGCAGTCATTTAGCGGTACAGTCCAACAGGACACGGCTCCACTGGGCTGAGAACACCAGACCACCCAGGTAACTACAGAGGGCAGGTCTGCAAGAATAAAACTTGATTCTGCTGCGACAGGCACAGGCCCAATCGGACCTTATTTAAAGGAACTGGAACTTAACCCCCCCCATCCTCCATATCAACTCCCAGAGGTCTGACACTGACTGTAGGGGTGGGTGTGCACAGAGATTGGATTCGAGCACCATCATTCAGGCAATTTCACGGCTGCTTAGCTCACGGCAACAAAGGAAAGATTTGGGGGCGGGGGGGGTTAGGGGGGTGCCCATTCCCGAGGTGATGTATCAAGTGACAGGAAGTAACAACATACTCTAAATTGACACTTTTACTTTGCGTGCTACAGTGACCGGAAACCTGGTGGAATTTTGCTGAAGAATCCAGGAGACATAAACACTGTGCGCGATCGTCTGGGAGGCTCGAAAATATCAGACCTTTAAATCCCTAAACGATAAGAAATGGGTCAGCTGGTCAGCGACCGAGTTGCACTTTCCTTCGTCGCCCTGAGCCTCAGGCCAAGCAGACAAGGCGCAGTGTGCAGTGTGCCGTGTGCCATGTGCCATGTGCCGTGTGCAGTGTGCCGTGTGCCGTGTACAGTGTGCCGTGTACAGTGTGCCGTGCACAGTGTGCCATGTACAGTGTACAGTGTGCCGTGTGCAGTGTGCCGTGTGCAGTGTGCCGTGTACAGTGTGCAGTGTACAATGTGCCGTGTGCAGTGTGCCGTGCGCAGTGTGCCGTGCGCAGTGTGCCGTGTACAGTGTGCCGTGTACAATGTGCCGTGTGCAGTGTGCCGTGTACAGTGTGCCGTGTGCCGTGTGCCGTGTACAGTGTGCAGTGTGCCGTGTGCAGTGTGCCGTGTACAGTGTGCAGTGTACAGTGTGCCGTGTACAGTGTGCCGTGTACAGTGTGCCGTGTGCAGTGTACAGTGTGCCGTGTGCAGTGTGCCGTGTACAGTGTGCCATGTGCCGTGTGCAGTGTACAGTGTGCCGTGTACAGTGTGCAGTGTGCCGTGTGCAGTGTGCCGTGTACAGTGTGCCGTGTACAGTGTGCCATGTGCCGTGTGCAGTGTGCCATGTGCAGTGTGCCGTGTGCAGTGTACAGTGTGCCGTGTACAGTGTGCTGTGTACAGTGTGCCGTGTGCAGTGTGCAATGTGCAGTGTCCTCACTGCACACTGTGTGACTCATTGATAGATGTGGGGACACCTGTAGACCACGTGGACCTGCTACTCAACTCATCCACTCACCAGGAGGGCAGAAACATGCAAGCTGGTCTGTGTGTGTTTGTCTCTGTCGTTCTCCCTCTGTCTCACACACACACACACACACACACACAAACTACCCAGGAAGAGCAATTAAAAATTAAAGCACAATAATCGGTCGCGAGACTGTAATCAAGGACGACTTCGATGTCAGCCTGTCAGCACTGAGCAGCCTCCACAGTGGCTTTACCAGCCCTCATTACCTCAGAGGTCACATCCATTCCTCAGCCCAAACGCCAGCATCTGAAGCCAGCCTTTCTGGCACGGTGGGATCATCTCCTCTCTCATGGCACTGAAAATATCACACCGAGTAATTTGGCAGATGAAGGAAGCTTACTTATTACCGCGCTGCTCACCCAAAGTAGAAAAAAGCTCATTTAGGGTATTTTTAACTTAGAAAACTACCTAATGGGCTTCGGGGAAAAAGGATCCCCCCCCCCAATCCCATGTGATCAGGGGCACCTTTCCGGCCTCCATCTTCTGCAAACTCCCACCTTCATAAAGAGGCCCAGCGGCCTTCTGCAGACCTCCAGGGACAAACGTGTTCCTCCAGGTTCTTCGGGGCTGAGCGCTGCAGTATACCTCACAGATTTACGTGTGGACCCCAATGCAGACAAACCTTCTGGCGGTTGGTCATAAGCCTGCATGCTCTCGTTCCATTGCTGTGAATCCTAGCCCCTTTCTGACGTGCACCAAGCTCTCTGACAGCAAAAAAAAAAAAAAAACAACAAACGCTCCTTTGAATCGACTGGCTAAAAAAAACCACATGGCGTATCAGAGTCGAGAGATCAATTTAACCCCCACCATGGTGATGTAAATGACACCTCCCCCCCCCCCCACACCCTGTAAGCTTCTCCTCAGCGCAACATGGCCCATCCCCTAGCTGAGACAATAGGCTAAAGTCAATTAGAACTGGCCTAATTAGCTGGTAACGAACCCTCAATCATAATGAGTGTGTCCGGCGAAACACGTGCGTGTTCCCACGTCTGCAGACGTCAGCGGGCGGCCAGCTCGTGGGGAGAAAGAGAAGCCGGCTAATTAGGGAGGACAGGAAGAGACCGAAGGGGCCCACAAATCGGCCAGTCACTTAACAGGCAGAGCTCCCATGCCGGCGAGCGACCTTGAAAGGATGTTAATTAGGCGTCACACAGGAAACTCTGACCGCTGGGAAGGTCTCCTTAAACGGCACGGACTGATTAGCCACAACGGAAAGCTGGCTAATCTGTTTTCCTACCCAATGCTGAAGCAAAGCCTCAGCCCCCTCAGAGCAAAGTAGGACCATTTTCCGGCTCATTGTTACACAGCTAGTCAAGCTAATCTCTCATTAGCGGTCTAAACGAGAGCCCCTCGGCCTCATTTAAAAATAGAATCAGACTTTTGAAGATTCAATGGCACGCCATGCCTGAAGGCCCCACTCCCGACATCGAAGGGCCAAACTGGGTGCCTCAAAACATCTGACGGTGCAGCGTCTTGCAACTGGTTCATCTGCAGGGCATCTGGTACAGGTGGCCAAGGCCACGAGTCCTTCCTGCACGATACACTCGCTCCCAGCAATTGTAAATCAGGCTCCCCTCTCAATAACTCAACCCGAACAATGCCGGACTGATGCCTCCTGACACAAGAGGAGGACGAGAGACCAGCGCACCCCACCTAGTGACAACCTCGCCGAAAAGTTGATGTGTCGTGTCGGGGATAACCGGAAAACATCATGCTGGCAATACAGGTGTACCCCTGAAGCCATAGCGGTGTGCCCTACCTGCTGAAAACCAGCTTTACCAAACAAGCCGAATAGGTGGGACCACAACATCTGATTGGGTGGTCTTACTTCCTCTACAATCTGATTGGTTCTTTCTGAGTCAATTATTTTTCCTTCTGCCCTTAACACTTTTTTTGTGTAAGTAAAACGCCCATGAGCCCCCACTACCTCAAAAAAGCTTCAACCATTTCTTTTTAACCCCTAAGAGTGAAACTGGATAGGATATGAGTAAAAAGGAATCCCTCCCCATCTTCAAATGGGTTAATAAATAGGTTACTGCTATTCGGAACAGGGCAGTTGGGGATGTGTCTTGCAGAGAGCTGCCTGTGTCCTGAGCCCATGGTCACTCATTTCCTCTCTCTTTTGGTCCCTCTACCCATCTTCTTAATTCATTACTAAATTAAAAATGCAGCAGTTACACAGTTGTACACCTGCCTTAAAGAAGAGAATGAGTCTCAAAGGTATACGATGACTCACACGCTACTCCTCGCATCTTCTAAATCCACTACTCATCTCTTGTGGAAGACCAGCTCGGCCTCCGCAGGCCTCCGTCCCCGGTAGGAAACCTTCTCACTCTGTCATATAAACCAAGACTCACCGTTGCGGCCAGCTCTACGCTGAAGACACATAACCTTGCTTGAGGCCCTCATTGGTTTTGCTTTCCGCGCATACAGCCCGGTTCCCAGCCTCCCCGTGAAGATAAACGAAGGGGGTCGTCTTGAGTGATGGTGGTCAGCCGAAAAACAGGAAAGGACTGACGTTTTGTCAGACCCAAAACGGCTGCTCAGCAACTGCCAGACGCTCTGTGGAAGTGTATCCAGTGGCCCATGGCATCATGGGAACGAAAAGGTTTTATTGGGTCTGGGCTGTGTCCCAGGCTGAGGACCGCAACGACAGATCACAGCTCTCACCCAGTATCTCGCTGATAACGACGTGACAGGGACGTCCCTGACAGTCAGGCCTTACCCATAATTCCTGAGAGTTTTCTGCAAGCCAAACTAACACAGGTTACACAGGGATAGCGAGGAGACACATAAGTAACGGTTAGGGTGATTCATGTGAACATGTGTACAACCGGATGTTTTAAAGAAGACATGGCGCATTTAAACACTGCGATTAGACTTAGACTGGCACAGTCCATTCTCCCTGGGGAGGGAGGGGGGGGTGGTCAAAAGTCTTGCTATAAAAATATTCTAAGAGGTCCTGAAAGAGCTCGGAAAGTCTTGATACTCAAGTGGAACTGGCTCGGTTAATACACAGCTGTACAAACGTGCAGGAATAGCAAAACTGTAACCTATGCAACTCTGGTTAAAGGCATCTGCTCAGAAAATAAACAGACATTAAAAAAAGAGAGAGAGGTATTCAAAATAAAAACAATCAATCAGCCCTTTATTCAGATGATGTGAGGGGGAAAATAGCAAGGGGGCTTGGAAGCGAGGGCATTTAAAAAGAGCCAGCACGGGGGGGGAGGAGCAATGCTGTACATTGTGGGGAAGCGGGGTGGGGGAACAGGTACATGGGGAAGGGAGAGGGGAAGGTGCCCACGGCCTGCCTGAGGCAAGTCGGGCCTCCTTGCTCCAGTGTTTATGAGACAAGTCCTCCGGTGATTCCAGTTAATATTTAAAACTGCACAAACATCGTGGGGACGGGGGCAGCACAAGCCTGCTGTAAAGCAGAAACTGCTTCGGTCTGTTACAGCAGGGCTACATGAGACAGGGGACGGCTTGTACCCAGACTCCTCAACAGGCAGCTGTAGCCAGAGAGACACAGTTAATCAAAACATCCAATTGTTTGCTAAATATGCCTCAGAATCAAATTAATCCCTTTTTTTTTTTTTCCAAAGAAACCAGAAACAGCTTTTTTTGTCCCGGCAACACTAACCAAGCAGAACGCTCCTGGACCGGACCCTGCCGTGCGTTCAGAGGCGGGCAGAGAAGGTGATTCAAAGTCAACACTCAATTAAAAAAAAAAAAAAAAAAAAACCTTTTACTAAAAACTTGAAAAATAGACCAAAAAATTTAAATGCGGCCTCTCAGCAGTCCAACAGAAATGCCCTGTGAAGGATTTACCTCCCACTTATCCACTGGATGGTTGTCCGAGGCACTCAAGCTCACTTTGACTTTCATGCAATATAGAGTCCTTTCATTTCGGCCAAGGTGCACGTCTGTCCTGGGCAACCATAAAGGACCACGTCTGAGGTCACAGCAGCCTGGCTGTGACCAGGAGGCACGTTCCTCCTCGCGTGGATCTGTGTGGATAATCCACCGAAATACTTCACAGGGCAGGGAGTCAATGGCTTTTAAACACCCCCGCCCCCCCAATCACCGAGTGCACCGTGACAATAGAAAGCCCCCCCCCCCCCCCCCCCCCAATTACGGGTGGTAAAACAAAAAAACCAAAAAACAAATTTTTGAAAACCCAGCCCAAAGAATTGGGACGGGCCCGGGGGGGGGGGGGGGGGGGGGGGTTGGGGTGTTATA
>JABFEA020000119.1:23727640-23741003 GCA_019775915.2 Cyphomyrus plagiostoma | reverse complement strand
CCCCCCCCCCCCCCCCCCCCCCCCCCCCCCCCCCCCCCCCCACCCCCCCCGCACCACCCCCCCACCCCCCCCCCCCCCCCCCACCACCCCCCCCGCCCGCCCCCCGCCCACTGAGGGGCATGGCAAGCCTTGAATGATGTTTATTTTGCAATTAGCACTCTGAGGCATCAGGAGTCGAGATCTGAGAGTGAGACAGGAAAAGGGATCCAATAGGTGCAATTCGGTGACCTACATATTAAGGTTGCCTTGGAAACACCATGGTTGAAACAAACTAGCCACACAGCCACCGGGGTCCAGTAACACGGGTCATAAATGGGGATTCCTCTCCTAGCAGGTGAATCTTTGGGATGTTAATCAACACTTATGGTCAGAAAGCAGCGCTAAGGGGAAATCTCATGATGGTGCCTTACAGTCCTTTATCATGTAACCAGTGTGACAGATATACCTACACCTCATAATGTCATCATTACAGAGGATATGCAGTTACAAACTGTCCCTCCCAGTTGTAACAGCCTCTGGCACAGGTCCAGCTATATGGTACGTTCCTATGGCGAGAAACCTCACCAGCGTGTCCGTATGGGGAAAAGACAGAGAAGATTGGACACTTTTGGTCCATTATTAGGGGTATTTTTCCCTAACAAAGGATAAGGGACAGAAATAGGCTGGCCAATTACTACTCAGAGGCTCTCATTTGCTCCATCGTGCCGCCACCCTGGGGCATCTTTGTGGCCTTATCTGAAACCCAGCACCCGAACACCCTGCAGCACAAAGCCAAGAGTGTCTGGGCAGGAGGCTGCAGATGACACAGACCGTCATCTCCTCTGTCAACCGGGGATCAAAAGACACCCAGATCACACCGCCTAAAACCAGAGACTCACTTGAGGGGTGTCCTGGATCAAAAAAGAAACCAGAGCCTACTTTCCCCGATTAACCCCATTTCAGCATCACAGTACAAACGTCAATCCCCCCCGGATGGCCTTGGTGACTCCCAGTGAAAGTTACATATTGGTAAATCGATAACCAAAGACAGTCAGATTGTGTAAATTGATATTTAAAACGGCCATTTCTGAGAAGCCCTTCCAGAATCTTGGTTGGAATTAGTCTAACACAGACATACATCCTTAAAACATCACTTTGCAAAATATATTGTGGGCCTATAAGCCTTAACAAATATTGATCGTCTACCTTAAAGGCAGTAGGAGCAAAATGTCTTAATTCTTCACCTAATTCTGTCATGCCAAACTTCATAAATGTTAAGATTCGTCAGTCAGTGTAGAGATTCGCCTTTAGAGAAACGTGTTCAGTTACAAGCTGTAACTGCGGCCGTATCGTGTTCCGTATTTGCTATATTTCAGCCGATCACTGTCATTGTACCAGTATCCGACTATTGAGGGATCTGTCAAGCAACTAAATAACATCTTATGAAACGGGAGAAATTTGACAGGCTGTTCGGGGTCCCAGCAGGACATGCTTTTGCCATTTACGCATATTTCACTGATAAAGAACAGTAATACCAAATTCACCACTGCACATTTGCTCTTCTCTCACGGGCATCTCGTAAATGGTCTCAAGACACCAGCACCAGCGCAGTAAATACCACATAAAAGTGTCAAGAATAAGGACAACGTCCATTGCTTATTTTTAATCTAGCGAATTAGATTATCCGTTTATAAAGTAACATACTAAAAATGGCAACGCAAAGAAATATATATAAAACACGACCAAAGATTATATTAGATAGAAGGAAAGAGGCGCCGGGGAAATTTCCCCACTCCCCACATGTAAAGCACGCTGGGTTTGTACAAAAGAGAGCTCTATAATCTTTTATATCCCGAGGATCAGCTGCTGAACGCCGGCTTCCTCGCTGGAAACTGAAATTATTACCCGTCCAGACCGAGCTCTGAAATTAAAGTAGAGCGGCACTTCAGATCAGTTCCTGAAGCCATTTCAGACTGAGACACCTTGATTTTCCTCCAGCTCATTACATACACACACACACACACACACACACACACACACACACACACACACACACACACACACACACACACACACACACACACATTCCATGAAACCAATTTGGTTGATGGCTTGCAAAGGTCATCTGACTTCAAAGACAAGTTGTACTTCCCGGCACAGTCCCCAGCTTCCCACACCAGGCAATTAAAACGTTTTGACAGCAAGTTGTTACCGCAAAAAAAGAAAAAAAAGAATTACCCTTATTTATAAAGGAACAAACCTCATTAATAAACACCATATGGTGTCCCCGTTCGTTGCTTGCAACGGTGTCTAGAAAAAAATATATATTTTTCCGCTCCAAACTCAAGGGTAATTATTTACCATTAATGGTTGAGTGCTGCAAGTCAGAGATCCATAGGGATCAGTGCCCTGGTCAAGCTCCCTCACACCGGTAGGAATCGGGCACAAAACCGTGGTTCCATGATTAATCCTGAAGTCCCGCAACTGTGCCCGGGCTGTCTGGGTACCTTCTGGGCTAGACGAGGCGGCACGACTCAGGCTGCACATCTCCCGAATCAATTTCCTGGCGATCGTACATTTTTCAATCTGGTCTCCGCTGGCCGCTAAACCGACTGATTTAGCTGGCTCCTCGGTCAAAGTCGTGCCTTACTACAAATTTAGAAGAAAAAACAAAGCAACTCGGTTCATCATCCCCGTGTGGAAACCCGTGAAAATCCGTTCAGCTGTTGCCTCAGGACCGGACCTCCACTTAACAAAGTATCAAAATGATCCGGTTCTTGTTACTGAAACCAAATATTTCCCCCTCCATCCCCCTGCGTGCATTTTCACGATCGGAGCCCAGGTTCAATGTCACATCAGCGCCTTTTCCCCTCGGTTTTCCTCCAAACGCAGTCGGTTTGAGCTGTGCGCGCACACGCGTTTTTAAACGCGCTGGACGCGCTCGGCGCTCCGCTCATCCACGGAGCGGTGGGGAGACTCGCCGGCCCCGATCCCCGGGGAGCTCAGGAGGCGATGCCCCGATCACCCGCAGACTTATACGCAGAAGCTGCGGGTGTGCGTTACGATGCAGTAAAACACAGACGGCTGGAACGGATATCCCCTCCACGGAGTTCCATTCGTCTGCTCGCAAATCATTCCCGTCCTTCGGTTAAGCTCGGGATGCTGTGTCCGCATCGGGCGAGGCACCGGTCAGTTGTCTGCAGCGAAGAGTGCACCGTCTCCCGTATTTACTAAGGGCGATTCGGTCAGGTGAAGGCTTCGGCCGCTGCACGTAGTCCCACTCCTCGACAACCGATCCGTCCCCCTGCGCTGAACTGCAGGAACTGTGGGCGCCCGGTGTGGTGCATCCTCCCGGCTCGCAACAGACCGCCCTCGGACCAATCAGACCGGGAAGCAGACTGAGGTATTCCCACGGGTCACCCAATCGGGGGCCCAGGAAGGCGGCGACCGCTGTGACACCATCGGCGGACTGACGGCAATTTCAAAAGGCCAGGGCCAGACTCGGGTCGCCGTCGCCGGCCGGCTCCGCTTCCGATTGTTGACTGGTTCTCAGCAAACGACGAAAGTGCTGGGTACTTGTCAGATGGAACATGACAGCAAATGCACCGGGGACGTAAAATAAATGAACAGTTAAATATTCCGTCTTTTATGGATTTTAACTGCCCATTTATTAGTTATAATTTCCAATTCATATTATTAACGATAATTAATAGCTACTCGATGATGTAATATTTTTGCACAAAACTCATAGAAGTAAAATGTTACAAATAGAACTGTTCTGCATTTAGTGGTATTATCAAATATTTACTGCAAATATTAAGTCATCACACAACAACAACAATGGCACACCTTTATGAGTAAAATTGTAATTTCTGTATCCATCACATTCAAAATATATCTAATAGGCATGAGTTGCCATGTGATCAAACGAATGTGGTGATGTGGTGGGCACTTAAATTAGTGATGTTGTGGTGGGCACTTAAATTAGTGATGTTGTGGTGGACACATAAATTATAGTTAAATATCCTCTGTGTATAACCACTCAGAGCTGATCTCTGTAGGGTAATAAATGTCACCTATAGTAATTGGGCAGCAAGACATTTCACAGTCCTGCTTTGGATTTAAGCATCACTGTCCACAGGAGGGTGTGTGAAGGGGACGTTGGGGAATGCACCGTGGTGAATTGTGTTACCTCTCCCCTCTTTCAATGTGCCTCCCTGCAGTTCAAAGGTCAAGCGGTCAACAAACAAGCATGCTAACTAAAAATCCATGGCAGTATACACACGGAGAGGAAAGATTGGATTGATTTATCTTCCATCGATTTCATGGGTCTGCTTTACTCAGGGCCAAACAAGCCCAGGGTGACCCCCGCAAGGGGACAGTGAGGTGACCTGAGGCCAGAGGGCAGTGAGTGCCCAGTGTTTCCAGAATGTGCCGTCAGCATTTATAACGGGTAACTGAGCTCCATTCCATGACCAAAAACCCAGATTAAAATGCTCTTCGTTTTAGATAACAACACAAAAAAAATTACTGCAAAACACGTACATGAAGCCCAGCGTTTACAGAATTTCTCCTTTCGCAAATACAGTACACAAACCAATAAACCCGCTCCTTGTATTTCATTCGTAGGTTTCCTCATATTTCACACACACGCCCCCCCCCCCCAAACACGCTCAATTCCCTGCTGGCTGGGAATATATCAATTTCGACGTGATTAATATCGACCCTGTCCCGGTCTGACAGTTACGGATTCGAGAGCCAACCTGGCCACGCTAATTTTGCAGTTTCGGAATGCGGAGCCCGGGATCCAGGCCGGCTCGCCGCTCCATCCCCTCTCCTTAGGAGCTTTGCGTTGTCTTGGTCCGGATTTGTTATGACAGCTCGTTACTGTATGTTCCCAAAAAGGCGTACCTCGCCAAAGCACCCAAATGCATGGCTAAAAACCGTGGTAGCTCTATTTAATTACATTTTTATTAGCATAATGTCCAGGGGGATTTCCACGCAAGGCAAAACAGATGCATTTATACCCACAGTCCCATTCAGACTCGAGTCAACAAGGTTAGCATATTTTATCCTTTGGGTGTACGCTCCATCGGGAAGGCTGCTACTGGCTGGGTGCCAATAGAGCTCTGTGCCTTTCAGCTCACGATGAACGGCAGCTAACTCCCTCAAGGCGACTTTGGACGATGCTATCATCTGGGATAGCCGCACTCCAGCGTAGCGTGGTAAACACTTGTGTGTGTGGGGGGGGTCGCGGAGGCGTGGTCCGGTGCACAGGCCCAGAGTTTACTTCCTTAATATATAATCACTCGTGATTTATTTAAATCATTATTTCTGGTGCTGTGCCTACCTGCTTTAATCCTGTGGCTGTCATGGTTTAGACTGTTACATTTTTCCACAGTGATGCTGTTATCCTTTGTTGTTTAGAGTATATCTAAGTGTGATTAGTGTAAGTGTGAGTGTTTGAACATCCTGGGCCATGATGACCCAATTCATTCACTTGTGTCTGATTTCTGACAACATAAACTTTTGGTCTGCCTATCGGACTAGACCACATGGTTCGGTCTAGCTTTTCCCAAGATCTGACCGGTTTCACTTTCCTATGCTCCTCTGCCACGAAAGAGCTTCGTTCCATTGTTGTTTCTCTCTAACGTTTCATTGAACCCAAAACCCAAAGTCTCCATTCTTGTCTTTGCTTCCCCGCATGTGACTCCCTTTGCCCTTGCCTCCTGTGACGAGTCTGGCAGTGAGTTTTGATTAAGTGGCTGAAATTCATTCGATAAGCAGACATTCCTGAATGACAGCTGAGCGGGCTGCTCGAGGTAGAGAGGCAATTGATGCTTAAACGGGGAATCCCGTTAGATGCCAGGTGGGGACCACACCCAGGTGGGAAAGACCCAGCCGCTATTTTCATCAGCCGACTGAGAAAAGGGGAAGTACACAGCCAGGCCCTAAAACGCATCATCAGGGTGAGACCCGGAGCATGATTGACAGCTCCGTTCCTCATTCGGAGGACGTAATTTACTTCTGCATTGATTTCCCTTGTCTGCTCAGTAAACATTAGGTTACGAATAAAGAAGTCTGTGAGCAGGCAGCAGATAAGGCGACTCGCAGTCCGGCACCCCCCGAGATTACAGTTTACCTGAGCTGCTTGAATGATAACTCGTCCTTTCTTGTGGAAAGGGTGTTTATCTATTATACATCAAATAATTACTCTCTCCATCTATGTCTGTCTGCCTGTTTCTCTCCGTGTCTCTATCTCTCACTCTCCCTTTCTGTGTCTGTCTTTCTCTGTCTGGCCATCTCTGCTTCTTCCTCTGCCTCCCACTGTCTTGCCAGGCATTTTCCTATCTGCTCGGATAGCCGGCGCGTCCATATCGTCTTTCTCCTCACGTGTCACGCCGACCTCGCACCGCCGCGCACTCCTGCCTGTCCCTCCTCCCGGCGTTTTCTCTTTCGCCCTTTTTTTGTTCACCTCACTTATTTCCCTTTTTACACCCCGCCACTCAGTCTTAGTGTGCAAATCCCGCTCTCTGTTGCCATCTGTGTCGCCGAGTTTAAAGGTCTTGCCGCAGCTGGTCCGGGCACCACGTCGCCCACGTCCACGTCGACCCCCACCGCTTCGTTTCATACCAGCCTTTTCACTCAATTCCCCGTCTCCATCTCGGTTCCGTCACCCCTGCTTGTGAGCCAGTGGTTTGTGACAGAGTGCAGGTTCAGCTGTTCACACCTACAAATTAATGTGCCAAGCCATACATTTCCTGGGGGGGGGGGGGGGGGGGTTGGGGGCTGAAGGACTGCCACACACGGCTGGCAGAGTGATGTCATTAAGCAGAAGGCTGGGAAGCGAATGGAATCCTTTTGACCTTCCCCCAGAGGTAAAACATTGCCACAATAGAACCCTTCATTACAGTTATTTAATGTAGCTCCTTCACAATATAAATGATATGAAGAACGCCTTGCAGAGCATGGCACGGTGGTGATTGAAGATATAAAAACAGGCCTGATGTGTTACATGTCACTGAAAATTACAGCCAAGCACAGCAGCAGGCTGGGGAAAGAGTGTAAAAGAGAAAGAGAGAAGGAGAAACATTAAACCGCACATCCCGATAGTCACTGTTCTAATTTAGTGGCGACGGCGGGAAGATTAAACTAATGTGAGCCGCGATGAAGCTGACGAGCCAGGTGCTTAGAGGCCCCTGTTAATTAGGCGGCATGGCGCTTTCCGGCCGGCGACGCAGCGACGTTTGAAGTGAGCCATGAAAGCGAGGGCTTGGGTGCCGTCCCTGGCCGGGACGGGGTCCGCCCTCTAGGGGAGGGGGGAAGGGGTTGCTCGCAGGAGCACACATGTTCAGCTTTAAAATATTCCCCTTGACAGAGGAAGACGTGAGGAATGGAGCAGGGGACATTTTCAATCACCCCCCCCCCCCCTTTAAAACTGCGGCCCACGGCCAGAGCCGCCTGTGAAGTTTTCCTCTGATTCCCCCCTGGACTGGAACTTCAAAGGGCTTTGAAACCCCCCCCCCCCCCCATTGCACCACTGTGGGATTTATGCTGTATGGTGGTTGCACCCACTAACACCTGCTCCCTGGTCTTGCCCCCCCGCCTCCCCAGACACATGCTTCACTTGTGCTTTTATTACTAGCCATTAAAAGCCAGATGTGGTAATAAGGACGTTGTTGTTGTTATTATTATTATTATTATTATTATTATTATTATTATTATTATTATTATTATCATCAAGAAAATGATTCTAGTTTACTTATGTGAGTATCCTGCAAGCCACGATCAGAACAAGCAGATGGAATCCTTGATACTCACCTTCACTCTGTTTTTTAGTGACTTTGCATGACTGAGGATGAACTGCATCACGAAATCCAACACGTTGCCATGACCCCCCCCCCCCCGCCCCCCTTCCCACGCTGTCACCAGCCCCGACTGCTGGCCCATTTACATGCATGTCATTCGAGAGTTCGAATGGGACATCTGGATGGTCAGCCTGAAGCTGGATTTCAAAGCCCCTTTTGATGACCGGACCCAGGGTGTGGGCTAGCTCTGCAAAAGTAGCTGCTTGTCCTACTGATGGGAATATCACCACATCATTCTTACAATCAAGCCTCCCTGTGCCTCTCTGGACACAGGAGGTTGAGCCTCTCTCCAGATCACTCCAGAAGTCAGAGACGTGAGACATGATGTGTCCTCCTTCTGACACTGTGGGTTGATCTTGTCTCTCTCCAGACATGCGACGTCGTTCGCAGTTGCCAAGGTTACCAGCCGGGGCCACACTCCCATCAGTCTGCAATCCTTAAAAAACCAAGGCGGGGGATGATCAGTGCCACTCAGGAGCAATCTGATGACATTTATTGCCACAGAAACCTTCCGTGAGCCAACAATGGCATGGGCTGCAGGGGTGGGGGGTTGAATTAAAGTGCCCTGTGGCAAGTGGCCAGGCCTGTCTGTCGGTGGTGGCCCCACTGTGGCAAACACAGCAGTGTTGGCCAATCCAAGGGGTTAACCTTGTCCCCCAGAGTGATTAAAACCAATTGCAGAGGCACTTAGTAATTAGAGGGCCAACTGCAGCGGGAGCCTCTCCAGCAAGTGTCACCGTGGTAACAGCGATTTGGATGAAAGGAATTTTCTACAGGAGGGGTTGCCCCTCCACCCCCCCACCCCTTTTCAAGAAGAGGTTCCCTCTGTTCTCATTTCACCGCTCCCCTCAGACACCGCAAATCTCAGTGTCACAACCGGGCAGAGGACAACGGCCTCTCTCACACAGGCCCTCTCCCCTGGGAAGAGTCTGAATTGCCCTAATAACAGTGTCCTGTTCCACTGGGCCACGACCCATGCCCCCGGAAGGGGGGATGAGTGTAAGGCATGGAGGAATGCCTATCAGCATTCAGCTGCTCACACTTACTGCTTCTGACAGGAGGTGGAGGTGGCCTCATCCTAGGAGGCATTCGAACGACCTTGAGTGCTTCTCCCTGTGGCCCTCCATTCCCTGCCCCTGTTCCCAAATTTAAACCACGCTTTTCTTTATCCCAAAGAGAAGCTCCTTCATCCTGTGTGGAAATGGATCAGATACGCATCCCCCAAGGTGCCGAAGGGAAAGGTCAGTTATCAAGGAGGTGGAAAGCCGTTTCCGCAGTGGCGATATGCCAGTCCGCGGCAAATCCACTTAACCGGGTCTCCATTATTTGGTCTCACGCTGAATTGGCATGACGGGGAAGGAAACACAGCAGCAGCCTTCACTCGCTGGCCCCCCACGCAGCTCTTGCTGCCCTTTGCCTGATAAATTCATGCAAATGCCACCTCTCGTCTATTCAGTCATTCATCATTTATCTCACTCCCATTTTTGTGCAATAAATGAAAACCGTGACGAATGTTGCACTCTAATTTAATATGCACCCCCCTCCCCTTATTGAGGTACTTGAACAAGTAGTAGGATTTCATGCAAGGTCACGTGACTCTGGCCGTTTCCATGGAAACAGCTAATTGCTGCTCATCGTGCATGATTACCTAATGAGTGTGTGCGGGGCTAAGTGGCATCTTCAGCTGAACGGTATACACACCCTGGCATCATAAGACCCAGATTTACTCCTTGCCATATGCATGGTGCCCCACATGGGTGACAGAAAACAGAGTCAGGCAGCCAGGCAAAACCTTCCACCAAACTTAAGAGATGCTGTGCTCTTCAGGGAGCCACAGACAAGGCACGGATGCCCGTCTACTCCTGCGGTGGGGTGGCTGCATCCCCGAGCCTCATCTACGATAGCTACCTCCCGCGTTTGTGGGTGACCAGCTGAATACAGCATCTTTAAGGCAGTGCGGGGAGCACTTTGCATGATGAAGCCATCAGTCTGAGAGGCTTTTCTGCATTTCCTCTTTCCCCGGCTGAATATCGTGCAGCCCGACACACGCAGAGTACGGGCAGAAAGCATTCTTAGTGGAAGTTTGTCATTTACATTTCTTACTTGTATTTATCCTCCTCATCTACGTTAATTTCAGAAGTGCATATGTCTTATTATTATAATTATATCTGAATAAGAGCTTCGGCAGAAGGAAGGCCTACCCTTGACTCGCTGGCTGATGTTGTGGGCTAGTGTCCTGCCCGGCGTGATCTTTGACTCGTGCTAAAACAGGCTGCAGGGTGATGGCATTGTGCAAAAAAGGCTTTGAGATTCAATAATTAAGTGTGGTATTCGGCTGCATTAATAACCAAACATAATTAACTGGATGTAATTAAACTAATGAATAACTGACTTTAACTGAACATAATTAGCTAATGTTTTTGTATTTCTCATTGTCACCTGGAGAAAGCTTGCGTTTGTCACAAAGCATGAAGGAAACTAAAGACGTGTATAATGATTGAAATACCCCGGGGAGTCAGGAAGTCTTTTATCACTGTCTCACGGCTCAAGCCGGACTAATTGTGCTTTACTTACGCAAAGCTGAATCAAAGCTGAACGAAAGACCCTGAACCTTCACACAACCCCAAAACAAAATGAACTGAAGTGTCCACACCGTCCAGACTCATGAGAGGCAATGGAAACAGCTGACCCTCTTAGACATTTCATTCTTGGAAAATCCATCTAAGCCTGCAAACATATGGAGGATAACGAGTGTTACTCGGTAGCAAAAGGAGAACGTCTCTGCATGGCTGAATGCGTGTTTTATAGTGAGAACAGCAGAGTAGGAAGGCATAAAGGCCATTTGCAAAGTCTAAGGTCCTCACAGCTTTCGCACCGTCCAAGTAGCTGAACTTACATCATCACAAGACGAGCTTTTACATTTGAACCAATTTGAACACGGTGTTGTTCTGATACAGACTGCTTGTTGTAATTCACTTTGTTGCCACCAAGGACATAAAGATGCATGTCTGAGCTAATGCAGCTCCAGTTACTGGGATGTGCGTCAGGCTGTGAGGGTAATGCCTTTGTATGCTGTAGAACTTTTGAGGCAGTTTAATCGAGCTGATTAAAATCACCTCACTTTAATTATCATCAGCAGCAGGTTTTTATGCCGACCATATTTAGTAGCAGGTTCTCAGGTAGGGCTACCTGCAGAATCAGCTTTCTTGGGACAGTATTGGTATGCTTTATATTTATAAAGGACAGGGCCTTGCCAGGACGAGAAAGGACAAGCCGGAGAGAAGGACATCACAGAGAACCCGAATAGCTTTGCGCCTGAAGGAAAGAGAACAGACACGGGAGGGAAGGGAGCTGGTCATCCAGAGCTACTGTTCTTTGCTTTTGTAAGACCATGCAAGCAAGCCAAAAAAAGATGGAACTGTGAAAAAGGATGATGTCATCAGTTGTCCATGATGTCATGGCATCCCCTGGGAGATTCCACGAATTCCATGACGAATTTTTGGTCACGTTCACCATTAGCTCACGCTTACAGGTACAGCGCAGATGTTAATGAACATCAGTTAAATTAAAGTTGAATGGGGGTGTGGCTTATGCCATATGTACATGACATGTGAGGTCGGTAAGTGGTGTGTACTAGATTTACATAGTGTGCAATGTGAGACACCATGGACATAGATTAGTAATCGTACATGGGGACAAACAGGAAGGAATCCCCAACCCAACTTCCTCCCCTCACAAAAGAGAGAGAAACAAAACCAGGAAGAGGACAAAGCGGGAAGATAGTGACCCAGTTAAGTAAAAGGATCACAGGTGACAGATGTGCTGCCTGTAATCCTGAACAGCTAGGGCCACTGACCTGCCCCTCATCAGTCAGCGGAACGTGGCAGAGTGCTGGCAGACCACAAAGCTGTGCCAGGCATGGGCCGTCACAGGGATTAATGCACCACACAAGCAGCACTAAATCTGTGCTGTCGAACACAGCAGTGCTCAGTTCATGGAGATTTACGTCAAACTTGTGATGCATGTTCTTCAGAAGGCATAATCCACATACTGTAGAGTCTATCACTAATTTTTATGGAGACTCAAACGCAACTTCTGTCTGCACAGAGCATAGGATGGACAATCTTCCACCAGGAGACATGAGATGCTTTTCAACTTTTCACCTCAGGTGGTATGCTCAGACTGCTGATGGCAATGCTATGTGGTTTTCATCAGGCTAAGCTGGCCCGCTCTGCCAGTTAAATGTACAGTGTGCAAACAGCAGTGCTGTGTCCCTGTCCCACTTGGTGGTCAGAGGTCAGTCAGAGATACTCGCTTAACAGGATAACATTCACAGTTATTTTACAAGGATTACTTGCCTTCCGGCTCAACAGCATTTCACAAATGACGTACGTGAGATTTTTTTTTAAACTTCCAAAAGTGCAATTGTCCCAAAGCCTCAACATTAAAACAACCTCAACATTAAAATATTTTTAACATTTGTGTCGTCACTATATTTGTCAAGGCTTTTAATTCGTCATTTTTTTTAGCAGGGAACAAAAAGACAAATCAGCACAGACTGTGTCTGTTATCTTGTGAAGTGTCTGGCCTTGACCTTAATTTTCTTTTCAGGCCTCCAAGCATCTTGCTGCCCTAAAAAGTGAAATGTTTTAGAAATTTTCGGTGAAGCATCAGTGCAAAGCTAACAAATCTCTCAGTTACTGTCACCCGGCCATCACAGAGAAATGGGTTACGAAAATAGGACAGCCACCGCAGCAGTTTGGCGTCAAAATGAGGAACGTTTCCTTCTTCAGAGTAAAAGATGATAAGGTGGCTGGGAGGAGAGAAAGGTCACCACGGCATGTGTGCCCGCCATCAGCTAACGGCAGTGGCGGTGCCACCGCTCGCAGATATAATGCTTCTCTCTTTCAAAAACCACTCGATGTGCTCTCCTCGCAGGTAAAACGACACGAGGAATGCACACTTTTCTAAACCCTGAGGTGAGGATGCTGACACCTACAGAGAGCCAATTAACATTGTTCATTGTTTTTTGTGACCTCCTTTCCTGGTATTTCTAGTCTGTTTTTATCTAAAGTTAAATGTATAACCAACTAGACCCCCCCCCCCCCCCCCCAAGTGCATTCATACAGGAAGCTACATCAGAAAAAGTCAGTGAAACTAAAAAATCCCTCAGGATGAAAAACTAAACTGAAAGAGAGAGAAATGATGAAGGACAAGAGATTATAAAAATGTTTTTGTTTTTTAAAAATATATATGTTCTAAAATAAGGGTGGAATGGTAGTGTAGTGGTTTGTACTGTTGGCTCACACCTCTAGGACCTGGGTTCGAGTGTGTGGAACCCAGGATTCTATGTGTGTGGAGTTTGCATGTTATCCCTGTGTTGTTGTGGGGCTTCCTCCAGGTGTGTGTGTGTGTGTGTGTGTGTGTGTGTGAGAGAGAGAGAGAGAGAGAGAGAGAGAGAGAGAGCCCGCCCGCCCTGTAATGTGTTGGTGTCACAACCAGCATTATACCCAAAC
>JABFEA020000119.1:23714363-23727540 GCA_019775915.2 Cyphomyrus plagiostoma | reverse complement strand
GTGTGTGTGTGTGTGTGTGTGTGTGTGTGTGTGTGTGTGTGTGTGTGAGAGAGAGAGAGAGAGAGAGAGAGAGAGAGCCCGCCCGCCCTGTAATGGGTTGGTGTCCCATCCTGCATTCTTCCCTACCTTCTGCCCACAGGCTCTGGACCTCCTGTGACCCAGGATAAGTGGTTTCAGAAAATGGATATTCTAAAATCTTTATTATGTAAACACAACCTGATTTGCATTACTGGATAATACAGGTTGTGTCTGTTTTTATTAAGCACATCAGAAAATGTGTTTGAACAAGTAAGTATTTCATATATCAGAAGATTGCAGCACTGTGATCTGAGGCTTTTATCCTTTAGTTTTGTCAGTTTTCCCGCAAATCATTATTTTGTATTTCAGTGAAAAATAATGACTTTTCCTTATTTACATATAGTCTTGGAGAATACTTCATACATCTCAACTCTGGATCCAACATTAATCTGTATAATAATGAAGTATATGTGAATTTAGATTAAAATATTTGCAATTTAAAGCATTATTTACAGTATTCTGTTGTGCATATTTATTTCCCCAGGGCGTGTTAAAATAACTAAAAATAGAAATACTTGGTGCACATTATCGGAGCTTGAAGAAAATATAAGAAAGGCTTTAAACCATTTGATTCTGATGCATCTAAAAATAGAAAATAGTTTAATATAAAAGGAGAATGCAGTAAAACAAAAAGTTCCCACTATCAGAAAAACAAAAGCCCATTACACTGAAATAAAAAGCAGACGCGTTCCTTTTTTTTTTCTTGTTTGTTAATGGCTGTGTTTAAGGTAGGCTGATAGAGGGAGCTTGTTTCCACACGCTCCCACATCCCTCTGCCAAAATCTCATTGGCTTTTGAAAAAGTTTGTTGCCTATAAGTAAATCACAGGGTTTCAGAAAGCAGGATTCTCCTGGATTTAAGGTACCTCAGTTTAAATGGACTTCATCTTTGTCCACTTACATTTAGCCTTGACTACCTTAAATCCGGCAAATTATCCTGCTGAGCAAGAAATCCTGCTTTCTGAAACAGGCCTCTGGAGACAATAGACAGAAGGACGCCCCCCCAACACACACACACATACACACACACACACACACACACACACACACACACACACACACACACACACACACACACACACTTGCTTACTCTACAACCGCAGGTTTACTGGCTTGGTTTATACAACCTAGGGTGAGTTTCCCAAAGCCTTCTTAAGGCTACGTTGTTCGTAAGTTCCATGGTAAAAGATAGAACTTATGAACGACATAGCATTAAGAAGACTTTGGGAAACTCACCGCTGAAGAATATATGGCTCTTTTCAGGAAAGTTCCACAGCTCCTGACGTGGGGCACTGAAAACTCTAACCACCACATGGTGGGGATGGTTTGCACTCAGTTTTCTCAATTCTTATTTAATTTCGGTGGTCTTTTTTTCTCAAATTGTTATTTCACATTTTATTGGAAAATAATGACTTCTCCTTATTTACATATAAATAGAACTGTTGCTCACACGGAGGGAGGCTTCTGCCATACAAGGGCCACCTCAAAACACAGCTTTCACATCCAAGGTCGGGCGTTACATTCTGAGAGCCTCTAGAACTCAAGCTCCCTGATTGGACAGCACTCGACAACTGAGGTGGAAGGCGTTCCTAAGATGAACTCCGACTGCTTTGTGTTGGCAGCGTACCTGAAGGCTGTGGTATCCGCCACTCATTTGAGCATTACTGTGAATCCATTGGGGGCAGACGTTTGGCAAGATCCGTGCCTCTGATTAGACTGTGGGAGGAAGCCAGAGTTCTGAGAGGAATTGGGCACGTCACATGGGAAACATGCAAATTGCACATGCACCCAGAACAAAGGCAATGCTGCAGGAACTGTTGTGCACATTCAGACAGACTGGACAACAAACAAGCACGCTGTTTGTGTGACCTTTAAACACTTACTGCCCTTCTTTGCTCTTAGGCTTAATCTTGTATCAAAATATCTTAGTTTAATTGTGCTCGATTTTGCAGAAAATCCCACTTACCCATGACACATACAGGTGGACGGTCAAAAAAATTTCCAGTCCTTTTTCTCAGTTTCGTCCAAGATGACAGAATATTTCACCTCGTTCTAATTCTAAACCTCTCGCCTTATCATACTTCCTTGCCCTCTCTGATTGGGCTGTTTTCCGGAACACCCTTTCATCAAGAACGACGGGTAGCGTGCAGATTCCCACAGGGCGTGGTCTGCTTCAAAGGCTTGTCTCAGCCGTCTCAGCTCCTCTCTTCATAAACGCCCTGACCAGCTGCTCTCCACTGAATATGGATAAATAATTTTAATTAGATGATGTAATGTGGTTGCTTGTGAGGTCATCCCAAAATATAATTTCATTCACATAAAGAAGGGAATAACTAGTGCTCTGCTAAGACAAAAGTTTTTTTTTGTCTTCTGAATCACTTTAAAATTCTGTCCTTTTTAAGTCATCCCCTTTAAAACAATGCTGGTTTGTTTGGTGAGAGCTGGCTAACCCCATTCTGTTAGCACAAGCAGTGTTTGTGTAGCACACAACTGTAATCCAGTGACAGCAAAGGAAAAGCTAACAGTGTTTTTGTCAAATCATCACTTCTCTCTAGACAGATAGATCTGGATTCACATTTCTAACCCTCAAGTCTTTTCAGTTAACTATTGAAACAACAGGCAGCACAGTTATTAGCTAATTATTCTCAAAAGAACTTCAAAAGGGTTTGTGGTTAAAGTGCCTTATGTAGTTTTGTTTTTTGGCAAGTTTCAGGTTTGTTCATTAGCTTTCTATAGGTGTCAGTAAACAGACTGGGCTCAGTCAGTTTGCTGTGGGACTTAACTATTCTACCTTAAATTCCAAATAAATGCCTCCAACAGAAGAAATGGGGAAAAACATCAAGCTATTTCATTTGCTCTGAAAAAAAGCGCCATTTTGGTACCATATAAGTGGTAAATCTACTGAAATATACTATAAGAAGACTGGGTAATGGTTAAGGTCGTCATATTGAGATTAGAGTTTTCCCCATTGAAATGAATGGAAGTCCCCACAAAGATATCACTACAATCCTTTGGTGTGTGTGTGTGTGTGTGTGTGTGTGTGTGTGTGTGTGTGTGTGTATCCTAACACCGATATTAATAGAGTCAGGTATTGACTAAATAGTAACAGCTGCTTGTTTCTGGCTGCACTAGTCAGGTTGCTGAAATCCAGTACAGAAAAAAGCAATTTATATGCTATGTTTCACACAGACGCAGGGTTCCAATTCATTATTTAGCGACTTGAGGCAGAGAAAATATTTTATTGGTCAGTGGTGCTGTATGCCTGGAAGTATATCAGTTCAACAATTAGGCTTTAATGGTCCCTATCTGAAGCCACATAGCTGAGTGGTGAGTCAGGTAGTTCACACATCACTGATGACTAACAGACCACGCATCTGAATAGGTAAACTGCTAGAGACACGGGGGTGACAGTAAGATGCTTTCCTGATTCATGGCCCATTTATGGCCTCAGATTTGCTTCTCTACAGAAAAACTCCTCATGTTTTTATGATTGTACTTTAGAAAAGGCTGTTTTTTGTCCCGGGACACAGTCAGGTAAAGTCCATTAATAAGGCAGCTTCAGATTTTTAAATAGCTCAAAGTCAAAATCTCTAATCATGTAGCATGTCTAATGTATTGTGAAAATAAATATGGTTCATATTGTGGATCTTGTAGTTGACCCATCCATCCATCCATCCCTCCCTCCCACCATCTTCCATAACCGCTAATCTTATTCAGGGTCACAGGGGGTCCCAGGTCCCAGGATGGAGCATCAAGCCATCGCAGGGCACTATCACACACCATTCATTCACACATGCACACCTATGGGCAATTTGGTAACGTTTTATGGACTGTGGGGCGAAACCGGAGTACCTAGAGGAATGACCCAACCATAATCTTCAAAAAAGTCAAGCGGTTGAGATTTCCCTCTGCTGGTAAATCTGGGTATTGCAGCTCACTACTATTGTATTCTCAGCTCTCATTCTTTCCCCTTAAGATTAATTAAAAATCAGCAACAATGTGTATCATATTGTTGTCTTTACATCTTTGAGGATACTCTTTTGAGGATTAGGATTTCAAAAGGGGTAAGATGGATCTGAACTTTGTTGTTGGGTTGTGTGTCTAAATTTGGATATATCACAATGGTAAACTGCAGATCTTCAGACAGTGGGAGTGCTTCTTTTGTGGGTTATGCTGAATGTCAACCATCGTTCCTCCAGGAAAATCTTTCAACTAGGTCATAAGTCCACCACAGTCAAACCAGGCAGCTTTTGCAAACAGCTATTGATTTTCTGGCCAAGGCAATTTGAGTCACTCAGATCAACATTTTGCCAACCATCTGGTAGGGGAAATCCTGGGAGACATGGACGTCCAATGCAAATTGCTCAAAAGTAATGAAACTGAATTTCAAAGATGACAAAAAACACAAGATAAATATGAAAATACAATTAAAATTGACAACTTTCATTATTTTTTTCAAAGGATATTAGGGCAATCAAATAAAGTAGCAGATGGCTCAATAAAGACAAAACACCGTTATCATTATGTAAACATGGCATCTTCTTATTACTTAGCCTTAAACTGTCTAGTCAAAAAGCAGAATTTTTAAATTAATCTTTGGAAAACCGTGTGCTTTGTATAAATATATGCAGATTACTTTGGGTTTAATATCAGACCACTTAAAGAATTAAGGGGAATACTTTAAAAACAAAAAAAATAACAGCATTTACAGAAGTACGGCAATCTATCCTGGGTCCCTCTCCATTCTGGGACTTTCCAGAAACTGGGTTTGTGATGTGTGCCGAAGAATATCAGACCCACATTTCCTACGGACAGAAATGGGGTGACAGCTGAAAAGAATGTCACCTGTGAAATGTAAGCGACTCCTCTGACAATCTGCTTTGAAGGACAGTTTTTTGAAAAAGCAGGTGATGATTTGCTTTGAGGAACCTTAAGCAGCCCTCACAACACAAATTTGGTTTTAATTAGAACAATGTAAAAGGTTCTAATGCATTCCTTTGGAAAGATGCACAAACAAAAGGCAAAAGAGTGTTTCTACAGTATTTGTATAGAGAATTGCAGTCGAAGTCCTTCTGTCTGTAGTTTTCCTCTTTTAGTGAGTTGTCTTAATCACACAAAAAGTTCTAGATGCATATAAGGCTGTTTTCAGTATATGTAAACCTCCGTTTCCTGCTCTTCCATCAGTGTGTAATCATGTAGCATGTCAGAAATTCACCAGGAGCTTACACTCTGACAAATATAGAAGGACTATTACAGTAGCTAATCCATAAGGCATCACCGGATATCTGTACTGACTGGTCATTATTATAAAAGTTGTCTCCCACTCGTCCCCATGCCTGAGGCAGATCAGATTGCAGGCACTTCGGAGATCCAGTTTAATGAAGACCCGCAGCTCCTAAAGTTACTCAAGGGCTTAGGAAATCAAGAGTGGTGGCTCCCCGTGCTTGTGGGTGGTGGTGTTCCGGGCGTGTTGCTAAGGAAGGTTGTACCCTTTGGTAAGATTTCTGCCCTTGAACCCATGTTCCACATTGTGGTACCTGGGGTGTTCCACCAGCACATTATTAAAATGGCTCATAATGACGCTGCGGGTCATCTAGGGCTTCAGAAATCAAATGGCCAGAATTTCACAGCATTTCTACTGGCCCAACATGAGACAACTCATAACTACGTATATTAAGGCATGCCAAATGTGTCAGTTAATAGGATGCATCAAACTCTGAGACCAGCTTCTCTACAGCCCATCCCTGTTATGGGACATCCTTTAGAACACCCAATCATGGATTGTGTCAGCCTGTTACCTTGCTCCAAGGCCAACAGTACTTACTTGTTTACAGTCATGTGCTGGGCCACATGGTATGCTGCTGCATATCCCCTTTACTTCATTACCCCTAAGTCCATCCTGAAGGCATTCAACAACAACAAAACAAATTTATTTTTGTATAGCGTGCATTACATCATCTCAAAGCACTTCACAGCATCCCCGCCCAAAGCCCCCAGTGAGCAAGCCAGAGGCGACGGTGGCAAGGAAAAACTCCCTAGAAAGAAGGAACCTTTGGAGGGACCAGACTCAAAGGGGGAGCCCATCTTCCAGGGGGTAGCAGGGAAAGTCAATTCATGTCTGTGTAAGGTATTCCAAGAAGAGTTCAGTCCAACCAGTGTTCTGGCTTCACGTGATGGGCATTCCGTGAGGCATTACAGCAGCTTCAGATTAAGCACCTCCAGGCTTCTGTGTATCACCTGCAGGGTCAGGGTGCTCTGGAGTGCTTCCACTAAGCACTTAAGTAGCTGTTACAAACAGATTATGTGCAGCTGGCCTGCAATTGGGAGGAGGGTCTACCATTGCTAATCTTAAGAGCTATAGAGGTGACCCACAAAACACGGGATTCAGTGCAAATGACTCAGTGTTCGGGCGCACCAAGGACCACAGGCCACGGTGAAAGGCAGCTGGACAGGCACAGAATTACCTCTGGAGTTGCATAATTAAAAAAGTGTCATGCGACAAGGTTGGGCAAGACAAGACCCAAAAGCAGCAACTTTGGAACAGACGTGGAGTTTATTGGGGAAGACTCTTAAACAGACATGCTGTATGTTGACAGTGATTGAGCTGGGGCACACAGCAAGGGCAGGCACATATATATAAAGGGAACAGAACTGGCTGAGAAGTGTCAGGTGTGACAGGACACCACAGGAGGGCTACATGTGGGATGATTATGAGATGACCAGCAATCTCTGCTGGCCAAGCAGGGACAAGAGAGAGGCACACTAACACAATGCCGACCAAACCAGCACTCTTGCTCAGTTCCCCTTTCATGCAAAATTTTCAGGCCCCTTTATGGTGGTTAAAAAAAAACATTGAGATTGAATGAAGTTCTTAAGATCCAGGGGAGAGAAACACCCATGCAGTGCTTCCAAGTAATTTTACTTAAGTGATTTTATCTGAGCATGGAGCGTGAAGAGCCCATGTGGTTGGTGCAGACCAGGTTTATTCAAATCATGGTCCTCGAGGTCAGAGCACTGCTGTTTTCCAGCCTTCCTTTGCCTGTTAGTCAGGTAACAAGGCCTGGATTTGGAATCAAGGTCCAGATTTAAACAACCCTGGTGTAGACCGTTTCCCAGGCGGACCAAGCAGAAGAGTGCCCCAATGACGGGTTCCTGTGGGCTCGGCTGAGTAACTTTAAATTAGTCAACAGTCAGCCTGTTCTGCTGAACCATTTACCTGTTGATAAGCAACAACAGTTGATCAGTCTCATATGAGAGATTCCCATGTTGTTTGCCGGTGTCCCTTCTTGGATGAGTGGCATCAAATATGACATTGAGGTGCTGCGTTGATCAGGCAGTGTTTTTACCTGGTACCCGTAGGTAAGTGTCAGTACCTAGAGTATGAGGTCCAATATCTTTTGGACTATCAGCTGGCTACTCCGTCATTGTCCAGTTGGGTGTCACAGTGTTTACTGGTAAACAAGCTAGATGGAACGTTCAGTTTCTGTACAGATTACCGGAAGCCAAATCACAGTGACAAAGGCAGACTCCTTTCCTCTTCCTCCTGTTGAAGATTATGTAGGAGCAGCCAGGTTTGTGAGCAAGTTTGACTTGCTTAAAGGACGTTGCCAGGTTCTGCTGACCAGATGGGCTTTGTTCAGTAAGGGTGGTATAATGGCATGAACTGTGGGCAGCTCAAATGTGCCAGCCGCCTTCCAAAGACTTATGAACTGGGTAGCTGCTGGTTTAGAAGGTTGTGTGGTGTACTTAGGCAATGTAGTCATCTATAGCGAGTCCTTTGAACAACACTGGTGCCGCATTCGAGCTCTGTTCTTCCGGCATGCCAAGGGTAACCATAAACCTCACCAAATATGAGTTCGCTAAAGCGATGGTCACCTATCTGAGAAAGGTAGTCCGACAAGGATATGTCCGGGATATGCCCAACCTGCACACAAATGTAGAGGTGATAAATCTGTTCCCTCTACCTTCTACAAAAAAGGAACTCAAGTGGTTCTTGCAAATGGCTGGTTATTACCAGAGCTTCGGTAAAAATTACTCTTTCATAGTCGCGCCCCTTACTGTCTAGAAGCTGTGTCTAGATTGTTTCTCTGGTCCCCCTTATGTCAAAGCACCTTCAACTGTGTAAAAGCATCACCCAGTTCAGGGCCTGTGCTGGCAGCCCCGAAAGCAGAGCAGACCTTTAAGGTCTAGGTGAACACCAGCAAGGTGTGAGCGGGGGGCCCGAGATGCTGCAGGATGATGACCAGGATGTGGATCAACCTGCCAGATCATTTAGCATGTACTTTCCTTTTGAGCCTGGCTCCATCTGGGATTGCAAAGGTTCTCCAGTTTTTTTTTTCCTGTTGGGTGGCTTGGGGAACCCAGCAGGGGAAACCTCAACACCTGGGCAGGTAAAAGCCCCTTGGTCAATCGGGGATTACTTTAAAATTGCCTTAGTAGCCTCCTTAGAGCGCTTATCACTTTAATTCAGGCCAACATCATAATGTTCGGCAGGAGCTAACAGTTGGTCCTTGAACAGCTGGTCAAGTGGGGATTCTGAAGGATCCCTTCAGTAGCCACCCCCATCTGGCGAGTCAACAATAATAGAACAGGACACTACTTTGTCAACAACAAAATCTAGTACATTCACTGGTGCTGACACACATAAGACATATAAGGGTTCCCATACTGCCTAATGCAGACCCTAGTCTTCGGGCAGTTTATTGGCTGGTATTTACACACTGACTTCCAATAGTGAAACCCCCTAAAGCTTTGGATGTGCTCCCGAGGTACGATCTCTAACCAATGTCACTGTCATAGAAATAAACCGCAGTCAGACCCGAGGCTCATGCCTGCAACCATGAACTAGGGGAACAAAGTGGTTAGTGTCACTGGACGCATCAAATATATAGCAATGCCATATATCTAAAGCCAAATATCATAATGCCCACCACTAACAAACCAGAAAAAAAAAATAATTTAACCCAAGACACTGAGGATATAGAATTGAGAACAAAAACACAGGGAAACCAACAAGAAGAAAATGCTCACTGCTTAGCAAGATCACGAGTACAGAGCTGTTATAGCCATTGGACGAGCCCCCAATTTGTTATGCAGGCTCTAGGCAGAAGGGCGTTCCCGCAGGGCAGTCACGGTGCATGCTATATATTTAATATTACTGTAAGACATCTTTGTCTTCGTGACCAGCCTCACCTGTGTGTTACTGTGACTGTGAAATCTTGCATTTCTCTTCTAAACTTTTCAGTGCCGATAATTTTGCATTGTTAATTAATAATGGGTCCAAAATGTAATGTTCCCAGGGTGTATATAGGGGTACATACAGGGGCATCATTTATGGTTTGAATAGGTCTATGGAGGAAATTACAAAGTAATTTGATATGCAAAGTGTACTGTACAGTTCTCTTTATTTGGAAATCTGTGATAAATATAATTTCTATGTTATCTGTGTTCCATATCCTGCCAGTCAATCCAGCAAGAGGTTACTGCTGGCCCTCCATTACCTTCCTAGTTTAAATTTCAGGGAATTCCCAATGTGATGACAAGGTCAGTGAGATGATTCACCCAAAACATCTCAATAGTGATCTAATGGGGGCGGTGTGACTCACTGGGTTAGGACTCTCTGCCAGTGGCCCCGTGGGCAAGACCCTTAACCTCAAATGCTCCAAGAACTGACTGGCCCTGCTTTCACAACTGTCCATTACTTTGGATGAAATTTAAATAGATCAATGTAATAGGGATACTCACTGAAACAGCTGACAGTGATGAAACTGTGTTTGCCGTACGCAAGCAAACCTAGAACAACTGATGGGTGCAAAGTTCATGCATTCAGTTGTGTACAAGCTGCCATTAAAAATCCTCATATCACACCTGGTCCCATGATAGTCCTCTAAATTTACCGTCAACTGCTGTGGCACCTTCATAATACACCTGTGAATTTTGCCTTGCACACAAAATCCTTTAGAAGATTTGAAAGGCATGCAGAGATACTATGCAGCGTCATGGCCGAACAAAACCCACGTAGTGCCCAAGGCATCAATATCGATGCAAGTGATGTGTGCCATGGCACATTACTCCCATGCTCATCATTACAATTACCTGTGATTTGTGCCACAGTAGTCCTTCTGTTAATAATTATGCACCAACTGGGATTCCCTTTGTTCACGTCCCACATCGACAAATCTTGGCTGCCCAACACTCCGTTTGCAGATTGTGGTTTTTCCCTCCTTGGACCTCCTTGTGTTTCCCTGCCATGTCTAGGTCGGAGTGCTGTTTCTGCTTATTGTGCAATAATATCTCTTTAATTTCTTTAAGTATTTATTTATTAAAAATAATCCCGTCTTGCCCTTCACCACTGCAATGCCTTGGTTTGCCCTATATATATATATGTGTGCGTGTGCATGTGTGTATGTATACATACATAGACATACATGCACACAGAGCACTACTTTTTCAATATATTTTGTCCAACCCGGCTACTAACACACTACTGTATCAAGAGTTCTTGTTTGGCACCAGTTCATCCTCTGCATAATAACTCACGTTGAATTGTTTTTCAAATACAAAGAAGACCATGCAATCGAGACACAATATAATTTGGCCAATCAGCACAGCCATCTAGCAGGAAGTCATTACGTTTTTGTTTTCAATTTATAACCACTACTCAGGCTATGTCCGAATTCAGGGGCTGCATCCTTCTAAGGCTGCATCACAGCAGCGCAGCAAGGCTGCCCCATTTTGAAGGCTCCTTCAAATGTGGTCTAGTAATGCAGCTCTCTTTTGCTCAGTCGTGAAGGATCCACCAAATGGGTCCTTCGTAGCCGACGATATCCCAAGATTCATTGTGCAGAGGTAAAGTGAGAATGTCCCAACTAGGTGATAGGAGTGGTGCTTTGTGGCTTAGTGGTAACAGTGGGAACAGCTGGTGAACCAAACAGGATGTTATCCATAGGCCAGACCATCCCATCTGATAATGCTTTCTGTTTGTCCTTCAGAAAACGTAGTCTACAAAGTCTACACTTTCATAGGCTGCGTCTTTTCATAGATCCATGTTATTACTAACCATTGAGGTTACGTGAAGTTTGGAAACATCAGGAAGAAGATATAAAAGGTCACGATCTTTACCATTTTTGCATAAAAAGTAGATCGTGGCCATCTTTGACATTGATCATAACATAAATTTGTTAGACCGCCTACCTCTATCTGTAAAGCCAAATACACTTAGCCATAACATAAAGTTTTGGTATTGATTCAATCCGTGCTTTACAAGCTTATGGTTGCAGTACTTGCCGGAATACTACTCAGAACTCCTGTAATAATAAATGAACAAATACTATCTATAAATCTTTGAAGCAAAATATAAATAAAAAATCTCTGGCATACATAAATGAAGAAATGAATCGTATTTGATCTTTTATTCAATTAATTAATTCACTCATTTATTTTTGCCAAGGATTTGTTTGTTTATTCATTCATTCAATTATTTATGCAGGACATTTATTCATTTATTTGTTGGTTTGCTTGTTTTTAAGCCACTCTTCATCCTCGATACGGTACCCTTTCAGCTGAACATCAAAATGTATTAATGCTCCCACTCAATAGCTAGAAGTGCCATATCCTGACATACATATCTATTATCTATGTCTATTAGTACGTAGAGTAGAAAGAACTATGGCAGGGAGCAGAGCATTTTCTTACAGAGCTCCTCAACTGTGGAATAGTCTTCTGGCGGATGTGCGAGATTCAGGCTCACTTTCAATATTTTAAGTCCAGACTAGAAACACACTTTTTTAGTCTAGCTTATAGGCACTAATCTAGTTCTAGCTCTAGCTAACTGCTCACTCCCAATTAGACCTGTAGTGTGAGGTGTAGAGCTGGGTGGGAATCGGTGTCGTTGGCCAACCTGAGAACTGATTACTTTTTTTTTCTTTCTTTTTTGTTAATTAATACAACATATTAATAGGAAGATCTTTTTGTCACACTACTCGGCCACAGGAACTCCACTCACTGACTGATTCTGCTTTTCTGCATTCTGTTATATGGCACAAGATTGTTGGGGAGCCAGCGGAGTCAAGCCTGTTGCGGTTGGGACTGGTGTGGTTCCAAGGTGTCGCTCATTGCATCACAGCCCTCGGGGCCTGATTTGAGGTTGCCCATCTAGGTCGGCACATGGAACATGGAGTTTCGTAAATTCTGCTTTTCGGTGGCGGCACTCTCTGAGGTATGCAGACCGTGGAGAGGCCAGATCTCTCTAGATGGATACACCTATTATTGTTCTGGTCGCTGATGGCTGCAATACTCAGGGAGTAGCTGTGGGGATTCGGCTCTTCCCGAAGGTGTCTGAGGTCACTCCTCGTATGGACTGGGTGTTAGGCAGAGTTGCGGGGTACGGCAACTGTGGGGCATCTGTTGGTTTATGGATCGATCACAGAGTGAATGGAGACTGAGTGTCTGGGTTTGCGAGTGTCCTGGATCAAAACCAAGATCTAGGTCCTTAATGACCTCTTGGTCACAGCCATCAGCAGTATTTCTGTCAGCGGGAAGAATGTTGACCTTGTCGAGAGGTTCACTTACCTTGGCAGTGACATTCATGCCTTGGGTGACTCACCCTGTGAAATCAGCAGATGGATTGGGAGAGCATGGGGGGTTATGAGGTCGCTGGAAAGGGGTGTGTGGTGCTCCCAATATCTTTGCAAGAGAAGTGAACAAGTGACCTGAGACAATGACTGGATTCCTTTGGTACTGTCTGTCTTCAGAGAATTTTTTGGTTCACCAACAGGTTTTAAAATATTCTGTAATCACAAAAAGTGGCAAAATAATAGCAGTGTTTTTTGATTGTGAAAGATATTTCTACTCTACCATTGCAAACAGCATTTGGTCAGTCTGAGTAATGCTACACTCATACTATGTAAAATAACATACTGTGTTATTTTAGTTGTTATGACAGACATAATGGAGGATCCAATGGCATCAAGTTGTTGCAGACATCTGGTAGGATGCCGACTCTGTTTTGAGCAGTGGCTGGAAACTATGGGCTGAGATTTGTGCCACTAGAAACTGAATTTGAATTTTATATATTTGAATCTGCATTACAAAACTGAATC
>JABFEA020000119.1:23687784-23704382 GCA_019775915.2 Cyphomyrus plagiostoma | reverse complement strand
GCCGACTTCGCTATGATGCGATGTGTATGATGTGTGTGGACTGTGAAGCACTGGCAGTGTCCATTGAGAAAATGTATGCGATGTTACTAGTCTCGAGAACTACAGCACTACCCTGGACACTACCTTTTCTCCTCCATGCCCTCTGGTAGACACTACAGGTCAATCAGAGCAAGAACAAAGAGACTGAACAAAAGCTTTTACCCACAAGCATTCAAATGTGCCCATCCTCCACCCCCTGAATGACCGTTTCTGTGAAACAGTATCCACCCCCCTGAATGACTGTCTTCTATGCTTAGAACAGGTCATTAGGCACACACTACCTCAACTGGCACAATGTACACATTGTACTCAGACACTCATACTGTAATAGGACGGCGGTCTCATTTTGTGTGTTGTTCTTATTTGTTATTTCTTATTTATTACTTTAACTTATGCTGCTAAACAGAGAGCTGCTAAACTGTTTTTCACTGTTTCTGTAATAGTGACAATAAATATCTATCTTATCTTATCTTCTCTTAATGTAAAGAGCGCCACACTTATGTAGAACACTGAGAGCCAGGGCGCCTCGCCGAACTAATTAATTCCCTCATTTTAGTTAAATTATGGGCATGTTTTATCAATTATTTCCCTCGTTTTGGTTAAATCGCTCCCATGATTTATTAATTCCTTCCCACAATATATTAAAACATGGCCACAATATAGAACGTATGGTAACGCTCTACATTAACTGCACCTTCATAAAGCATTCATTACGCATTAATAGAACATTCAGTGCACTGTCATAATACATTCATAATGCATTTATAGACCACTCATATTCAGCATGTATCTATACCATAACATCCTAAAATACCCTAACAGCTTTAATATACATTAATAACAAGCATTATCATATTAAATGATTATAATGTTTGCTATTATCACATAATGTTTGTTTTTAGTATATATTAAGGCTGTTAACACATGTTAGGGTATTAAGGTATACTTATATGATTCTTATGAATACTCTATAAATGCTTTATGTAGGGGTACTGAATATTCTATGAATGCATTAATAAGGCATCATGATGGTGCAGTTAATGTAAAGTGTTTCTGTACGATCGTTATGACATGAGTGAAGCTCCATACCTTTCAAATTAAACACACAACCATACTGTCCCCAACAGTAATTAAATCTCTGCTTCCTGGTGATGTCTGCAACCACTATGTCACCTACTGAGAAGAGAACGGGAAGCAGTCTGCTAACCTCCTGATGACCTTCACCGCCCAAGTCCTTCTCTGCCGCTCTCTCCTGGCCAACAAGGCTCTCCAGCAGCTCTCGATTTTTGTGGCTGTGGAGATGCAAACAGCAGAGAATGGACATCAAAAGACTATGCATCCAAATCCAAAGATTAAAACAGCTTAATAAAGATTGCTTTTTACTCCGTTTGTTAAAACCCCTACCAGGGATGAAGCCGTTCTCAATTTTGTTTCTCTAATAACCAGGAAGGAGAGAACATTTGAGGTTTTAGAACCTGTAACTTAACTGTAGTGATCATAACATGGTTACATTTGAGGCTAATTTTAGTGTGCGAAGAGCAAAGCCCAAAACAAAACTATATAATGTTAGGAAGGCTGACTTTAATGGTATGAGACTGAAACTGGAAACTGTAAACTGGATGGAGTTAACAAAACTGTTGAAGAGGCTTGGGAATTTTTTAAAAGCACAATATTGGAAGCACAACAGGACATGTGTACCTGTTTCCAACAAAACTAAATCTAGCAAACTGCAACCAAGGTAGCTTACTACTGAAATTGAGAATAAAGTGGGGAGGAAAAGGACTCTGTCCACAAATGGAAAATAACTAGTGATGTTGGAATAAAGCTGGAGTATCTAAGTCTATAGGTTGAGTTAAAGATGAATATTACACTGGCTAAGAGGTATTTCAAAAGGAAGATTACATTACACGCTAAAGATGACATTAAAAGTTTCTTCCAGTATTTTAACTCCAAAAAAGCTGTAAAAGCTGAAATCACTAATCTGCAAGACAGTAAGGGTATTATAATTGAAAATGAAATTGATATAGTTAATGAGTTTAATGATTGCTTTGCACAGGTATTCAAAGTAGACGACAAAGGTAACATATGGACTCATTCTGATATGACTAATATATCTGTAACTGAAGCTGATGTGCTATAAAGTATAGCTAAATTCAAAATTAATAAATAGCAAGGCCCTGATGGCATCTTACTTACAGTTTTAAGAGAAATGAGGGGTATTATTTTACGACTGTTAGCCTTATTATTTCAGAAATCCTTATCTGCTGATGTGGTACCTTCTGACTGTAAGCATGCTAATATAACGCCCATATTCAAAAAAGGGGATAGAAGTAATCCATCAAACTATAAGCCAGTTAGTGTAACTAAACTGGAAAACTAATGGAAGCTATAATCCAAGTTAAAATGGTAGACTACTTGGATTCAAATAACATTCTGAGGGATAGCCAACATGGATTTAGATGGCAGGTACAGTAGATATTGTTTAACTAATCCACTTGAGTCCTTTGAGAAACCACAAGAGAAATTGTTCACAAAAGATCTACGGTGTGATCTACTTAGATTTCTAGAAGGCTTTTGATGTTGTTCTGCACAAACAGCTCCTGCTTAAACTCAAATCAGCAGGAATTTTAGTAAATGTAGCAGTTTGGATTAAAAACTGGTTAACAGACAGGAAGCAGTAGGTAAGTATTATAGGCACAATGTCACAGTGGGCCTACATTCATAGTGGGGTACCGCAGGGTTTAATTTTAGGACCACTGTTATTTATAATTTACATTAACAATATTGACTGCAACATATACAGCAAACTGGTTAAATTTGCAGATGACACCAGAGATCTTTATTGAATTACTGACTGGGCTGATTACCTGACAGATGAAATTTAATGTAGGCAAATGTAAGATAATGTACGCAGGTAACAGAAATTAGATTTTATGGATTTCACTGAAATAAAAGTAGATGAATTTAAGAAAGACCTTGGTGATTATATTGATTCCTCCATGTCCCACTCTTACCAGTGTGGGGAAACAATTAAAAAGGCCAACAGGATGTTGGGTTACATCTCTAGGTATGTGGAGTTTAAGTTAAGACTCCACCTAGAATATTGTGTGCAGGTTTGGTCACTTTACCTTAAAAAAGACATTGCTGCTTTGGAAAAGGTTCAACGTAGGGCTACAACAATGATTCCTGGTCTTAGAGGAATGTCTTATGAGAGGTTAGCTGAACTGAATCTGAGCGAAGGAAACTAAGGTTGGACATGACCCTGGTATATAAGATTCTAACAGGTCTGGATGCTGTTCAACAAAATAGTTACTTCAATATTAGTTCAAACACAAGAACTCATGACCATAGGTGGAAATTAGCGGGAGGACATTTTAAAATGTATTTTGGAATGCACTTCCCTACATAGCATGTAGTTACAGTATGGAATATTCTTCCTGTTAGTGTAGTGCAAGCTAAAACCTTGGGTTCCTTTAAATCAGAGCTAGATAAGATTTTAAGAACTCTGAGCTATTAGTTAAATTCTCCCCAAATGAGCTTGCATTTGTAAATTTCTTATGTTGTTATGTTCTAAAGTGTTAACAAACACCAAAATATAGTGGGTTCTAATATGGAATCAACATAGCGTGCCGCTCATGAGTATCAACTGGCATTATCAGGTCATCTTTATAGTACTGTGGTATATATCTAAATCCAAGAAATTCAGATGCCTAAGAAACTTAAACATACTGCCCTCTGCTGATAAAACGTTAAAGGAAATGACAATAAAAACCAAATAAGAAAGCAGAGGGAAGGAGGACCTACCTGCACCCTTCTGTTTCAGGAACACCCCTTTCACCCGGTATCCCTTGTATTTAGCTTGGATCCTTGTGGCTATGGTGTGGAAAGTGAACAGAATGTAGAGGTGAATACAAGCAGTAGGCACACATCTTTGCCCCCCCCCCCCCCCAAGGGGAGACCTTCAGGAAGCTACCCACCCAGCTCATGTTTGCAAGTCTCGAAGGCATCTTCAGTAGCAAAGAGTGTCCTGGGGTGACGGATGAAGATCTTGGTCCTGTAAAGTGGCAGAGGGAGGAACAAATTCTTCCAGACCATCACCAGCACTACTGCCTTGTGGTCTCCTTTCCATTCACAAGCATATACAGCCTCTCATCATGGCATCTTGGTTAATGAGCATTCTCAATGGTAATTCTCAATGTTAACAAAAAAAATCTATTTTCTGACCAATGTATACATTTATGACCAGATTTTGCTGGAGTCACAGAGATCTTGTTCATGAAAGACAAAAGAAATTGAGTATAGCAGGCTGAAGTGAAGTGTAAGTGGAGAGCTGCATGCCATATCTGCGGTAATCCCCAGGATTGGTGATAAAAAGAAAAATATTCCTGCAGTAACAGCAGGAATGGAAATGATCTTTACTATATTCCTGCGAGGATGGTAATAAAATGCATGGTAACACAGCAGTAATGGTCATGAAATTTCTAGTAAATGCTACATCAATTACCAGTCCTTTATTTCTGTTAAATTACTTGTTCTCACACCAACACCACCTAGTGGCCGTGTTAACTGAGTAACTCAATAATTAAGATATTTAAAGGCAAATATGGACACATTTAATTGTGCAGTGTATTATTGGTGTGGGGTTGCGGTGGGTACGGTTTACATGTTTGCAGGGACAGATGGGAATGCAGATAGATCTCATTCCTATCTATCTCTCTAGTCATAAGTACATTTGCGATCACACCTAAGCTACTGTGATTTTCACTTAGCGGCCATTTCACTTAACAACCTGGTCGCTGAATCGGAATTCGGTCACTAAACAAGGAACAGTACTTGAACCTTATTATATTCACTGGAAAGCTTCCAACGGATTGACTTAGCTCACACACTTATTCAGGATGTTCAATACCACACCTGCCCATCTTGTACTCATCTGGCCGGTAGCCAAGATGTGTGACCAGCATTTGCACGCCTTCGGCTGGGTCACCTCTCCAGTGGGGCCAGGTGTCAGGGCACAGGGCTTTGTATCTGTAGAACAACAGTCAATTGAAACATGTCCCTTAAGGGCTCAGCTTCATTCTTTGCTCTGAACCTCAATACTGAGGTTAATATATCTGCAACAAGTCATTTCACTTGCCACTTCAGGTTGGAAAATTAGGTGTTTTAGATGCACACAGTCCTCTACCCACACACCTATTCATCCTTCATATAAATGATTCATTTCTGCTGAATCACTCTGTAAGTATTCCCAAGCATTTCACATCTACATACCTCTGCAAAAAGACCTCGTATCGTCGTCTGTAGGCAAAGCCGGCCCGTCGGACTCTGAGGTGTTCCATCAGCCCCAGGTATTTCACCTGGTGTCTCACCAGAACGTCATCAAAACGCCCTGCAGGAACACAGAGCTCATCCGATGGCGGCATCGAGAGCTAATGTGTGAGCAATGCTTCAAGGGTACCACGAGAGACAGTGTCAAACAGGCATTTTGGCGTTACACACCTGGCTGCTTGGCGTCGTTGGGTTTCAGGCAACGCACATACCACGGCTCCTTGGACATGAGGATTTCTGTCAGACCCATCAAGCTGCTCTTGAACTGAGTGGCTACCTATAAGTCAATAAGAAAGGGTGAGATATTAAGTAAAAAAACACCATTTAAAGTATAGAGTTACACTCAATCGAGCAGGCCGCTGTTATACTGATCGATCAGGTTAAAGCCTTTAAGAATGAAGCTTCTGTAGGGCAGAACTTAATCAATGTTATATAGTATCCAGCATCCAGTGAAACCTGTTCAAACTGAGGAAAACACAGAAAATGGAAGCCGTGTCAACAACAAAAGTACAGCTATAAACAAAGGAAGAATGATTCCTGGGTCTTTTTTTACCGTCTCAGGCCTCTTCTTGTTGTCTGGCTCCACCACAGGGAAGCAATGTTTGACGAGGGAGTTCTTGGACTGTCGCATCACCTGGGTGCAGCACAAGTCATGCATCTTAGCTGGATCCTAACCCTGACACCAGTGCACTTGGGACAATTATGGGCAAGAACAGAGATATTATCATCAAAGATAAGAAAAAACGAATGAACGGTGATGATTATGGTACAGTGATCCTGAAACTATGATGACTGTTGACTTCCTGAAGACACAGACAGAGTGAGTAGCAATGCCCCTAGAGCAGAGACATCCCAGCCAGTTCACACTCAACAATCCCCTCCTCAATTATTCACTGTGAGACTTCTGGACTATGAATATTTCAGGACCCCAGCCCCACAAATGATTGTACGCTCGCTGGCTGCTGGCGACCTGAGAGAAACTCACATCTTTGATGTTCCTATACAGCAAATCGTTGTTTTTGTCCAGGAATCCTGAAACAAAACAGGGTGGGTCTTTCACTGCAACGGGTGAGCCTGTACATACATCTTACTTAATTTTGTCATGGTTACCTGTCTACAAATTACAAGTTACACAAAATCTCTAACCCACGGACACTATGCTGTTCTGTGCCCATACCAACAAATAGTTACAATCATCAGCTTTACTTTAATGGTAACCACAGTGACACCAAGGACTAAAGAGACCCCAAAGCAATAGTGTTTGTCTGAGGTGTAGAGTGTGGAACATTCCTCACCGACAACACAGTATGTCACCTCCCCAGCATAGTGCAAGAGGCGGAAATCCCCTCTCTGCAAGGTCTTCCGGGTCTTCTGGTCAGCCAGTTTGTGTCTGCAGGCCATATCGCATATAACATATAGGCTTGGAGGCCATATATGGACATATATTTATCATCGACAACTCAATTTTCAGCTATGTAACAGTTCTAGTGGCTGATGCGTGCTTACAATCATAGAAAAAGCTCAAATTTTTCCATGACTGTACATTTTTAAATTTTTACATTTTTAAACAAATCTGCATTTTTAAATCCTGGTTTACTCATGATTCTGCTGGAAGAAGGCTATGCTGAGCAGCAGGTTGCTTCCAGGTTAAAATTTTTTAAGACAGCAGGATACAAGAATAGGGTGAAGTAGGAGACACTGGGAACAAGCAGATACCAGCCAGGTAGAGGGTTGAAGGGACTTTCTAATGCCAGACACAACTGATAACTTATCCGACAGTTTCTCATGAATCGTAGGATGACATCAAATGATTGTTCATATCAGGCCCCTAGAAGGAGGACTAAAGTCCCATGAAGCACGGAAGGAGCCCCTCATTAACAAGATACAGGGATGAATCAGGCTGCAGTTTGCCAAAAATATAAACAATTGAAACCAGACGTTTACATGCACTTCAGAAAAAAACACATTTTTTTTCTCACTGTTAAACATTAAATCAGAGTAAACATTTTCTGTTTTAGGTCAGTTAGGGTCACCAAATTTTTTTGTAATTGTTAAATGTCAGAATAAAGAGAGAGATAATTTTACCTTTTATTTTTATAACTTTCATCAAAGTCAGAAGTTTATGTACACTAAGTTTATTATGTCTTTAAACAACACAGCATAATTCCACGTCATTTCACTCTGGGCTTTAGAAGCTTCTCATAGGTAAATTGACACCATTTGAGTTAATTGGTGGCACACCTGTGGATTTAAGGCACACCTCAACAGAGCTTTGCTCTGTGACATCATGAGAAAATCAACATAAATTGATCAAGACATCAGGAAAAGAACCATGGACCTCTGTGAGTCCTTAGGTACAATTTCCAGAAGCCTGAAAGACCCACAATCATCTATTGAAACACTAATATGCAAGTATAAACACCATGGGAGATAAAATCTTAATTTTTGGAGACATTTCCTGTGGTCTGATGAAACTCAAACTGAACTGTTTGGCCATAATGATCAGTGGTGTATTTGGAGGGAAAAAAGGGGAAGCTTGCCGGCCTCAGAGCAGCATCCCAACTATGAAGTTTGGGGGGGGGGGCAACATCACGCTGTGAGGCTGCTATGCTGCAGAAGGGACTGGGGCACAGAAGGCATTGTGAGAAAGGAACATTTTTCTGGTCAAATTCTAGCAAACTGTTGTGAGAAGCTCGTGGGAGGAGATACCCAAGTGGAGCAGTTTCAAGGGAATGGTACCAAATACTAAGGAAGTGTATGTAAATTTTTGACTTTGATTAAAGTAATAAAAAAATCTATAAAATGATCTGTCTCTTTATTCTGACATTTAACAAATATAAAAAAAACTTGGGATCCTAACTGACCTAAAACAGAAAAAGTTTACAGTGAGGGAAAAAAAATGTTTTGTCGTTTTAGTGCATGTTTAGTGCATGTAAATTTCTAGTTTCAATGGTATTATTCACAGACACACACCCAAAAATGACCAAAGAGATGAGTAAAGACAAAAAATTGTGCTGTGGGCTTTTAATTTTTTTACACAGCTGTATGTGGTTGTATGTATGTGGGTATATGCCTGTTTTCGGCCACCAGAGGCACTCACGTAACAAAGTGAGGATGGCTTCCCATTTTCTCCTCTAGCTTGGTGAGGAAGGTGAGATCAGAGGCTTCCCCAGGTCGGAGGCATTCCTCGTCCTCGAAGGGAGATAGATGTAGAAACAGCGGCATCATTGTACAAGCCTCAATTTTAAGAAACCTATAATGTTCGGATCACCTTCATATTTATTTGATCGCTGTATTCATATATTCTTTATTATTGAATTTGTCTGATTGGTTATGTTTTAAAAGTGGCTGATTTTTCTTAGTGTCGCCTATATTGCAAACTGAATGTTCAACCGCCTATGATTTCCCAATCTTTGATGTCAGATTTTTGGGTCTTCTGCGTTTCTGGTCATCTTCTGCGTTTCTGGTCATCTTCTGCGTTTCTGCCCAGGTTGCTCCACCCCCTGTGTCCAGGCAGGGTGGTCCTCACCAACACAGAGATTATCCCATGGTGCTTCTCCTCCACCAGGTCACAGATGATCTTGTTGTTGAAGAACGGAACAGGCTCCCACTGCAACCAACATGGACAACATGGAGAACATAGACTTTAAACAGACTCAACGACCAACCTATTACACAATGACTCTCTGCAACAGACAGGATAAAACATTGGGTGAACATAAAAAGGTGCTTACTTCGATTCCTTCCATATCGTACTCCTCCTGCTCTGACTTGAGTGTCAGCTGAATGAAGAGCTGCTGAAGTTTCTCGTTGCAGTAATTGATGCAGAACTGTTCAAAGCTGGAAGCATATACACACATGCAGCAGAAAACATGTGTGCCAGAAATATCTAACCGTGCTCCTTGGAAGTAGGAGAGACTAGGTAGAAAACCGTACAGGTTTGGTGGTTTTAGCAGGCTGCAGTAATTTTGGAAAGTGGGACAGTACTTTGACTACCATACAATTAATGAGGCGAACGGGAAGATAATGTTTTTAAGGTAGAGTAATACCAGGATCTCTCATGTAGAAGGCCTGTAGCATATTGCATAAATGATACAACAGGGCCTAGGCTAAAAGAGGACGTCCTCTGACAAATGTCTGTCACCTGTTGATGCTAAACACTTCAAAACCATAGATGTCCAGCAGCCCAATGACAGTCTTCCTGGTAGAATCCTGCAGGGTCAACCAGAGAAACAAGCAATCAATTTCCATAACTGCCCGTACAACTCAGATTTCCCCCAAAGCCTTTGTTTTTTTTATTTTATTTTACTAGTAATAATAGTACTGGCTTGCCAAGTGTTAAGATTCCAGCATGTTTCAGTTTGTCTTTGGTGGATTTTGGGGAATAAACTTCAACAAAAGACTTGGGAAACTGGCCACCTATGGACTGAGGGGTGTTCGGGAGACCTCACCTTGTTTGCTAAAGACTCGTTGATCTTATTCACCAGCCATGTGAAAGTGCGGCCATAGATCGCTTTAGCCAAAGCATTCCTGGCATAGACTGCATGGTCCACTGTGAAAGGGCTGAGGACCTGGAAACCACAGGGGACAGGATTGACTATTTTTTTGTAGGACCTAGGGACTGTAAGTGATCGACTAGCTCTCTGTCTGCAGAGCATGACATCAGTAAGCTAACTTGTTAGACCTGTATTTTTAAGCATTCAAAATTGTACTGAAGCAATTCAGGGGAACTGACACTCCACAATGATGGGTGATACTCATTATAAATGTAGTGCTTCTGAATTTGTACAATCAACTCATGGTTTTTGATACATTATTTCTGTATTTGATGATCAGGCTCATCAAACAAACACCAGAAGGACTGAAAAGGTAGGATTCTTTACCTCCTCTGCCCTGGCCTCAATCTTCCGGTGAGTCATACCCTCCCGCAGCACTTGCATTGGGACCCCTAGCAACTGGACATGAAGGTGAAGATCAACCAGAAGAGTGTACTTTTACAGTAACATCAACATGAAAAGTATAGGAGCATCTTGCAGAGGCAGAATAAATAATACAAAGTTGAATTATGACAGAATGATGGTTTTGTTTGTATTTTATCTTGAATTTATAGGAGTATAGTTCTACCATTCACACAAAAGCAAGTCTACAGGTTTGGTGAGAAAAACATTTGCTGTCATTATTGCCTGGTTTAGCCCAATGGGATCCAGTAAAATAACTAATGAAGAGTGGTTAATCCAGTGACATTCCCAAGAGTAAATTCCCATTTACTGTACATCCAGAGGCTTCATATCTGTACAATCCGGTACAATGAGGTGAGAATTTTACCTTGGAAAGCCAATGTAACTCTGTGTTGCTGTTCAAAGTCGCATATCCCCGATAATCCGTCTGAAACTGCATGTTTCCAAGATGCAGGACGCTGGCGATGATCCCAAACAGGTGCTGCATCACAGCCAGATGATAAGCGGGGTGAAAAACTCACAGTGACACCAGCTGGCCACCAAAATAACACAGAAACATGACATGCAAAATGATAAAAACTAATCAGTTCAGCCCAGGTGTCTGAATTCATGAGTACAGCTTCACCTCCATTTCACCCTCGCTGATATCGATGACAGAGAGGGCTTTGCGTACAGTCCTCCAGTCGTTCTTGTCATTGATGGAGCTCACCCTGGCACAATCCCCCTTTTATAAGGAAAAAAGGAAGAGATCATGTCAGTCTCCAAAGCATGTGTTGGATTATAGTGCGGTCAAAAACTTGTGCGATGACTGTGGCATAACCCTGACCACACAGAGATTTAGGGTCAAATGGATCAAATATATGACCAAAGTCATTTGACTTCTGTATGTGTGTGATAGGCAGTGATTTGAAGGCTAGTAAAAGTATTCCAATCCTCCCGGCCCATTTCATCAAGGTGTCCGCATTTCTGAGACTTACCTGTACTAGGTAGCTGTACTTCTGGCAATCCCGCACCAGGCCCAACCAACGCAACATCTCGTCTTCTGCTCCCTCCATCAGCTGGTAGAAGATGTGGAAGTTCCTCTCACCATGGTTCTGATGGACCACGCGGGACCTCTCCAGCAAATAGCTGAGGATGTGCCCACCTACCGCCTCCCCCTTAGAAACAACTGGAGTTTAGACTTCAATAAACAATGCAGACAAATTTCTCCAAAAATGGTCGGCCCTTTCTGTACCTGGTGGTCAAATTGAATGTCCATATACTTCCCAAAACGGCTGGAATTGTCATTCTTCAGTGTTTTGGCATTGCCGAAGGCCTGCGGAAATAAAGGGAAATGTCAGAAGCACTAATATTCATTAACCCATAGGCTCTTCTGCACTAGCTGAAATACTGGACGGTTCGCACGTGACCCTCTGACCTCCAGAACAGGGTTAGATAGGAGAAGCCTGTCCCTCACAGTATCCAACAGTTTGGTTTTAGGGCAGCTGACCGCATAGAACTGCAGGATCTTCTTGGAGGCCTCTGTTTTGCCGGCCCCACTCTCTCCAGAGATGAGAATAAAGTGATTGTTGCTCTCCATTATCATAGTGCGGTAGGCGTTGTCCGCCAGGGCGTAGCTGGACAAGACAGACCCTGCTCAGTCATTCTGGAATCTAGGTAATTTAAATGTACAATTTTTAGCAGAATTAATGGACATCACTTTCCAAACTTCGTTAGTGGTGAACACACACGTTTTTATAGAGGTATATGCCTAATATACACAGACATACAAACAGAACTGATGTGACAAAAGGATTTTTATGTGTGAACACAAACACATGTTTTAATAACACATATGTTCTCTGGCTTCTCATTTTCCGGTATCCATTATCTGAGATTACGTACACATTCATTGTCACTGTAACACGGCAGAATACTCACAGATGGGGTGGGAGTTCAAAGAAGTTGACACCCATATAAATATCCATCTGCTTTTTCGTATAGATGTTCAGCTCTTTGTACGGGTTGACGGACACGAGCAGAGTGCCGATGTATGTCTGAGGGAGAGAGCTGCTAGATGAGAGTTCTTTCCTTCCGAATCCCTGCATACTACAGCTATAGCATGGACTCAGTCAGGACTGAGGCAGGGGTTAGAGTAGAGGATTCATGTAAGATTAAAAAAAAACAATGCACATTGTAGGGGCGTAACAATGTATCATGGCACAAAATCATTAACTAATGTCAACACAAGAGGGTGCAAAAGGCATAATGTCAGTTTTACTTTGAGATTTTATTTTTGCATTTTGCACTGGAGCCGGCAGAACAAGTAAAAAAAGGCAAGAGAAAATAGTTTGAAACCAGCTTTTTTTGTAAATGTACAGGTTCAAAAAGGAATAAATAAGAACCGTGAGATATTAGTTTGTTTTCAGTCTCATTTTGTTGATCATTTTGTGAATGTATCAACCCATGAGCCCTGAGCTACTTACTAAACCCAATCATGCGTAGAGTGCAGAGTACAGCAACCTCAAATTCCTATGTTATAATTCCTATAGCAATACTGTTAGAGAAACCAACCAATTTCTCAAAAAAAATAGCAATAACAAAAAGAATAATAATAAGACTATTAGTTATTCAAAGCAAGAGACTCACGTAAATGAGATTCTCATTGAAACGCTTCCTCAGGTTGTCCAGGAAGGCACTCTCACTTGTGAAGGCATCCAGCAGCACAAAGTCCTGGATTCCCACTCTATCACGGGCTGTCAGCGCCCCCTCCATGTCCAGCAGGATCCTGCTGCCGCGTGTCTCCTGGCTCTGCAGAAACCAATAACCAGTCAGCCTTAGGAGCTCCATAAGCAAGTCACCAGATGGGCCGGGGCATGTAAAGTTCCTTTACATTCCAGAAATTTATTTGTGTTTGTGCCCTGGGTACTAATGGCCAAAAAAGTAATGATCCAAATTCACGCCTTTGTTGAATGTGGGCCGCAAATTCTAAAATATACAGCTGTGTAAACTGGCGAAAGCAAGTGCTATAAACGAATAATTGCTTGAGATGCAACAGGAAGGTTGAAGGACGCGCCTCTTCTTGTTGGCATCCTGTTTGCCTCACACTTATCACTTTTTGCCCGGTATGTGTCATCAGGTTCACTGATCCATCTCAGTCCCCATGTCAGGCAAGGAATGTCCAGTATAAGTCCAGTCTGAAGGACTCCTGGTTGCTATCAGTCAGTCTCCAATGACTGTCCATCTACCATTGTTCGTAAGGAAAAACCTGAAGGTGAACTAAACCAGACCCTCCTACTAGGATTGTAAATCTCAGGACGGGACCTATTATCTAATCTGCTTCCGTGTTCCATGTAACTCCGAGGCAATCGCTCACCGGTCAGACAAGAAGTGGGGTCATGTACAACTATTCGTCTCTTTCCAAACCCCGAGTCCACAAACAGCTGCTTAAGGCTAATTTAAACCTCTCTGTAGAATCTACACAGTCTGTACGGTGTAGCTGCATACCCTATAGAGTAGCCTGACACCTGTAGTTACTGTTCAGGGGAGGTGCACATCAGGCTGTGGCGTAAACTATGGGTATACACTGTGCTTACGCAGATTTTACATTCAGTATAAATAAGCTTTTACTGTGAATCCCTAAATTAAAGTCTTCAATTTAATGGCTAATGGAAATTTGCTAGACAAAACCTTCCACTATACAAAAAAATGATGATATTAAAATGAAAGTGCAGTTTATAAATTAACAGTACTCCCACACACAACGTTACTGTGCCAGAACCACCATTCCTTGCTGTGGATTCTGGTACATGGAGGAGCGCTCGCCCCATCACTCCTGTGTGCCACTTTCCGTGCTTCAGCCTACCTCAAAGCCCACCGAGCTGCACAGGTGCCAGCACACTATCATGTCATCAGTTACCTGTGCATTATTCAGGCACCTGGAGATTAAACTCCATGCCGCACAATTTCACTGGTCTGCTGGCTGATAAAAGAAGCCACCCGCCTTCAAAGCTTTTGACTTCCCCCGTTAATATGGCTCAAATTACTGACTACAAGATGTTTACACCAAGAATGTTCATTAATGTGGTCTCATGCCTCATCTTCAGCCCCTCACTGTGTCTCGCAAGTCACTCCATCCAAAACATTGAACCTAAAGTTGAATCTCCCTACCTTCAGTGATAATGCCTCTTCAGTAGCAAAGAGCTCCTCTTTCTCTTTCTAAGAGAACATCTTTGATCATTCCCAACCAAAAAAAAAAAAAAAAAAAAAACCAACATGGAAGGAAGCACTGAGATGTGCACCCACACTACTTCCACCAATAGGAAGCCGATATATACTCTGGTTATGGGGGGGTGGTGCCTGAATTCATCGTGATGTGCTAGGGTGAAATATCATTTTACAACAGACACCACAGCCACTATAACATACAAAGTGCAACTTTGAGATTATTCTGTCGGTACAGTTTTTGGTATTTTTTTTTTTTTGCTGCTTTTAAGATAATTTGGGTTTGAGAAGAAAAAGTAAAAGAAAAAACATTGCAGCAGGTTCAGAATGAAGTAGGATCTTTATATTCAGTTTTGTTAAAAATATGCTTTATTCATTAGATTTATCACATAAACTTACAGTTTCTGAGACACACCCCGTTCACTGTGAGCCCCAGTACACACCCCCGCCCCAGCCAGCCTAATCCAGCTCATATTTATAGGAAAACTGCTATTTTCACTCACAGGAAAGTACCAGTTACAGTCATGAGACAGAAGATGCCAAAGGACAAGGCCACAATGCTCGATTCATCACTTTTTACAAATTATTTTTATCTGGATTTCCTGATTTCATTTTCACAGGAAAGGAAACACACACTACTGAGCATATGCTCTCTCTCCCTCTCTCTCTCACACACACACACGCACAAATGTATACTCATATTTTTGTGGGGACTCTCTATTCATTTTTATGGGCAAAACCCTAATCCTAGCAATGACAACTTTGACTCCCACCCAGCCCTAACCTTAACCATACAAAATACAACTATTGGTTTTTTAATTGTAGTCACAGATTTTTATAAAATCAAATTCCCCCTTGTCAAAATAACAGTTTTTATCACATTGTGGGCACATTTGGTCCTCACCATGTAATGTGTGTCTGAACCATACACACACACACAGACACACACACACACACAGACACACACACACACACACACACAGATACACACACACTTATAGGCACCCTCACATCTTACATGTATGTCAGCTATGCCAGGTTGTTGTGGGCAGTGAATAAAGCAGTTTTCTGACCCCTTCCTGGCCCTCACCTCCCAAGCTGGCCTATTAGAAGACCTGCTTATGGTCCAATATGGTTAGTAAAATGACCACAAAAATCCACCCTGTCTGACTGCAGGGAGAGGCTGTCTGACCCAACACTCACCGGCACTAAGGATTGCTCCAATAAGCTCAATTGTAGCACTGTAACCCCTTTAATATGAAGGTCATGAGAGGTACTGTATCTAGGAGGAGTGAGGAAGGAACCTCGCTCTCCATGCCTTTTTGCTGCGAGAACTTTGGTTGACATTTCTGTCCAAGGTCAGATCTTTCAAAATGCAATGTCAGGGGCTTCCAGATGTCCACATTTGGGTCTTGTGAAAGACCTCAGGGTTCAAGGCAGGGCAAAATGACCAGAAGGGGCAGTCACTGCAGTTGTCCTCATCTGAATTCAACTCAGCTCGTCCATTGGACCTTTAACTAAGATGCCTAAACACATTTTTTAAAAATGATATAACTGGGGCTGTATAAGTGGGCCAGATAAATATACATTGCAATGTGTTAAGTTTTGGAAGTAACAAGCAGGCAGGTACTATAACAAGCAAACAAAGCAAATTAAAAATTAACAGTCGTACCTCATATTTCTTTTTCCATTTGACATTTCATATATAAGACTCAAACTCAAATCACAATTCACCTAATGGAGGGAGGAAACCGGACCCCTAGAGGACACGCCCATAAACATGCAAACTCCACCCACTTTCAGAGCAAGCTCATTTCGGTGAGTGATATATCATGCTTCAAATTGACATGTACCGTCTTTAATCATTTAATAACATTGTTCTTCAGTGTTTATTGAATTTCTGTTTCCCATTGTCACATGCAAGTAATGCCGAGGAGTTGTTTTTCATATATATAGTTTTGTCCTAAAAATGTTTTGCCTACCCATTACATTTGCAGTAAACTGAAGGAGTTACTGGGGCACAGACAAGACACATGGCCACAGACAGACCAACAGAGACAGACAGACAGA
>JABFEA020000119.1:23677493-23687684 GCA_019775915.2 Cyphomyrus plagiostoma | reverse complement strand
GCAGTAAACTGAAGGAGTTACTGGGGCACAGACAAGACACATGGCCACAGACAGACCAACAGAGACAGACAGACAGAGACATGGAGAGACAAATTAACGGAGAAATGGAGCTCAAATGGTGGGTAGACAGACCCATGAGTCAGAATAGTGACCTCATTTCAGTTTCAGACTTAGAGTTGGAGGCGGAGCAGCTATCTCACTAGCCTCACCTGGTCTGTGAGCCTGAATCCCTTCATTTGGGCTATGAGAGGTGTGGGATCCAGTTACCAGAAGACAAAGAGACCCCCATCACCTGCAACTGATACCTCTAATCCACCCCCACCCTCTTTTACTCTCTTTCTCCCACAAAAGTGCCCATGTCTTCACATCACTCAGGACAATCCATTTACAAGGTAACAGCACCACTGGAAACACAGGGGTCTCCATTCCATCTGTCTGTTACAGCACCAGCAGTTAAAATGGATTTATATATTATCAGTAATCAAGACTAATGTGCACACAGACCTTTATGCTCTGGCTTAGCGAAGGTCCCAGATATGACAACAAGTCACAAAAACACCAAGGGTTCTCTTTCAAGCGCTTCCATTAGCAGTAGCTCAATTCTTTTTGCTACATTTCTCAAAAAGTTCTCAAACTCACTCCTGTTAGCGTGCTAAACAATCTGACTGCAAGTTTACAGGCACCATACTCTATTTTGGCCTCGTATTTACTGTAAACACACAGATCACAATTCAGACAACTTCCCTGGTAATCATTAAAGTGTCCTATATAACAAGATGAGGAATACCTCTATGTCCACATCCATTCAAGTTTTCAGTCAGTCATGATTCCTAACTCTGGCTTTCCCCAAATGGTCTACATCTGTTGCTCTCTCTGTAGACAAAGCAGTTTCTTCAGACACTGTCCCACACGCTCCTGTTGGCTACAAGTGCCTCCTTCGTCGAGATTCATCTTAGCTGCTCCACGTGTGCCATAGTCAGCCCCTTCTCCACATGCCTTTCACTGGTCGTGAGAGTAGGAAAGACTGGGGCTTCTCCCTGGCCCAGCACGCAGCACCAGGCCTGGCTCCCAGCTCAGAGGGATGCAGACCTTATTCAGTGCTTACCTGTGTGTCCGTGGGCACGCCTCCCCTCCATGTAACATAAGGACACCGAAACACTATCACCCCTTCTGTGGCAGCTCCACTTCATCCATAGCCTGTTACTGATCTTTGATTAGACAGATACGTTATTGGCTAATTACAGACTGCCTACTAGTTCAGCCTCTCCACTGAGGCAGAGAGGGGCTGAAGTCAAGGAAGTACCAACTTTTAGATTCACTCATTGAGTTTGAGCAGTCAGGTGTCACGTGTGTCAAATACCTAGATGAATGCACTGAAGTCTACATCCTGTGAATAGACCGCAATTGTTTCCTCAATTAATGTCAAGTGTAGCCAGTAACATCCTTCACAAGCAGGAAGAAAACGCAGTGATATTATGGCACCCAGTCAACAGCTCCATAACACGGCCACTTAGTGCCTCATATTGACACTTTATTCATGCGGTCATTCATTCATTCATTTTTTCTACAAATACACACAGATACAAAGACCTCTTTGGCAAATAAATGTCAACAGCTAGGTAAAGAATGGGGACACGTTTTTACAACAGTGAGGGCTATTTTTTATGTGTGTGTGTGTATGCTGTGCATATAATTACACACACACACACACACACACACACACACTATATTGCCAAAGGTATTGGGACAACTGCCTTTACATACACATGAACTTTAACCATTCTACATGGGACATAGGGTTTTATGTGGAGTTGGCCCACCCATCGCAACCATAACAGCTTCAACTCTTCTGGGAAGGCTGTCCACAAGTTTTAGGAGTGTGTTTATGGGAATTTTTGCCCAATTTTTGAGCATTTGTGAGGTCACGCACTTGCATTTCTCAGGTCTCCACTGTAATTCATCCCAAAGGTATTCTATCGGGTTGAGCTCAGGGCTCTGTGCAGGCCAGATAAGTTCCTCCACACCAGACTCGCTCATATATGTCCTTAGGGGCCATGCTTTGTGCACTGGTCCGCAGTCATGTCAGAACAGGAAGGGACCTCTTCCCCACTGTTCGCAGGAAGTTGGGAGCATGAAATTGTCCAAAATGGCTTTGAATGCTGCAGCATTAAGAGTTCCTTTCACTGAAACTAAGGGGCCAAGCCCAACCCCTGAAAAACACCCCCACACCATAATCCCCTCCCACCAAACTTTACACTTGGCACAATGCAGTCAGGCAAATACTGTTCTCCTGCCAACAGCCAAACCCAGACTCATCCATTGGATTGCCAGACAGAGAGGCACAATTTATCACTCCAGAGAACACGTCTCCACTGCTCTAGAGTGCAGAGGCAACGCGGTTAACATCACTGCATCTGATCCTTTGCATTGCACTTGGTGATGGCTTGGTAAGGCTTGGATGCAGCTGCTCAGCCATGGAAACCCATTTCATAAAGTTCTCAATGCACTGTTCTTGAGCTAATCTGAAGGCACACTAAGTTTGGAGGTTTGTAGCTATTGACTCTGCAGACAGTTGGCGACTTCTGCACACTATGTGCTTCCATGGCCTACCACTTAGTGACTTAGTTGCTGTTGTTCCCAATTGCTTCCCACTTTGTTATAATACCACTAACAGTTCACCCTGGAATATTTAGTAGTAAGGAAATTTCACGAATGAACTTATTGCAGAGGTGGCATCCTATCACAGTACCACAAATGTTTGTAGAAGCAGTCTGCACGCCTAGGTGCTTGATTTTATACACCTGTGACTATGGAAGTGATTGAAACACCTGATTTCAATGGTTTGGAGGGGTGTCCCAATACCTTTGGCAATATAGTGTACATACATACATGTGCGCGTGCACACACACACAAACTGTCACACATCAGTGGCACAGAGTGGGGAAGCAGGCACAGGAGGATTCGGGGGAACGGGAGATTTATTTGGGGAAGACACACCTTGGAGCTACAGGCAGGACTGACGTCAATGACCGAACTGGGGCAACATTGACAGAAACTCACTTATATATACAACAGCAATTAATACAACTAGAAATCGCTGATAACACAGGGATTACACAGAGGGTAGATGAGGGGGCGTGGCACACAAGAGGATCAGTACGTTCGGGGCATGACACACACACACACACACACACACACACACACACACACACATTCCCGATTGGAAGATGGATGCATGTATAGACATATACAAAAATAGATGTACATATAACCATATTCACTGATAAGCCAAGTTAGCGGTTTGTAAAACAGTGCATGTCAAGGTCTGGGATATTTTAGATAGTAAGGTAACATTTGATACTCATAGCCAAAATGCTGAATGCAGAACAAATGGGTAAGGATACAAGTTTGAGTGACTTTGACAAAAGTCAGATCATTATCGTCAGACAACTGGGCCAGAGCATCTCAAGGCTTGTGGGGTGCTTACGGTCAGCGGTGAACAGTGTCTACTGAGCATGGTCCGAGGAGGGAAAAAAAACACAAACTGGCCACAAGATGTTGGGCAGCCAAGACTCTCCAGCCTCTAAGCATTCTTAAGTACATTCCATCTTTTCATCGGCCTCCGGTATGTAAGTGTAGTTGGACTATCCATGAACAGGTGAGTGTCTACCAATCATGTTAGTTCTTTCCCCAGTCAGGAACACTGGCCCCACACCTGTTACAATGCCGTTGTGGGGAGAACACCTCTGTCATCCTGCAAACACTAATGAAGGTGTGTCACGTTGCAGAGGTCCAGCGCAGGTGGATGGGCCAAAAAACCAAACACATACCAGAGCTGGTGTCCTTTTAAAATAACTGACATAATCCTTAATTAATGGCAATTTTTTATCATCACAATTTATTTGCTTGCTTTATTTGCTGGTATCCAAAGAGGTGCATATGATCATAATTAAATTCCTTAAACTCTTTTGCTGAACCATAGGAATCCATACAAAGTGTTTTCTGAATAGAGGTAAGTAATTCTAAAGTGTTCCATCGTGCAGCTTTTCAATCAGAAGTCATTAAGCCAATGTAAAATGCATGATCCAGTATAACTACATGATCTCATAATATCCCACTGTCAATTCCGCCTTACCCAAAATAATGATGTCATATGTATGTTATCTGATCCAGCTGCCTACCTCAGCTCACTCACCTCTAAATCAAAACACTTCTTTCCCAGTGCTATCAGACTCTTCGCCAGATCCCCCTACTTGTAATCAACAACAATGCAATATTTTCACAGTTTGCATGTCTACATTTGCATCAGCACAGACATTCTGCCCACACATTTGAATTGCACATTTCAGGTGATGAATGTTGTCAGTATTGTATCTGTGTCAGCTTTCAGTGCTGCACTACTTAGCCCTCCTGAGGGATTAACGTTCTGTATATTACAATTGCCGTAAGGGTCAAAAATGACCCGCCTTCACTAAACCCCTAAAATAAAGCAGCTTGTTTATTGTCATGTTTCTTACAGTAGCATTGCTGTGCCAAAAGCAATTTCTGCCAGCCTCGATCATCTGGCAATAAAGACTTTGATTCTGAAAAGAGAGACACTCAGCGACAGAAAGAGGGCTGATCCTCAGGCCTCCATTGCAGGCAATGGACCAGGACAGCAGAAATCTCTGTGGGATCACGGGGTGCCAGATTTTCTGGAAATGGCAGTAACTGAGCTCAACTCGGATATGTGATGAGGCTTTAAGTTTCAAGGCTGGGATGAATATTGCTCTTGTATCCTTGGGTGAGGTAGATAATTAACTTCCTTCCATTGCAAACAAGTACTTCACCTGGTAATGTGTAGGACCACTGCAAGGAACTGTCCCCACACATGAGAGACAGACAGTTAAATAAATAATGTCATTTGACTTCAGCAATGAGAAAGGCGTCTCTTTTCTCCAGCAGGCCATTATGATAATCACAGTTTAGAAATATGCCACATATCTGCAACGATCCATCACTCAACTAGTCTTGTCTGCTCACCTCTAACTATGCACAGACATCCATAACTTCAAAGAGGGGGGTCCCCTTCAAAGAAAGCATATGTTAAGGAAAAGTTTGCAAACGACGCAAACAGTTGGGGGAGCCTATTGGGTGGGTTTCACTTCGAAAACAACTCATGGCTGAAGTCACTGCTTACTTAGAGCTCCTGGAAGAGCTTAGATGTCTGCGTGCAAAAAGCCTGTACTTTTAGTGGACCTTGGCCACTTCCAGGCTCTTCGCCTCACCCTTGCTGTGTGTGCCACCCCCCATGCCCTCCGTCCACTGTCCACGGACAACAAGATGGTCTGCCATGTGATTTAGGAGAGCAAATCCAATTACAGGAGTGCCAAAGTGCTTCACTTCTCCATTAGAAACGCTGAATCAGGGGGGAAATTGATGACCCGACCAGTCAGCTCCAGCCTCCCCACCCTGCCTCCCACAGTCTTTCATATTAATGGCGTAACAGTCTAATGCGTGAAAGGCGTGAAGAGCAACAGTGCTGTAGTCATCAGTGGAAAAGGTCAACACGGTCGTAGATGTCAGACCCCCAGACTGGCATTATGTCATAAAGTTAACAGCTCCACTAGACTAATCCCGCCAGTAGGCTCTCAGCTACCCCTCCTCATGCTATGAACAAGGTCATGGGAGTTAACCAGGCCATCCAGAAGCTACAGAAAATCTTCCTTGGTGAATCTACCTATACCAGTGACATCATATGACACCTGTACTTGTTATTATCATGATTCATGATACTCAGAACCAAACCATTGTTTCAGTCTTGCTTTTGCATCGAGGGTGAAGGCCCAGTAATATAGCACCACAACTTTATTCTAGTTGGGACTATCTGAAAAGAGTCCCATCTGTGACGGCTAAGGATCAGCGCTTCTGCTTGCTGGATGCATGCTGGGGAAGGCGGAAACCCTCTAGGAAGACGTGAGGTAAACAATCCTACTCACGCACTTCTACAATGACATCATGGCCTCCACGGGCGAGGAACATCACACACCTAGCTCGACCTGTGAGCTGGCAGCTAATACCTTATTCATGGAAACAAACCAGTCGACAAGACTCTCTCCAGGTTATGTAACTGCCTTCTAGGGCTGCCCAATCCACGAAACCCATAAAAATTAAAACATAAACAAATACCAACAAAAAGTAACACTTCTCAAAGATGTCAGATTCCTGTCAGGTTATAATACATCTAGATGTGACAGGGTATAAAAGCAAGCAGGCAGACAAAAACAAGACTGTTTGTCATTCCTGGTTTACCTCACAACAATGCTAACAAAGTCAGAGGCTGATTAGCATCAGAAATGTTTCTACCAACAACACCCCATCCGTCGGGGACACAGAACTGCAGGTGGGTGACAGACCGCGGTTCATTCGCTCACAGATGCGCTCACCATTGTCATATCTGCCTGAAGCGATAAAAGTTCCGCTCTTAGTGGCATCCACACTTTCCATGCATTTTGTTGACTAGTGGCAGCTTTTTAATTCATGCCTTTATCAAGTGGAGGATGCTGTATATTGATACACAACAGTAATTAAGCCATAATGAATTTATACATCCTCCAAATCACTATAGGTAAAATTAAATATCGAATGTGTATGTATCTTGCACAGCATAAGAAGCATTTATAGTATATAAATGCGAAATACATAAATGGTAAAAGAATAAAATCAGCACAAAAGCAGGATGTTTGTGATTGTAAGAGAAAAATGGAGCATTAGGGTAGTGTTTCTATACTATGCTTTACGGGGTTCATTAACCTGGCATCCTCTGCTAATCCTGAGAGTGAATAAAATGCCCAGTGGTGCCATCGCGGTCCAGGAGTCTCACCTTTGGGTTCATTGTGCTCCACCTTAGGCAGGAGAGTGGGTCAGATTCTGATCTCGTTAGCCAAGGTCCAGTCAGGTCGGGTCTCCCCCTTCCGATCGCCGGGCAAGCAGGTCTCTGGAATGGAGAGGGGGGGTTGGGTAGGCAGGTTTGCTAACTAACTGGTGAATTGGGACACAGAACCTCGCCTACATTTGCCACCTGGATTTACGATCCCCCTCGCTACTCACCTCCTGCTGAAAGCTCACTTCGCTGTGCTCGGGGGTGGGCGTCCTAGTTCTTCCCTCTCCAGTACAGCCCCCCACTCCAGAAACCCCACACACGGCTGCCCGGACTTGGGCTCTCAACCGACTTCAGACGTCAAAGTGTTTCCTTCCGGTGGGCTTAGCGTGAAGAAGCAGTGAGACCCCGGCTCACAAATAAGGAGATGGGGAGAGTAGGCTGCAGTCGCTCTGCGCGGAGCTCCGGGATAGAAGGAGGACAGTGTGGGTGTCTCATTCACTGTGGGGGGGTGACCTCCCTACATCAGGCGAGCGTTGCATCTCTCGTCAGCCGTGCTCTATTTATGGGTGGGGACACCCTTGGCATAAAAGCAGCCATTGGAGAGGGTCATAGCGCCATGAGACAGGGAACCAACGAGAATCAGGCTTCTCGTATGCTGTAAAAGGTAAAAGAATGCGGGCAAGTGACCAGGGAGTGAAGGAAGAGAATGGGGACGCGGTGCAAGACATATTACATAAGACCGACGTTACCACTGCGCTCCACATTTATAATGGGATGGATGCCCTCTGAATCTGAGGGTCAGAGGTCACATCCTTTCTTTCCTTTGGATCGCTGCGAACAGCAATGACTTCCAGCATTGGGAACCGCAGCCCCCAGCCACATGTGCTGCTTACCCTTGTAAAGGGTTCACATCGGCTGATTCTGATCATTAGCCCGACCTAAAATCACTAAACAAACCTTAGGAGAGCTTTGTAATAATGAGCAGGGTGCAAAATAGGCACAGTTTTGCTTCTCCGTAGACCGACACCGGGACAAGTCTGCTTTAAAAAAGCTATGTCTAATGATCTCTTATGGCGCCCTCTGCAGGCCAAATGGGTGTGAGGAACAGCAAAATTGATGTAAGAGATGTAGCTCTGGATGGTGCCCCAGAAAGGGGTGAGAGACTTTTTTTAATCATGCAATAGCATGCAGGAAGATTTTGGAGTCAGTTTTTTTTTTTATAAAGGAGCTACTTGATATCCGAATTTCCCCCTTAGGAATAAATATACTAACTAACTATCTATCATCTATCTAAATGCTCACAAGAACATCATGGACATCATAGAGATACTGATTAAGTGCCTAATCATGATTAAGTGCCATCAAGTACAAGTTAACTCCTATAAACACTGTTAACTAACTACACTGCTCATAAAATTAAAGGACCATTTTTTAATCGGAGTATAGCATCAAGTAAATTAAACTTCTGGATATTGATCTGATCAGTTAAGTAGTAGAGGGGGCTGTTATTCCATTTCAGCTGCTTTGGTGTTAAATTTACAAGCTGCTCTAGAGGGGCAACAATGAGATGACCCCTAAAACAGCAATGGTTTAACAGGTGGAGGCCACTGACGTTTTTCCCTCCTCATCTTTTCTGATTGTTTTCACTAGTTTTGGCTACGATCACTGTCACTAGCATGAGGCGATACCCGGACTCTACAGAGGTTACACAGGTAGTCCAACTCCTCCAGGATGGTGCATCAATACATGTCATTGGCAGAATGTTTGTTGTGTCTACCAGCCAGTGTTGTCATCTTACTTTAAAAAAGTAATTAGTTACAGTTACAAATTACTTCTGCCAAAAAGTAATCGAGTTAGTGTTGGGTTGAAATTGTACATATTATCACTCACGTGTATTCTTAAGCTGTATAACTTGTTCCATGTAGCAGTAGCAATTGTGTAAGTGCTTAATAGTAATTTTTTATCTTTTGCAGCAGACACAAGCCCCCCCTCTGCTGCACGTCCTGATGTTCCTGTTTCCACTCTCACTCCCCATTGCATTCCATTCCATTCCACATGTAACCTGTTCAGTATGTTTCCTCTACAGTATAAATAAATCCTGTCGAGGAGCCACACCTTTGTAGCTCACACTGCAGACGGTGTGGTTACCCTTGCAAGTAAAACAGCGCATGTCTCATACTTTGTGGGTCAGTAGTTGGGGAAGCTGATCACTCTCTCCGACAGTTAGTAACTCAGTTACCACACTGTAAAAGTAATTAGTTACTCAGAAACATAACTGACATTATTTATTATTTTTATGTTCTACAGCGCTATTATGTTCTATAACATCTTTAATGTCAAAGATGTTTACAATAACTGATTGAAGAATAAAAACAGTATTTTAGAACATTTGGTATTTTTTTTAACTTAGCTTGCAACATGCCATATGATATGCCTAGAAATAAGTGCAAAAATTAAGACACAAATGTAAACTTGGGTAAAAAGAAACAAAGGAAAATCGATAGATCTGAATGACTCAGACTCCATGATGGACAGGGGTAGCATGTTTTCAACAACATACCTTGCAAGCAAAGTGTTCAGCTCGGTCTTGGTCACATGCTGCTGACCCAAAAAGTCGAGCGATGCTTGTTTTAACGGAGTGTCTCCGTCTCCTTCGCTGGAGCTCAAGCCAGCTGCATTTGGGCTTGGGGTTGTGTTAGCAACAGCAACAAGTTTGGGTGATCGGTGATCTTCTGCCCATCTTTACTTCTGAGAGACACTGAAACTCTAAGATTCTCTTTTCATACCCAGCCATGTTACTAACCTGTTGCTAATTGACCCAATTAGCTGCAAATTTTTCCTCCAGCTGTTGCTTTTTTGTACCAGTTACTTTTCTAGCCTCTAACACCAGCCCCTGAAATTTGTACAAGATGTTAACAAAAAAAATCAGTGTAAAATTCATGTTGCTGTTCTGACAAGAGCTCTGCATGTGCTCTCCGAGGCGATCGTAGCCATTCCCATTCTTGCTGTCGGACTTGATCATAGGCCGTGTGGGGAGTTTGAGAAATTTGGCAAAAATGAGTGAGGAAGAAAAAGGCGAGCAAGAACTGGTCACTGAAAGACATTCACCTTCTGTTTGTATGGAAATATTTAGAATTCCATGGAATCAATACTGAGCAGAAGCGAGCAATTTGCCAGCACTGCTATGTATCTGTCAACAACACAATCAACTAATTTGATCATTTATACCTCAGAATTCAGTTGTTGACCAGAACATGAACTACTGACTTGCCTTTCCCACTAAAGACAGATTCTTTTAGATAATAGCAAAGGTGTAGTCTATTCTGGGT
>JABFEA020000119.1:23656287-23677393 GCA_019775915.2 Cyphomyrus plagiostoma | reverse complement strand
AGAGAGAGAGAGAGAGAGAGAGAGAGAGAATTCCAAATCCAGGCCTTGTTTCTTGATTAGGCAGTTAGTTTAATAATTACTGATTCTGATTGGCCAGAGGCTTCACACCTGACTGACAGGTAAAGGAAGGCTGGAAAATCAGCAGGGCTCGGCCCTCAAGGGCCGTGAGTTAAATAATAGTGATATATAGCAATAATTAGGGCAAAGATGTTAAACACTGAAATATGGATTTTTTTCTTTTAAGACCACATTCATATGCCTAGTTGGCTCCCATAGGAGAGTCCATTACAGCTGCTTTGTCATTTATTAATACAATAAAGCAGTATAAATAGAATCTATTATTTCTATAATTAAGTACACAATAACTAGACCAGGTGCTGCTTGGAGAAATGGAAAAAAAGACGGTGACAGAGACTGTAAGGGACCCTTGGGACGCTCACAAACGGTAGACCTTCCGAGCCGTGTGACATCCTCCCCCCTTCCGTATGCCCCCACAGGAAAGAGGCCCTTCCACAAAGCTGTCCCTTCCCAGCCCTTAGTTCCCGTGGTAACCAGCTTATGGATATTCTCCATTCAAGTATCCAGCGTACGGTTAACTAACAACCACAAATAACTACAATCAACACCACTGTAGAGATTAAGATCCAAGGTCAACCGAAAGTAGTAAAAACTTTAATTCAGGATAGATTTCATCAGTCTCTTCAGTACACAGAATTGCACTGATCCAAGAAAATGAACGGCATTTAGCCCGGAAGTACTCCATTTGACATCCCAATGTCCCACACCATGGTACATGGCAGGAAAACCCTGTGACCACAGTGGACATTCAATTCATATGATACTGCCACCTACTGGTGACAAGGTGTTGTAGCATGTCTCATAGCTCAACAGAGATCTCTTGCTGAAGCCACCAGTCTGGTTCAAATGGCCCTTAGGACCTGACTGGAGCGACAAGGTCGACGCTGGCACAGGGCGCCGCGTCACACGTCCGCCAACCGCCGACACGCTGCCTCCCTTTCACACGTCCTCCTTGGCTCCTGCAGTCAGCTGCTCCTCGAAGTCCTCCTCGCTGATCATTCCCTTCTTCAGCCGCTTCAGTAGCCGCGTGTCGTTCAGCAACTCGTTCATGTCCGCCTCATCGACGTCAGAGCCCTGTGGCGAGACGGCAGTGTCAGCTGGGTGGTGGACATGGGCCAACAGGTGACGCTGAGCTTTAGGAGCTAGATGAAGATAGCCAAGTGAGGACCCTGTTCCATGGGGGGCCGGTGCGGGTTTTTGGGATGACCTCTCAATCGGCCAATAATAAAACAGCGGTTCTCCAATCCATTCCAGGGGACTCATTACTATTGGCTGATTGAGAAGCCATCCCAAAAACCCACACCCCTGAGCTACATGAAGGTCTAACAGCACTCGAGTTCAACGAGTAGGTGTAATTACAGGCCACTGTGCCCTGAATGCCCAGGCACTTGTGTTTGTCTACACACATCGCTTTGGCCATGCATGAAAGCAAGGCTGAGGACAGAGGAAAAAAGGAGCACCTCATCCTGTTTCCTTTTCGCTGCAACCTTTCTCTTTCTGTCTTTCTTGGACTTCTGCTTCGACCAGGCCTTGTTCTTCACGAAGCCCTTCCTGGAGGGCGCAGGCCTCGTCACCTCCCTGTCCCTCTGCTCCGCCAGCTGTTTCTGCCTCTGCTTCTCCCGATTCTTGTCTTTGTAGCGGATGGTGTCAGTGTCCACGGCCTCCTCCACGAAGCTAGGGAACGTCTTCCCCTTCAACTCGGGCATCCGGGGCATCCGGAGCAGAGCAAAGCCCCGAGCAAGGGCAGCGAAGTCCAGATCTACACCAGAAAAGGGCAGGGAATAGCAGGTTAGAGCACTGCCCCATTTCAATGTGTATCTCACTCATACAGACTTCACAGCGAATCCCTTTAGAACAGGGGTCTCCAACTCCGGTCCTGGAGAGCTACTATCCAGTAAGTTTTCAATCCTACCAGGCTTCTGATGAACCACACCTGCTCCTGGTATTTACCTCAGAACTAATCTGGCTCATCAGAAACCAAGCAGGATAGAAAACCTACTGGATAGTAGCTCTCCAGGGCAGGAGTTGGAGACCCCTGCTTTAGAACATGACAAATTATAATAAATTTAATCATCAATGTATAATTATGGCAACATATACAGTGTCCCATTGTGACATAGGCTGACCTTTGACCCGGAAGATGAGGCTGCACTCGTGCTTGGCGTAAGCCTGGATGTGGGAGACGAAGGCACGCATGCCCCGCTCGTAAACAGCACGGTCGCTAAGGGCCGCAGCCTTCAGCTTGGGCAGCACGTCCACTACGTCCTTCACTGGAGACATCTGCTGCAGAGGACACTGGAGGGCAGGGAGGGACACGGTTAGCCTGTCAGACTTCCTTCGGTCTCGGGGAGGACCCTTCAGTTACCAAGTTGTTTCTCCCGCATTTCATTCACTAGCCTTCACTGGCAAAGTAGGCCATCTTAGACCTACCCTAGTTTCATGTTCAAAAATTAATCCCACAGGGCTGGTACACAGATCTGCAAACCGAAATGGTTGCGTATTCCAGAGGTAGTGCTACTTCCCCTCACATGACTTAAGCAAATGTGACAAAATAGGCACCTTCTGGTTGATGGACAGAAAGTTGACATAAGACTCTTCCATGGGAAGGAGGAAAACCAGGGCGCTGCCTTGGTGGCCTATGCGTGCTGTGCGGCCGCACCGGTGGACGAAGGCACTAGGGAGAATGGAATCATGTCAGGGGCAGCCCTCACCCACAGGCTGCGCTTCGATTGGGTGTTCCTCCTACGGGTGGGTGGTGCCTTTTATGCGACGACCAATACCTGGCGTTGCTGGGCGGGTCGTACTGCAGCACCCAGTTGACCTCTGGGATGTCAATGCCACGTGCCATAACGTCCGTGCAGACGAGTATGCCGCTGGAAAACAGCACAGACAATCCGCACATTTCCCAAACGAATACACTGGAAGGTTAGAAGGGCACTGAGGGAGACACTGGCATCAAGGTCATTCTGCAAGGACTGAAACAAAAGGAACGGAAGAAGAATTGGGGAGTTCAAACTTCTATAAATATCTTATGAAAATGCATGGCTGTCCACTGCAGAAGTGCAAAATCCGTGTGTTGCCAACTGGGATAAAGAGCAGAGCTTCTCACCCTTTCACCCAACAGAACATCCTCACCTCTTCAACTCTCGAAACTCTGAGAAGATCTTGTTGCGCTTGTGCTTCATCTTGCCATGGATGCAGTGGACCGGAACGTTCTTGACCAGCAGCTCCAGGGCCCTGCCGAAGTACTCCACGCAGGCACAGGTGCTATGGGGACAGGAAGCACGTGATTAACGGCAGTGTGCCAGGATCAGCGCCGGGTCGGTGAGCCGGCGGGCACCTGCCTGAAGAACACCAGCTGCTTCTCATGCTTGTGCTGCCTGAGGAAGGCCACCATGGTGTTGAACTTCTCCTCAGCCCGGCACACCTTAGACAGAGAGCAGGAAATGTGATGCAGCGACACAACATTGGCGGGAGAGAAGCCAGCTTGAAACCCACAAATTAATGGCATCGTAAGCAGAATGACCTTTGACCTAACAGGACAGGGGAAGGTGATTCTCCCTCACTGTGCAGAGACACATTTTCACTGGCGGTTCTGGAGTATCAAACTGGTTTCTTGAGTGGGCTGGATGTTCTTTGGGGTTTTCGCTGGGTCCAGCTTAGGCGCTGGGACCATCATCTTCCAAAACGCCATTTCACCCCCATTCCAAGAAGAAGAGTTATCACCCGAACGATGGCAGGGTATGACATCGCGGGTTTACCATGTAGTAGTTGCAGAGCCGGGCAGGGGTCTTCTGGACGCTGCTGGCCGCCACCCCTTTCTCCTTGACGGTGATTCGCACTGGGTTGCGCAGACCGGCCCTAACCAGCTTCTCCAGCTCCTGGGTCTGTGTGGCCGAGAACAGACCTGTGCGACGCTGCTTGGGCAGGAATCCCAGGATGGTGTTCAGACTGGAGACACGGAGAGCCGTTTCAGTTTGTTATCACTGTGCAATGTTTTATAAGTCCTGGTGTACATCATGCATACTTTGTTTAGTTCCTCCAAAGAATAAATAAAATATATACAATAAGACAAATGATTTATTGTCCAAAAGCGTTTTAAGACTACAGGGGATAAAAATCTGCAGATTCTAAAATTACATAATGCGAAAAAGAGAGAGAGGTTCCAATGGGCCTCAGAGACCTTGCTTCAAACCCCATGTCCAGCAGTCGATCGGCCTCATCCAGGACAAGGACTTCTAGAGACTTCACACTGTTCACCATATCCAGCCCATCCGCCTTCCTCCGGAACATGTCCTCTATCCGGCCTGGGGTCCCGATAACAATGTTGGCCCTGTGGTTTACATTTATATATTTAACAGGCACTTTAATCCAAAGCAATGTATGATCAAGAATGGAGTGTCAGCCAGCCACTGAGTCCTAACCAGCTGAACCAGACACCGCCAAGATGAGAAAGTGCATTGGCCAGGAACTGGACCAGGGCCTCCCACGTGGCAAGCAAGAATTCTACCATTGTATCACTAATGCACCAGTTGTCAAGGACAGGTCATGTACAGTCTCATAAGTATGGCGACCCACAATTCAGGTAAAACAAAAAGAAATCCTTTAAAAATTACCCCACCTACAGAAACAAGCAGAAGGTCTGCAAGAAACCATAATAGTGCAGAAAAAGCACAGCAAAATAGTTACCCATGGGCCTTCAGCTTCTCCACATCCTCAGCTGGGTTGCTTCCTCCAATCAGAAGTATTTGACTGTCATAAAAGGGGTCGTTTAAGGTGGGAGAACCACTAAAGAGTGCAAAGAAGTAAACAAAGTGTTGTGCAGCTAACCAACCTGAACTGAGGGAAGCGCCTGAGGAACCCGCCCACCACCTCGCTGATCTGAATAGCCAGCTCTCGCGTGGGAGTGACAATCAACGCACCCACCTGGAATCGCGGCAATTGGTCACTCCGATGGCTCTCAGCCACTCGCAACCCAACTCAAGCTTCTCATAGAAAGAAACGCTGCTTTGCCCGTAACGCACCTGCATTTTCTTTAGCTTCTGCTCGCGTTTCAGAAGGATCTCTAGGACGGGAATAACGAAAGCCAGCGTCTTTCCGCTGCCAGTCACCTGTATTCAATATTAAAACAAACGTGTAGCTATAAACAATCGCACGACGTAAGCTACTTACGTAGAATAAGCTACAGAAAACAGTCATATATAACTTACCGCTTCGGCCGCCACATCTTTATTACGCATGAACAGCGGGATGCACGCAGACTGAAAGACACATTATGTATACTTTTTAAGACTCAAACACAGTGCTGAATAACCTGTGCCATGCGTCGTACCAGCGGTCAATACGTATCGAGTTGCCTAGTAATACCTGAACAGGGGTCATATGTGTGAAGTTCAGCTCCGCCAGTGTCTGCAAAATGCCGTCATTCAGTTTCACCGTTAAACCATCCCATTTTCCCTCCGTTACAGTCTCCATTGCTTTCTGGACGTACGTGAAACAGGAGCGACTCTGAAAATACATACACGTGTTCGAGACTTCCGGTACATCCAGAATTGTCGTCCGAGTGGAAACGTGGGACGGGCGAAAGGAGGGGCGTGTGCTTTCCAAATACAGAACAAATCTTTTAATGAGCGAATCTAACATTTAAAAAAAAAGTTTTACCCCCTTGTGCAACGTTTGTTTCTTTCCAAATTACAACTAGTGTATGTTTGGTAACGTTTTAATTTTTCATTAATCTATAATACAAACTGCACATAATTGAACTAGGTTTCACAATCAATAAAAAAGACAAAACTTTAAGAATGGTGTGTTTTTATTTATTAAACCTGGATCATTTAACACCCATCAGCATCTGAACTCTGCCACAGTTCAATCATGATGATGTTTTGCACTGCAATCCTCATAGAAGCCACAATCCCATCCACAGCCTACTGAAGTTTGTAAACCAAAGAAAGGTCATTGACGCCAAATATCTGTTCCAAAAAAGAAATCAAATATAGAAAATTGTATCTCTGATTTGCTAAATAATCCAAAAAAGGTACAAGTAGTTTACACCAGTCACTACCATAATTCACTCCCTTACTGTAACCTCAACATCAAATTTAAATCTCCTGTTTGATGTACATAAACAATGCAATATGTGCCTCGCAAATGTTGTGGGAGGGATAAATCCTAAACCCATTTGCTAGACAGACAGCTACCAGAAACATCCATATTAACTTAACATCCATTTAAACAGTTCATACAGAAGAAATACATCACATCTTCATTTGCTTCACCTTCGCTGCCGTACGGCTCCTGTGTTTAAAACGGACAGGGTAGAAAACATCTGACACTTGGACAAGTTCTGGCTTTTATACTAAAACAGTGACAGTTAGGAAGTTGAGTTCACCAAGATATACAAGCCTGAATCTGCCTCCCCCAGCTGAACGTGTGCAGACTGTCATCCACGGGAGGCTCCAGTGTAACTGTGACATAGTTTACACGTGATGCTTAATGACATGAAGTAAAGCGAAACTGCCCATTTCACACTGGTTACCGCAGAAAATAAAATCCCAGAATAAAATCAAAGTGATTACAATCCTCCTTTATATTCTATAGACCACAGCTCTGAAAACTTCAGAGTTGATAACTCCCAGAAGAGTGCATGTGGAATCCAAAAGAAAACACCATATTACAACAGTAAAATAAAAAAAGATAATAAAATAAAAAGCTATAATCAATCCATTCATGTTCCAATCCCAAATCTGGGACAGGATAGTGGGGAAAAGCTATAATGAGAGATCATAACTGGGGGGTGGGTGGGGGGGGGGCACATTTATGTAGACCTGGTCTCCTGACATCCAATCCAATGCTGAAGTCGACAGTGTGAGCAGACTTTTGGTACTTCAAATGGCGGACTGCACAGGGTCTATCCTACACCACTCTCCGCACTTCGAAGAACCGCTTAAGGTAGTATATCTGTCCAAGCGTCATGGCAACCAAGACAAGCGCCTCGAAGAACGACCACAGCACCACCCTGCTGTTGGTGTTGTCATTGACTGGAGGGAAGGAGAAGCAGAGAGTCAGACATTAACAACAAAAACAGCCGTTATCAATCCTCACAGGACGGTTAGTGCCGTTAATCCGGAAAACACATCCTACGCTGGACAGCTTCCCAGTACTTACTTGCTCTGTGTATTCGCTCCCGGACCTCCATATACTCCTGTTCGTGTTTGACCGCCGTCATGGCAACTGCCAGCTCGTTAATCATCTCCTCCAGCTTGTTCTGGTGTGCTGGTGACACAGAGGGGGAGATCCCAGTGAGGACTGAAGACCATCCATCCCCCACCACTGAGCAAAAACAAGCTGCGTGCAGTTACGTCCCAAAGTCTGTTAACCTCAACTCCCCATTTACTTGCAATAATCTCAGAAAGCACTATGATAAATGACAAATCCGAGCGACACAAGATGGCTTGAAGCAAAGATGAGAGCAACAATATTTATGTTCATGGCAAAATTCTACATAAGACCCAACATTTTAACATGCACTATGTATTATGTATTATGTCAAAAAGCACATTCATACAAGTGCATACAAATCTCACAGGGGTCGGTAACAGCTCTGCAGTGAAGGATTAACCATAAGCTCGTCGAGCAGAAAAGACAATGGGGCAAAACAGCAGTTTGCAACAAAGCAAGGCGCCACCATTTACTTACATTACATCCACAAACAAGCGGTCAGAAGAGGGCACACCGAGTCCCAAACAATCAAGATTCATACATCTATATCTCATTAGTGTAGCATCACAACTGAGCACTGTGACATAAAATGTTACACTCATTTTCTTGAATTAACAGCAAAATGTTGCTTTTTTTAACTCAAAGTGGAGGCGAGTGCATTCTGCACATTAGACCAGAGGCACGCCTGCGAACACATATATACACCCAACCAGTGCTTCATGCTGTCTAGAACATACCATCCCAGCTTTCACCATCGCCTGAAAGGAGTGAATTTGAACAGAATGAAAGGATGGAGGGATTAAAGGAGAAAACACTGGCACTGGGTTCAGAAATCAACTTGACAGGATGCACACATAAACACAACAAGCATAAAGACCAAAAGTCACCTAGAAATACAAAAATCTCAACTTGCCAGCACACTATCTGAAAACAAATAGCATGTGATGCTTACAGACAGATTAAAACGGCAAATCACATGATCTGACCTGCAACTCTGTAATGCCCCCCCCTTCCCCAAGCTTCCGACTCCACCCACTGACCTTCTGTCTCCATGTCCTGACCCTTGGGGGCCTCTCCAATATCAATGGTGAACATGACGATCTTGGGAGTCATGGTGGACATCTTATTGCTGAAGCAGAACTTGTACGTGCCATCCATGTGAGCTGCCACAGAGTACTTGCCACTCGACTCCCGGTCTCCTTTATAAATCTGTTTGCCATCAGGCCCTGTAATCTTAAATTTCAGACGATGAAAACATTAACCCATTATAAATAAATGGCTCATTGACATTCATGCCAACAGCTCACATCAGTTTCTTTGCCTGTAAGAAGCCTGTCTTCTGAATTCTAGGGCAGTTTTCTGCAGGGATGCATGCTGCACAAGACCTAGATTAAACCCCGCACTGGGAATTTTAGACCAAAAAATCTCCTGCATTCGGCTCCAGACAGAGGAGCACCTCCATACAAAAGGCACCATAAAATAAGCCTCACATGATTCATTTTATTTTTATAATGAGTGACAGAAAATACATAAGATTCAAGAAATGACAGGTAATACAACTTCAACTAACTGCTGCTCATTTAATGAGTTGAAACCCAACCATAGTTTGAAAATCTATGGGGCCATGTCAAGAGAGAATTGATTCTAGTGCAGACCAAGAAATGGGAATGTATGTGATCCTGTATATCGACGACACCTTCTCATTGGCGGGCACACGGCCCAATGAAGGCAGGATGACAAGATTACAGGACCACTATCAAGATCAGGTGAGCAAAACAAGGCTAGACAGACAACAAACGAATCCAGACACTTTTAAGGCACCTCCAATTGTCAGATATTCCTAAGATATGTACATCTAGAAGTCCTTAGACCGGCCACACACATTCCGTTCGGATGTCACATTCAACAGGTATACAGGTACAGGCCTGGAACAGGGCGGCGTATGGGTATTTCAACTATTTGCGTTGTCCGCCAATCATGGTGATGGTGTGGCACTACTTTATTTCACATTAGACTCCACCTAATTTGCTATATATTCAAGTCAGCAGCAGACCACCACACGAGCATCAGGTTAACAGCATTAGAATACCGGCGGTTATTGCTAAAATGTGAAAAAAGGAGACGAAACTCCATGTTGAGTAGCAATCACTAACTGCAAAAGCCTTGGAACAGCTGTCCCATAACATTGGCAGGTAATACGTATATCATAATACGACAAGTGTGCAAAAGCACTCCGTTAATGTTAACGTATATAATACTTAATTACCCTTCATAGACATAACCAGTGTGTCCTCGTACTGCCGACTAGGTTTTAGAGAAATAATTTAGCGCCGATGCGAGGCCTTAGATCTAATCTTCCGGGCCTCACCTCCACATCGATGTCCAGGAAGCCCCCCTCTGCAACTTCAAACATCAAGCCCATTTTGGTTCCCGAATTGACCCGTTCGAAGAAGCACTCCTCCGCATGAGCGTCTATACTGACGAAGTAGCCTGAGGCCGTGGCGGACAGAAAGCCCACAAGGACGAGGGACTCCGCCAGGGTGAACATCGTCGTCTATGGAGCGGATGGCAGCTCGACCACCCTTATTTCCGCTGCGCGTTAGCGCGTAGAGTACAAAAGGGGAGCTATGGGGCGAAAGCGTAAGGTAAACAAAACCCTAAACGACACCGCTGTACAAAAGTGGAGTTTACGGTTCTCTATTTTACAAGCAGGCAGTAAGAACGTACAGCTTGGCCACAACTGCCACGTAAAGAATTAAACGAGTCGCGACGAGGGACAAACTACACTGTCCACTCTTCTCCGATGGAGTGAATGTTCCGAATGCGGTGCACTGTCGCCACCTACTGTTCAGGAGGACGAACGCGGTAAACACGGTACATCGCATAAATCACTATCAGTGTCACCAAACACTGAAATTTCATTCATGCATTGTGACTTCTGAAAAACACGAAACGGCAATTGTGTGTATTATAAAAGTTTGCAGGGCTTAACTTTTCTAAAACGCTCGTCAATTCTGCCTGAAAGAACAACGAATCGCTAATTTTAGTAAGACTTTTAGCCCTAGAAAACTTGGGGGCGCGGGTGGTTGAGAGGGACAGTGCTACTGCAAAACATTTCACGCCGACATCTTCCTCCGACGAAACAATCTTGCATTCGCATGACACCGTCACGCTTAATTGTAGCCCCTTGTTGGCAGTAATGTCTTCCCTTCAACTGACATACAGCCTGCTTTCAAATCGCGTGACCACGCGTCTAACCATATTATTATCCTTTTGAAGTACGCAACTGCAATACATCCCCAAGGTTTTAAAAGTCCTACTGCCTGGGTTGTATTGCGCATGTCAAGCATCCAAGTTCCGCTTCTGGCGCACGTTTGATGACGCAACACCATCGGCAGTCAGTACAATCTGTCGCGCAGAGGCCTGGGGACTTTTTTGTTTGTTTTTTATGTTTTGAAAAAATATCTGCATCTCAGCTACGTCAGTGTTTGCCTTGACCGAGGCCATATGTTTATGAGGCGTTGCGCTTGGTCTGCGGACGGCCGAGTGGTGTAGCCGGAGGCTGACTTTGGTATTTGGGTAGCACGCCAGCTGGACTCGGAGGCTAGAAGCCTTTGGGGAGGGGGGACAAATCAAAATAGTAAAGGCGAAAGATGACATCTCGAAGGTACGGTTCGACTGGAAGCGACGTTGCCGAGGTCCGCCTGGGCTGTCAGCACAGACAGACCTGAACGAGTTTTCGGCTCTCTTGATTTTTGGAGAAGAAAGGGGGCGTTGTTAGATTATAGTCTGTTAGAACTCTTTGCATCATAAGTTATCAACTTCCTTGCTGGTTAAAATTTGATAGCTGCTGGGGTTAGCGCTTAACTCTGTATATTTAATTTCTGCTCCGCTATTCTCGGTTATATAGAGATTTATATAACCCGTTAAACGTCAGTTAGTAGCGAGGAGTTTCCAAATACCCGCCTGCGTCTTGCACTCATTGCTTTTGCATAAGAACACCGTCCAGAAAAAAAGTGACCGCAAATTATTGCGCAACATGTGGTTCCGCAGATGGCCGATCTTCAGCTAAAGCGTGTCAACGGGCAGTTCCGAATTAACTCAGTAATGGGTTAAAACGAACTCGTTAGCTAAAACGGGATAGTAGCACTAACCCCCAGGTCGTTATTAAATAGGATTATGTGTGATGTATTGGTTCCGTGACTTGACCTGTGAATCGATAACGCAGGTGGTTCCATCCGAACATCACCGGTGTGGAGGCGGAGAACCTTCTGCTAACCCGCGGAGTGGATGGCAGCTTCCTGGCGCGACCCAGTAAGAGCAACCCAGGAGACTTCACTTTATCTGTCAGGTGAGGTCTCTCCAGAGCCGACTTTAGCAAAGTGCACATGGCAGATATGGGCAGCAGGTGGCACTGTGATTGAGGAACTGGACTTGCAGTCCTGATATTTATTTAGACATGTACCTAAATAAATATTAACCCGCATTACGTCACTAAATGATCAATTTTTATTACATTTTTCAAAGATTACTGGAATACAGTTAAATTTAGTAGCTGCCTTCATAATAACATAACATACAGAATGCAAATACATATTTACATGTAAATAACTACTGGACAAAACAGCATATAGTAGCTGCCTCTGTAATGACATAGTATTAACATTTATAAAGAATAGGAATATAGATGTGGGACTTCTTAGAGAAATATTTTAAATAAAGAAATTGTACACATTGCATTGTAATGTAAGTATATCGATTGATAGTAACAGTAAGAGTAGTAATGATGACTGTTAAAAATAAAATGGTAGTAATAAACATGACAATGGACAGTAAGAACTATTATTTTAGTGCCCATTTAGATGGTTGAAAGAGGTCTTTGAAACCTCTGGAGATTGAGGCTGATTTCAGAGAAGCTGCAGCCTGCAGCTGCTTCTTCGGGTTTGTCTTGGTTAACAAAGGCGCACTTTGAATAGTTACTGGAATTGCATCCTGCCTAGAAATGTAAGCTTGTTTACATTGCTGTCAGCTTTGAGGTCGTCTTTCATTGTTGAGGTTACTTTCTAAATTGGGAGTAACTTTCTTTTATGTAGAAATTTCAGCATCGCTATCTTGATGGAAGGGTCGAGTCAATTCAAATCACCTTTATTGTCGCATCACTAGAACAAGTGAACTAGTGAGCGAGAGTATTGGGTCAGGAGCTTCTTATCAGCAGTGCAGAACTTTTATATAAATTCATTTTATATAAACTGTAGAACAGTATACATTCTACAAATGCACAAAGGAAACTGTATAATACATGATACAATACAATATAAATTCAATACACCATAGAACAGACAGACTGTAGTTGTAACACAGTACAGTTTAGTACACCAGAGACATTTCCTAGTGCAGTGGGGAGTGGAGATGGTGACCTGGAGGGTGCCTGATATCAGTTGGAGTTCAGTATCCTTGTGACTTGGTGGAAGAAACTGTTACGGAGCCTGCTGGTCTGACTATTGATGCTGCGGTACCGTCTGCCTGATGGCAGCAGGGTGAGCCGAGCCCGGCTGGGGTCCCTGATAATTTTTGTGGCTTTCCTCTGGCACCGCCTGCTGTATGTGGCCTGCAGGGGGCAGTAGCAGGGTGAGCAAAGTGTGGCTGGGGTGGCTGGGGTCCCTGATGATTTCTGCAACTTTCCTCCAGCACTGCCTGGTGTAAGTTGTTTGCAGGGGTGGTAGTTATCCTCCGATGATCTGTTCACCCTCTGCAGTGCTTTGTGGTTGAGGGCAGTGCAGCTTCTGTACTAGGCAGTGATGCATCTGATTAGGAGGCACTGAATAGCACATCTATAAAATGTCCTAAGGATCAGGGAGATCTTTTCTTGGAATATTTCCTTGCTGTCTTTTTTCCATAAGCGCCCTTGCTTAACTCTTCAGTTATCTTCAGACTACTGCACTCCCCAGATTACGATGGTCCATTTTATGATATTTCGACTTCACAATGGGTAGGATTGTTCAATGAATTATTTTAAATAGTCACACTTTATTATGAGAGAGGCTTTATATTACTGATTTTGCACAACTGTAGGCTAATGTAGTTGTCCTAAGCATGTTTAAGGTAAGGTAGGCTAGGCTATGATGTTTGTTAGGTTAGGTGTGCTGTATTAAAATGCATTTTCGCCTTTCAGTGTTTTCACCTTACCATTTAGCAGTGATTAGCAATGGTTCACCAGAACTTAACCCCACAGCAACCCAGGGACTGTTTGTATTTTAATTTGTCATTCTTTTGAACTTCAACAGTAAATGTCCTTCGTCTTGTGAATTTCAAGTGTTTGGCCTCTTTTTGGTACCTGTCCGATGCCTCCGTCTTGGTGCCCGTTGAAAAGCCGATTGACGGTCACATTTTATTTAGTGTCACTACAGAATCATCACTCTTTGTGAATATATTAAAAGTTCCAGTGTTTTTCTGTCATCATAATATGTGCTTAATTGGATAACATATATCGTCCCTGACTGATGAAAAACGTATATTGCCTAAAATCCATTACATGAGGAAATGTGGAAAAAATGCATTTTCTCAGACTGCTTTACAAAATATACCTAAAACACCATAACGAGATGCCTTTAGTACCACAAAGAGGAGCCGTCAGTGAAGGTTTAATGGTTGTGAATTATTGTCAGCGAAGCAAATGGTCAGTGTCAGTGACTAATTTCTCATTATATTCACAGTTAATGATGTTAATTAGGTACCAAATTTAAGTTGTTAAAATTTGTGCTGTAAAGTAATCAATACAAATTATCTTGATGAATACAGATGTTAACTAGCACAACCATAAATAATTGCTAAGTAGATAACTTCATAAAACATTTTTCATTAGTTAATCAGATGTCAAATGCTATCGATAGACAGTAGAATGGATATTTTCCACCTACAGTAAAAAAAAAAAAAAGTCTCCAAAAAGTGGACATTGGTGTTTTTTATTGTACGACGACAATGTGTGTTATTTGTTTTTCCTGTCAGCCCAGGGGTCAGGAGTATGAATTTCTGTTGCACCTTCTTTCCTCAGACGTAGTGGATCGGTCACCCATATCAAGATCCAGAACACTGGGGACTACTATGACCTTTATGGGGGGGAGAAGTTTGCCACACTGGCAGAGCTGGTCCAGTACTACATGGAGCACCACGGGCAGCTGAAGGAGAAGAACGGTGATGTCATCGAGCTGAAGTACCCGCTGAACTGCGCTGACCCCACGTCCGAGAGGTGCGGGCTAAACAGCCCTGTCATCACGGTGGAAACCTGGCTCTGCTTCTCAATGAGTTTTAGATCAGATCTCAGTGTGAGCTAAAGACCTGAAGCTAAGGCTGTGGTCAGGCTGCATGAGGTGGAAGCCCCAAACCTGACCATTCATGCTCTTCCAGATGGTTTCACGGTCATCTCTCGGGCCGTGAGGCAGAGAAGCTGCTGACGGAAAAGGGAAAGAATGGAAGCTTCCTGGTGCGGGAGAGCCAGAGCCACCCGGGCGACTTTGTGCTGTCCGTCCGCACCGGTGACGACAAGACGGACAGCAGCGACAGCAAGCCCAAGGTCACCCACGTCATGATTCGCTGCCAGGTACTTTCACTGGACCAATTGGTGAGGTGTGGGGGGCGGGAATGCTTTTATGTGGCAGGCTCATTGGTGAATGACCCCGTCTGCTTTTAAGAGATTGGTGCCTTGGGTTTTAGGACCAGCTATGTAAGAAGGTGGGGCCTCAGGTTTGGTTTGCCAAGTGTCCTGTCTGTCCCACAGCACGACATGAAATACGACGTCGGAGGCGGGGAGAAGTTTGACTCCCTCACGGACCTGGTGGAACATTACAAGAAGAACCCCATGGTGGAAACACTGGGCACCGTTCTCCAGCTTAAACAGGTAGCCAAAAGCTGGGGTCTTAAACAACACTCACAGATGTGCACTAATGACACACACACACTCTCCAGCAAACATTACACACATATGACAGATATGATTTACTGTTAACAGAAATACACAGATACACATATTAGTTTGCACTCTTTAAAGTATGGTGCGCATGCCGCATAATTACTGGACCATCCCTGCAGTGTCATATTGATGTTGGCCAATCGTGGGCAGTGGGTGGGATCAGAACAAGTCTACCTAAGGGACCCTGCACAGGATTAAGATTACAACTTAAACGATGCCTTACTGCCAAAATGACAACGATTCCATAAATCTCATCTGAGATATGTGACCTTAGGACCTCAGGTGTCTTGGGAGGGGCCATTCATTGTTTGATACAAGCATTATTTTTAAGTCACACGCTTTGTGCCCCACTAGCTGATATATATTTTAAAGCCACTGAAGAGTAACTCTCTCCCCTCCCCCCCGTGTTCGTGTGTGTGTGGGGACCCTACCAAGCCCCTGAACACGACCCGTATCAACGCAGCAGAGATCGAGAGCCGCGTGAGGGAGCTCAGCAAGCTGGCAGAGGCCGCTGATAAGATCAAGCAGGGTTTCTGGGAGGAGTTTGAGGTAAGAACCTGTTACCATCGATGATGGTATAAACCAGCGATGATAAGGACACATTGTGAGGTTGATGTGCATCACTGTGGTGGCTTAGAGAGGTGGGTAGAGTAGCCAAAATCTGTACTCAAGTAAAAGAATTATTTAAATGTAATAACTCGGGTAGGAGTAAAGGTATCCAAAAATCTCACTAGATGAGTAAGTAAAATAAGTTTTTATGAAAAGGACTACTCATGAAATCTGAATTTATTGACGGACTGTACAGGAACAGGACTGCCAAATCGACAGAACAGGCAAAGAACAAAATCAGAAATTAAAATATGGTCTCCCAATAAAACAATGAAATGTAAAATGTACAGATAAAAAAAAAAAAACAATGTGTTATGGGAAGTGAATTCAGATACAGCATAGACTCGTGTGGGAAGTTTCATTGGCCAACCCCGTACTGTAGCGTGAATGTGGAAGATGGGGCTAGAAGCAGGAATATGGAGTGGAAAGCATAGTAAACAGTCAGGGAAAACTTCTTAGCCATCAGTAACATCACAATGTATGAGTGGTTCTTCTCCAGTTTTTTTGTCTGCAACGTGATTTTTTTTTCTGCATGCCAGTTCCGCCTAGTACGACTGGCCTCTACTCCCGCCACACAGCAGTGTAGCTACGTACTCCCAGAATCCTAGTTCTTTGTACTTGCGGATACCCTTAAAATGATGTTGAACAACGTCTTATGAACATTTCGAGTTACGAACGGCCATTCGGAACGTAACTCATTCGTAATGAGAGGAGCATCTGTACTTCATGTCCTTCAAAAGCGTCGATTAAAATATTCCTTCTCATTTACTCAGCAATATGGTAGAAGGAAGACGGTGCATGCGGGATGAGGGTGCAGCTATAGAGCGAAAGCATCATTTGTGTGAAAGCACTTCACATTTAAAAGTCAATGAAAATGCAGACTGCAGAAAATGCAGAATTAAAAGGAGACCTTAAATATCACTACAGCTCGACTGCGATGCAAATGTATCTTAAAAGAAGACATTCAGTTTCATCCAGTAATGTGAGGTTAGCCACCATTTAGCTTTTGAGTAGCCTGTTCTGTTTTTGTCATCACTTTGACTTAAATCGTTTTGTTTAATTTACTTTCTACGATTCCTATACATACATACATACATTCCTATATATACATTCCGATACATATCCCAAAATAAACCATGGGTTAACATTGTTTTCCATATCGGAGCTGAGTTAATATTTTCTGTTAATTAAATTGAGTTATTCTTAGACTGAGTAGACTTCTTTGTTGGGCAGAATCTCAACATTTCCTCACATTAAGGATGAAAGCCGAACCGCATGGCATTCATGCTTAGTTTGGATTATCTTTCATACTGTAATCCAGCGAAATCGATCTTGGGCACAGTTTGTGCCGAAGACGGCTGCGGGTCGTGGTTTGAGCTGAAATGTTTCGGGGGGGGAAAACATGATGTTAATGGCATAACTGAATGCTCCCGGTGAGACAGACTCATGTTAACAGTGTCATCAAATGGCAAGAGCTGCGGGAGGAAGCAGCGAGTAGCAAGATGGATGCAGGCAAATGTAACAGACTAAATGGAGTATGTGTGCTGCATTACTGCCCCTGCCCCCTCCCACAGACTCTTCAGCAGCAGGAATGCAAGCTTCTCTACAGCCGCAAGGAGGGACAGCGACCTGAGAACAAGAACAAGAACCGATACAAGAACATCCTGCCATGTGAGTCTGCCCATTATGATGTCACATGACATCACGGCACTTTCATATGTAGCTAAGTTTGTACTTGTATATGGTTCAGGAGCTCTCCAGGTATTCCTCAACAGGTGTTGGATTCCGGAGCCTTTTAATCACGCGTATAGCTGTTAGGATCTTCAGATCTCTTGTTCTCAGAAATGTTGTTTTGTATTTGTTGTGCCGTCATCCAGAGTAGGACTTCGTTCACCTACATAGAGATAATCAGAGAAGCTGTCTTGTATGATCTCAGCCTCTGGCGGTAATTAATAACAGCCTGCCTCTCTCACACAGTTGACCACACCCGCGTGGTGCTCAACGATGGAGACTTAAATGAGCCTGGGTCAGACTACATCAACGCCAACATCATTATGGTAATAAGTGACATCGATGGGTCATGTGCACGCATGCTTCCTTGCAGTATTGAAGTATTCAAAGTGCTTTATTTCACCCTTTCATAAGTTTCATTCAATTGATCCTGCAAATTTACTTCAGAGAACAGAGTATGAATTATAAGTCCCTGTTTATTGTATGAAAATAGATTTGTTATGAGCAAAATTTTCATCAGTGGGCCACAACCCTCTCACTGCATTTGTGACAGACTACATCCCTGAGAATTCACACCTCTGTGAAGTCACACACCAGAGAATTCTGCATGAGACCTTGTGGTGAATCACATTTGTTTTTCCTCTCTACAGCCCGAACTGGAGTCAAAATGCAACAACACCAAAGTGAAAAAGAATTACATCGCCACACAGGGCTGTCTCCAGAACACCGTCAGCGATTTCTGGAGGATGGTTTTCCAGGAAAACTCTCGTGTCATTGTTATGACTACCAAGGAGGTGGAGCGAGGCAAGGTACATACTCCCTGACCCAAGTACTTTAGTGCCATTAATAAGGAATGTTTATGGAACAGGCAGATGGAATATTCCATGTTCTCTGCAAGAACATCTGGAAAGATGGGCTGTTTCTCAACATGCGTACTTCACTGTACTTGTGTTCTCGTGTACCTGTCTTACGTCGTCTTCTGCTGCCAAACAGCAGTTCCGATACTAAGAACAGAAGTACGGAGGATGGTAAAAATGTCATTCCTGCCCCGCCCAAAATATCAAGGATTGCAGCTGTGTCCTCACCAAACCATTCATTGCACCCAAAGTACATTTTTTGGGAGGCAAGATTGGTCTTGCCAAGACCACAAGTAGTACGCTCTTTGCGTTCTTGGTACTGGGAAACAGCCTTGCATTGACTGAGGAAATGATTTCTATACAGTGTGGTCCGCATCAAAGCAGCCTGGGGTTGTAATAATTGGAATTGACATGTGGGGCTGCTTTGTTTGGCCACCCTGTATTTGCCAAATGCTCCTGTCCAAACTTTTGAGCAAATCAGGCAGATGGTACTTCACAAGCATACAACTGCTCCTGAGCCAGTGTAGCTACAGGTGTTGTTAAGCTGAGCTTCCAGTGAGTGACCTGTAACAAGTAGCGGGTAGTAAGGGCAGCAAGACATGCAAAGACTGCTTAAAACCTCACTGTTGTGATCAGACATACCATAGACTTCATTTAGAGCAGGGGTCTCTTGGTTCAGAGAGAGAGCTAATCAGACTGTAGCAGAGGTGGGTCCAAACAACTAGAAAAAGCAGGACCAACCAGTCCGATATCGTTTCCACCTCCACTAGTTGCTTCGACCTACCTCCTCTACAATCTGATTGGTTATCTTTCTGAACCAATCATTTTTCATTCTGTAAAACATTCTTGTGCGTAAAACTCCCACAAGAGTGTCTAGACCAGGGGTGTCAAACTCCAGTCCTGGGGGGTGGCGGATCCCTGTGTACCTTAGTTCTTTCCCTGTTCCACCACAAATGATTCAGCTCGAGAGCTGTGTGGTAATTAACACAAGGAGTTGAATCGGGTGTGTTAAATGAGGGTGAACCAAAAACTGTGCAGGGCTCCGGCCCTCCAGGACTGGAGTTTGAGACCCCTAATTTAGAGGGTGTAAAATACAATTAACAGTCAAGAAAGAACCTAGTATGACACAGTGTAATATGGAATAGCTTAGAACAGCATCTTTACACAAAGAAGTATATGTAGATAGGGTCAAAGGTCATGGTGAAGCAGTCCCACCACAGGAAATGAGCCGGTTTGTTTTCTGCAGAGCAAGTGTGTGAAGTACTGGCCAGAAGTGTCAGCCCTGAAGGAATATGGCGCCATGCGGGTCCGCAATGTCAGAGAGAGCTCCGCCCACGATTACATCCTGCGGGAGCTGAAGCTGTCCAAGGTCGGCCAGGTCAGTGTGACTGGGAAGTGGGGGTGTAAATCATTGGCCCCAAGGTTTGATTACAGTTATTTAGGAAACAGCTCAGTGGATCGGAAACCTTAAATTTCTACAACTATTCAGTTAGTTTAGTCAATTTTATTTGGATAACCTAAAATCAAATCTTTCATTTCATTATAAAAAGAAAATTACAAATATGACCACATGAACTTAATTACGCACTGCTAATTGAACACAAAATAGTAGAATTTCAGAATATTGATTTTTATTGCTGTTATTATAATTGGATAATAAGTATAAATTGCATTGTAAAGGGAGTGCCAGTGCAGACTCTCAAAAAGGCCAGCTTCTGAACTGTCCAGGAAAGAACAAACGCATAGAGGAAGTGCCGTCTGATTGGCCGCTTTCATTTAGGCTAACTGTTGATGCACCAGTGTGGAAACTGGCCACCGGTGAAACTTGCCAAGCCTGCCAACACAGATTAGCTGATTGATGTTATAATTAGAATTCGGCGATCAGTGGTCATTACTGACACACCACAGCAGACGGTGCACAACAACGGAACGTGTCCCCTGCATTTAACCCATATTTGACGTTGTGACATAGCTGGGGGCAGCTAATTCAGCGCCCGGGGGGCGGTGCTTGGGGGCGGCACCTTGCTCAGGCTACCTCAGTGGTGTCTTGCTGGTCGGTCGGGGATTCCAACCAGAAATCTTTCAATTACAAGTGCACTTCCCTGACCATTAAGACACCACTGCCCATGCTAATATATATTTTTTTATTTTGTGGAAAAACAAAAGATCGATCTGTTGGCCAGGCTTATTAATGAACTCTAAACGTGTAGTGGGCCTGTACTTTGAGACCTCTTGTGAGTGGTGATATGAGCCAACAAAATTCTTGTTGTCTAATGCAGTCATCTGCATTATTTTGGTGATAGCAGCAGCAGAGCTGAAGACAAACTTTGAATACTGAAATCTAAAAATTCAACTGATGCCGATAAAGTAAGCATGTCTTTAAGGAGCATTTTGTCGGCCATAATCTGTTTTCAAATTACAGGTCAATGTACAGTGGTACCTCGGTTCTCGAACTCACTAGAACTCTAATTTCTTGAAAGTCGAACAAACCAGTTTGACCGAGAACTCGATCTGAATATCAAAAGTCGAACCGTGAACTCTTTAAATTGTACGCGCCAGGAAATGATTCATACTACAATGCAATTCTTACTTGAATGCCTTCTTCACAGACTGGACGATTAACCAAATAAAGCAGCACAACATT
>JABFEA020000119.1:23616057-23652824 GCA_019775915.2 Cyphomyrus plagiostoma | reverse complement strand
TTCCAGCAGATCTGCTGCGTAGAACACGAGCTTTGTGTTTGAAGTGGGTGCTTGATTTCCTGTGACGAGAAATAGCTCAGCATCTGGCTGGCGGTAATAGCAAAAATGTTTCACCATTTTCGAAAACTCAGCAGGCATCTGACTTCCGCTGGCATGGATCGATCTGCAGCTCCAGCTGGCTCCTCTCTGAAGAGCCCGGTCCACAAGATCAATTGCATGCAGTCTCTTTGTGGGCCGAGGAGCAGGGGGTGGGAGTTAATGACTGCGTAGACTTAATCGGTGGGGTATTTCCCTCATGCAGAGAGCATGTCTCACATCTGTCCATTGTGCTGGGTCGATGTTTTGAGATGTTAATCACTGATGCCAGGAACGTATGGAAGGGAGAGTAAAACTTTGACAACGATTTGTGGCGCAAGGTAAGTTCTCTCAAATGCTGTTAAAATCACTGCTGTTAAATGCTGTTAAACTCTCCAGGTAAAACGGCATCACGAACATGTGATTAACAAGCATGATGGCTTTCTGGTAATCTTAATGTCAGAGTGCGTTTGCATTTATTGAGTCATAGCTTTGGTTTTTGACACCTCCTGTTAACCCTTTGTGTGTATGCAGTGCCGGAATCGGACGGACGGGGACCTTTATCGTGATCGACATCCTCATCGATGTCATTCGGGAGAAAGGTGTGTGTGGGCCTGACGACCAACTACTCAGAGTGTCTGCCATGCTTCAGCTCGGCAGAACCTCAGATCCATGTTTGGGTGTTTTCCTCGCTCTCGCTAATGTAAATGTGATGGATGCGTAATGAGAGCACATGCGCCCCCCCAGGGGTGGACTGTGACATCGACGTACCCAAGACCATACAGATGGTGCGCTCGCAGCGGTCAGGGATGGTGCAGACAGAGGCTCAGTACCGCTTCATCTATATGGCCGTGCAGCACTACATCGAGACGCTGCAGCGACGCATCGAAGAAGAGCAGGTCAGCCCAGCCCGCATGCTCACCTGGGGCCTCCATCATCTATAAAGACTCTATCAAAGGGTTCCCTGAGTATTATCATTCAACATTACTGTTAATGCAAAAGCTCCTGAAACAAAACACCAAGGGCCCTGGTATTGAAGCCGACTAACAAATCCCCCCTGCTTCTGCAGAAGAGCAAGATCAAAGGTCGCGAGTACACCAACATTAAGTACTCGCTGTCGGACCTGACGGCTGGAGACCAGAGCCCCTATCCCCCCTGCACGCCCACCCCAACCTGTGCAGAGTAAGTTCCTCCAACATTTCCAGAAATGCAAGAAAATAAATATTACAGTGCGCCAATATGCCGGGATCAAGTCAAATTGGGTAACGGCCCCCGCCCCACCCCGCCCCTCACAGGATGCGCGACGACAGCTCTCGTGTCTACGAGAACGTGGGACTCATGCAACAGCACAAGACCTACAGATGAGGCCCCCCCAGGCCTTGGTGCCCCACTGTAGGTAGAAGGCCCTTGTACATCTTAACCTTTTTTTATGTGCCTAGAGCTCATTGGAGTTCTTCTTACACAAAAATGTTCTGAGGGCAGAATGGAAAATGATTGGTTCAGAGAGAGAGCTAATCAGACTGTAGCAGAGGTGGGTCCAAACAACTAGAAAAAGCAGGACCAACCAGTCCGATATCGTTTCCACCTCCACTAGTTGCTTCGACCTACCTCCTCTACAATCTGATTGGTTATCTTTCTGAACCAATCATTTTTCATTCTGTAAAACATTCTTGTGCGTAAAACTCCCACAAGAGTGTCTAGACCAGGGGTGTCAAACTCCAGTCCTGGGCGGCCGGAGCCCTGTGTAGCTTAGTTCTTTCCCTGTTCCACCACAAATGATTCAACTCAAGAGCTGTGTGGTAATCAGCACAAGGAGTTGAATCAGGTGTGTTAAGTGAGGGGAAACCCAAAAATGTTCAGGGCTCTGGCCCCCCAGGGCTGGAGTTTGTCACCCCTGGTCTAGACGAAGTGTGATGGCTGCTAGTGCTTCTGAGTCATAGTGAAGTTCATAGAGGACTTAATGGGGATTTCCCCCTTCCTATTCTGGGCAGCTTCCAGCCTGTTCACGTTTTAATTTCCATGTTGTAGGATCTCATTTTCTTAATATTTGCCTTTTCTTCAATTTAAACTCTCTTGGTCATCTGGATGGTTAATCACCTTATCTTGCCTTAATTCTTATAACGAGTTGATTTTAAATAGTCAAATAATAAGGCCGATAAATACAGACGTGTTAATCTATCTGTGATTGTTCTCTCCAGCTAATCTTATAGAATTGATGTTAAAAATATATCAGTAAATGAAAGGAAGACCTTATATTTCACTTTTTTTTCCATGAAGATTGTAATTTGACTTCTGCTACCTGTCATTTGTATCTCGCTGACACGCTGCTTTCCTCTGCCTTGTTTCTCCTGCTTTTGCTCTTCAGGGAGCATTTGTTTTTCCTTTTTTGTTATTTTTTTTTTTACATTTTTTATTTTTTTTTGCAATTTTCTCCGCGCTGTGGCTGAGTTTCAGAGATGCAGTCCTGACCAAAGGGAGCCCTTTTCCCTCTGCAATCCAAGCTCCACGTTGAAAATGGTTCCAGTAGCACCATGTCCCAAGACTTGGAACCAGACGTTGAGATCCCGCACCCCAGAAAGACTCGTTTGTGAGATCAGATTTGCTCCCAAGCTGCAGTTCTCACTTTGTCGCACAAGAGGCAGCTGTTTCTGAATTCTGATTCGTCTGGGCTGTTCTATGCTTTGTTCTGTCATGTTTTTGTTTTTGTAACTTTTGCCAAAGGAATATGGTCAAAATTTGCAGATAAGCTACTAGGAAGCTTTCTTCCTCTGCTAGATTTGCAACTTCTCCAAGCCCAAAATTCATCTGCCTCAGTTCTAGCTATTTGCGAACTTTATTTGAAGAAGGGATCCTGTAGAATATTTGAAAGGGATATTTTTCCACATTTAGCATTAACATGGGTTAGTTTGGTAATCTGTATTCTGTTACTGAACGGGGAACCTTCTGACTTTTCATAACTTCATGTTGTACAGATATGGCCCCCACCAGCATGAGGGGATGTGATGTTCTTGCCCTTTCAAGGGCAGGAAGTGGGCCCCAGTTAGACGTGAATAATTAATTGCGGTGTCCTGCCATCCTGTGCAGCCTCGACGCGGCGGATGCTCTGGTTTGGCATCAATAGCATGGTCAGCCCATCCCGAAGGCGCTGCCCAAGCTGACCCCGACTCTTGTTCCCATTCCCAGCATCAGTTGCTAGCTTATCTGTAACCCCCTTCATCTTAGAAGATCCACGCAAAATTTAATTTCAGAATACTCTTCAGTAGCAATAGCACATTCATGTGTGAGGATGGCTGTCTTTGGTGGGGGGTGGGGCAGACCAATGAGGCTGGCATCCTGTCCCCTTATGTGACTTGAATGACCCTTGATTACATTCTGCTTCACCACCAAGAACTAAATGCTTAACGTTGACCACAGTATTTTATGTGTGCCCTGCCGGCACCTGAACTAATGGGTTTTATTTCAGTTTATCATCACCATTGTTATTGTATCTCCACTACATTTCAGGTATGTAATCTGATTCCTCTCACTGTCTGCCACTTAAGCGCCCCCCCCAACTTGCCATATATAAAAATGCCTAAACAATGAATGTCCAGGCACTGTATCCTCGTAGTGCTTGGGCTGTAGGTTGTGTGACCATTAGGGGATGTCAGTTCTGGGATTTTATCTTCTCACTGACCGGTCTGCCTGTAAAGGCCAGACCTGAGATTTGGTCTGGCCTCCACACTCTGCTTGTCCCAGCAAATGAACCATAGTGTGGTGTCTCCCTGTGCGAAGGGGCCAAGTGTCCCAATCTCCTGAGTCTATACAGGCACTTTTCTCTGTGTGTTTCCTTGGAGGTGTGAGTGGGGCTGGATCTTGTGTGGGTTTGGGTAGGTAGGTGGGTGGGTGGGTGTGTGTGTGTCATGGGCAGGGTAGTGTCTAGGTGTCTGATGGGGGCATTTTGTATCCAGCATACTGTAATGTGTGTGTGTTGCATTGTAGATGGAGAGCAGTTCAGTGTACTGAGGTGCTCTCTGGTCTGTGTGTGTGTGTGTGTGTGTGTGTGTGTGTGGGGGTGCGCGTGTGTGTCTGAACACTGCTGTCCAACTCTGTTCCTTGATGCCTTGTCCTCCCATCTTTGCCCAGAGCCTTGATTATGTAAAGACTTTGCAATCTACGTTTCACCAACACACAGGCCATTTAATGTGTGTGTGTTTGAGTGAACTTCAGATTTTATTTTTGAATTCTTGCTCTGGATGCATCGCCAAGAAACAAGTCTTAACACTTAATGTGAATTTTATCATGAATAATGAAAGCAAATGGAAAATGAACTCAATACAGACTATATTTTTTAACTTGTATATTGTACAATAATATCTTGTAGAGGAGAACATACTCACTTAGCATATCTAATTGCCAATAAAGCATTACTGTATGTTTAATCCCGCCTTCTGTGAGCAGCAGCCAATCTGGTTTATTGTGTTGTACGTCAACCAATGCAAGTAACCTCTGGTGTCTGTTCCTTGATAACAATAAAATAATTTTTAAAATCCCAAGTTTTTAAAAAAATCTTTGTTCAGTTTGGAATGTTGGTGCCTTGATTTTTGGAACTGCACGTGTGTTTGTATATACGCATATTTGGTATAAGGTGAAAAGGATTATAACACATTTGATATATGCACTATTTTCTTTCAATCAACTGAATTCTGAGTCACTGTAGACCAGGGTTGGCTGATCTTACTCTCAAAGAGCCAGTGTCTATGCTGTGTATGCAAGTTTTTTTGGATAACCTTAAGGTCAGCTGTTCGAACCCAGGTGTGAGGACTCTTCAGCCAGTCCTTAATTAGTGATCTAATTAGGGAGTTGCAGCGAAAACTCACATTCACAATGGCCCTTTCTGGATAAGATTGGCCACCTCTGATGTAGACAATAAATTCTAATGTCACACTAATTTGTGTTGAAATTACCCAAATACATTTTGTAAACAGTAAAATGGTTAATTAGTGTAAAAACTAGATGAAAGGGAATTGATTTATTGTCTTTGTATAATCAGGGGAAAATGATACTTGGAGGTTGACCATAAGTTTGCCCTGTATCATAAATATAAACATTAACATATATAACGCTAGTAATAGGCTTATAATACGGCTAATGTTTGAATGTTGACACACTCCGGATATAGACCAACGTACTGTAACCCCTAAAAGAGTAATTGAATCATAGTGAAAATTCATTGCAGTATACTGAAGCGGTATATTGAAACGGCATTTATAAAAAAAGACTGCATTGTTAAACCGCTTAAAACTTGCTGAGATATTTATTGAAGTGATAATAAAATATTTCAAACGTGCGGGGATCTATAGCGGTATTTTAAATAAACGATATATGGCGTTAATACAGTATTAGATATGGCATAGAAATGGCACATGGACATCCAACCCCCGGGGTTGCTCTCTCTCCGGAGCGCTCCGATCTCTGCTTTGCTGGGGGCGGGGGTGAGGGCTGGGCTTTCTCAGGGAGGGCACTCCGACAGCGGCGTGCGAGGTATACCGGAGCCTGCAGGCGGCGGGGACAAGGAGCAGGACACCCCTACAGCCCGCAGACACCGGGACCCAGGGCTCACCGGGCTCCCCACCGCGAAGGTAAGCGGGCTCACGCCGCATTAGAGTCCCGCAGCAGCCCGAACGTGTGAACCAGCGGAAGGGCTTTTAGTAAAACTCTTTCAAACGTATGTAATGTCCCTAAATGGGGGGTACACTGCCGAAGATGCTGCGGCATTTTAATCCTTTTGGGTTTTCATCTCAAATGGGAGTTGGTTTCCAGTGGAAATATTGATTGATTGATCATAATTTGGGACAAACAGACTAATTTTGTCTCCCTGTTGTAACACACTATCAGTGATGCGAACTAAGGAAATTAGTGCCGAGTTTTTCAAAATGAGATTGCTGAGGGTTGGAGGCAGACGTTTTATTAAAACGGCTACAGTTCATCAGTTAGTTAATGACTGGTAAAATAATACTAACACTTTTGCTCCTTCATGCATCTTGCACAACAGTTCCTTCACTTGTTATAGGCATTGCCTGACCAGCATTACAGATTAGAGATCAGGTATGATAGAAATGTTTTGCATGCGGTAATACTGTATTTCAGCTGAGCTCCGCATTCATTGCAGAGTTTATATCCTGTCCTTGTATCATTTTTTGTGGGCATTGGCAGGGTGGAGTAGTAGGGCCCTGGGCCATTACACTGTCAGAAAAAAGAGTACCAATTTGTACCTTTGCTTGTCACTGGGGCTGTACCCTTAAGGGTCTCCCTATTGTACCCAAGTTTTTTGTAAATGTACCTTTTAGTCTAATTTAAGGTACAGAATTGGACTCTGAGGAATATCCCCAAGGTACAAACAATATTAATGTACCCCCAGTGGCACAAAAATGTTCCTCAAAGTCCATTTCTTTAACTTAAAAGGTACATTTACCTGCAGTTAGAGTACAACTGGCAGAACCTTGAGGGTACAGCTCCAGTGACAAGCAAAGGATCAAATTGGTACCCTTTTTTCTGAAGGCTGATGCCTTGCACTGGCTCACTCCTGGAAGATAGAGCACAGTCAGACAAAGAAAAGGAGTTTACGACTGAGGGAAGGGGAGTAGCCCTCGTTTTGCCATAGTGGCAATGAAATGTCTTACAGCGAGAGATGAAGCTGCAAATTATATAGGAGGAGAGAGAGAGAGGCAGAGAACCTTGTAGCTACTTAAGTGGAGTATATTGTAATTCGTGCTGTTTGGTCATTGTGTTGTCAGAGGTCACTGTCAGGAAACTGGATTTTTAAACAGCTGTACTCTGGTTTCACTTGCACTGTTCTACATAACCACCATTACACTGGTGTTAGCTGTATGACATGCTGAAGTGGTTATTCATCTGCATGTGTGTCAGAGGATACGTGTGATTCCGGTTTCTGCTTTGGTTTGCTTTAAGAGGTCTGCTAGTGCACGTGCAATGAAGTGGTTCTGGGTTCGAAGCTGCCTCTGTTAGTTTAGCTGGTGTGCTCAGCTTCAGGTGATTCCAGTGAGAGACAAACTGTACAAGATATTGCTGTAGAGATGTTCAGGCTGTGTTTACATTAGCTGAGTTTTATGTAGTTTTTACTTTTGCACTCATGCTTTTACACGTAGTGGATGCTCTCATTTAGTTCATATGAATATCACAAATACAATGAACGTATTCAGAGACCACTGAAAAATTTAGTGCATGTCGTATTGACATAGGGCTGTATGAGACATTAGAAGATCTTGGTGCAGTTAAACCTTTCGGAAGTCCAGCTTTGTCTGAAACACACAGAAATTAAAAATGATGAGTCATAGAGTGGTAGTCGGGCCTGAAGCATCCAAAGAGACAAGCCTGGTTGCAAGATGACGTGACAAAGAATAATGTGAGGTTTGTGGGGGGTAGTTTATCATGTCATGTAAGTCGCGCTCAGGTTAAATCACTTGTCATTGGTTACTCCGGTTTATACTAGATGACGATTGATGGTGCCTGATAAACCCGGTAGCTGTGGGTTTCAATACCTCATTTCTCTCTGGCTTGGTGAAGATGTTCACAACAAAGAAGGCGGCGATTCTGCTGTGTAATGGATAATAATTGACGTGCTTTCAAGATGCCCATCCAGGGTGGATCATAGCTGTCATTCTATTATCAACCAGGCCCCCAACTCAGAGGCCCAGTATCACTCTGCCTCCCATATAGGACATTTGCCTCCCCACAGTTGCTCTCTCCAGAGACTTGGGCTGAATCCCCCTGGGTTTCTATGGACCCATTCTGTGGAAAATTAAGGTTTTATGATTTCCAGCAGCATACGGGAGGAAAGGCTTTGGGGACAACATAATCTCTACTTTTATTATATCTGCTTACACGTATATTTTTTCCTTTCACTTCTCAGAAATTTTGAAATTAATATTTTTATGGCTTGTTGTTCAGATTGAATTCTGCACCACATTTGTTTGGTGATGCAATATTTCCTTAATCATTTAGTTCCATTCAGGCGTCAGCATAGGTGTCGGTGGGTATGCCGGTTTGCCCTCCCACTGTAGGCTGGTGACCATAGCACAGATCTTGCCGAAGGACCAATATTTCCTGTAAACCCATGGTAATCTTTAACAGGAATGACATGAAACATCCAGTCTCAAGCTTCTTCACAGTTCAGATTAATCTGATACTCAAACTAATTTGCACAGTAAGGTAGAGTGAGACTTTAGGTACACTGAAATAAAATTTGCTTGATTTATGTTTTGAAATGTTTTATGCATTTAAATGTATCCCCAAGAAAATATGCCTTGTTATATTTGTTTGACTTGCATTAATGTTCATATTATTTTTAGTTTTAAAAGGTGTTTTTAACAGGTGTTTGAAGCAGTCTCCGGATCCCTGAGGTCGTAGCACAGTTCGCTCCGCTGGGCTGCCTCTGAATAGTGGATGTGTCTGCTGGGCACCCAGGGGCATTGTGGGAGTTCATCTGTATGCAGCACCCGCGAGCATCGTGACCAGGTCACAGTCATGAGCTGCTGTTAAACACAAATAAATAAAAAGCCCAGCCAGGAAGGGCTTTGAATGATAGACGCATTCAGTGAGCAGAAATTGCAGAAAAAATGGATCATGTTGGTTACAGCATATCAGAAAAGGCAGGTAGATAAGGGAACGGTCTCATTGTTACAAATTTTGGCATTGGCTAGAAGGAGGTAAGGCCTAGGTTAATGTCCCAGAAACTGATCACAATAAGCCAGGTCTGTCCTTGGCATCTTTATCACCTGCCTTGCATTCGAGGCTCTCGTGAGTCGAAGGTTATAAATTTAAACAATCGTAATTCATTTTTTGTTTTCATGGCTTTCCTCAGCCTTATTACCCAGATAGCTGCAGGTCTTATGTCCTAAAAATAATTAGAAGATGATTATTTTTTGACAGAGGACAATCCATCATGTTAAAGCAGTTCAGCAGAGAGGATGGTGACTTAGGGGCCTTTGTTTTCTGTGGGGGTGGGGTGGACACGGGTCAACGCGTTTAGGACCCATTGGATGTTTGGCGTGGCTCTTTGCATCCTGCTCTTCAGCAGTGCATTGGCCTTCCGTAAGTTTGGCGATAGGCTTGCTGTGTAAAAACCAAATTAGGCATATCCTATTTTTGTTTTATTCTTTGAATTTTTAAATGTAAAATACAACGTTCATTCACAAACCTGAATAACAGTTCGGCAGAACAACAAAAAGCATATTTGAGCAATAATTGTATATTTTAATTCTTTTTGAGGGATCCTGCGAGCCACTTCATATCAGTCACTTTCTGCCCACTCCCGCATTCAAAAATAAGACTTTGTCCTGTGCCGTCTTGCTGCAGGTGTCGGGGGAACGCGGACCTCGGGTGTCGGGGGAACGCGGACCGCGGGTGTCGGGGGAACGCGGACCTCGGGTGTCGGGGGAACGCAGACCCCTGTTTGCTGCATTCCCCATATAGCTGAAATGGCGGCAGGTGGAGAAAGTGGAGTATATGCCTGTAGGGGAGAGTGACAGGAGGGCCGGTGTCAGGGAGGCACTGTCAGGATTGGAGGGGAGCAAAACCAAAGCTCTTTGCTCAGGGTCTTCTGCTTTTCTGAGGAATGGCAGGATCAGAAGTTTATTGCTAATTCAATTACTTTTAAACCAGCTTTCAGAGTCACTTCTAGAAGTCCACTCTCTGTTGGATAGTTTAGTCTGTTTGGTCACACTTCACTTAAGGGGACACAAATAATGTAGTAGTACATGCTTTATAATCCATTAACCACTAACTGTGTTAGTCAATACTAATCCCATGTTTGTTTGTCATAATTCCTAATGCAAACAGACAGTACTACTTTACTTGAGCGGACACAAATAATGTAGTACATGCTTATTTAATGCATTAATTACCCAGTAACTAAGCAATTGTCCAGCATTAATCAACCATGAAAGTTTATGTATTCTTATGCAGAAACTATATTAACAGTTAACTGATTTCTTAATCAACTAATATATTTTCTGCATGAAATACATGATCTATCATAGTTGAATCATCGCTTAGTTACTGGGTAATTAATCCATTTAATAAGTATGTACTACATTATTTGTGCCTGGTCAAGTAAAGTGTTACTGTTTACATTAGGAATCATGGCGTGAATGAGGTCTGTGGACAGGCATTGTAGGCAGTTAGGGCTGAACTCAGATCTGTGCTTGCAGCTTCTCTACACATACATGTCTCCCCGCATCACTCCCTGTGCTCAACATGGCCCTGATCCATGTTATCATTGTGCTTGCATTTTTAATTGTTTTACTATAACAAAATGCAATTTGAAAAATACAATCAATTCCCTAATCAAATCTTTTACAAACCTCCCCCCACCTACCCGCAAACAATTAACCAAAGAGTGCGTAGCACGTCACACATGTTGTTTATGGTCTGCCCTCCACTTTTGTGGGCAGGTTCTGTATATCAAAACCTACCTTCAGTCTTCTCACCAAATCTGAGCGATGGAGACCGCACCCCCTGTTCCACCTGCAATCCCATCTGTTTCCCCAAGCCAAGGTTTGAAGAAATGCTTACAGATTTCTTATTTTCCCACAGCTAGGCTTCTGTTGACTGGACACTCTGGAAATAGCCGTGATTAAAAGTCCTAATGCCTACAGAGTGGATATTGAGTGTGAGTGTTCTGCTTAATTACGGCCCTTCTGGAATAATGAAGGGGAGCCGTCAGCAGTTTTTGTTTGGTCTGCAAAGCCAGTGACCATTGATCCGTGCAGAGGGCTTGTCAGCGGTACTCGTAGCTTTCGTAATTCAACATCATGGCTTTTTTTAACGAACAAACCCTCTTATATCAAACAGTAATTGAGCAGTCTTTTGAAAAATAAGACCAATATGCTCTATTTTTCTCTCATTTGACTTTGGGGGCTTATTGTTATGCAAAGCTGTGTACTTTCCAATCACATCTTCCTTAGCCGTTTTAGTTCTCGGGTGTAATTTATACTGCAGGGTCCCTTTTTTCTGCTTCCTTCGGCTTCCAAATTGCATGGCACTGAGTTTTTCGCTTAAAGGATCTTGCTGATCTGGCTTCGTGGGACAGCTTGCAAAGAGGCACCGTGTTTCTCAGTGGGTTGGGCCTCTGCGTCTGTGATTAGAAGGTTACCAGTTTGCTTATGGAATTGTTGGCGGAAATAATATCCGTATAGTGCTGAAAAGCCAGTCTCCATTATCTAAAGCCTTGCAGTAACACACAGCTTGTCGTTGTCAAAATAAAATGACCTTAAATTATTTGATTTTCTGGAGGAAAATTAATTATTTACATTAATCGACCAATCATAAAATAGTAGATAGATTAATCCATATAATGCCACAGTGGCAGCCCCAGATCGGAGGATCTGATTAACCTATTTAAGGAATTTCTGTTTTTTTTTTTATTTTATAATTTGACTTCAAATTAGTACTTGGCGATTTTTTTTTTCTCTCACCAGATTTAGAGACACAATTTAGTCACAATTTTTTCTGTACTGTCTTCTTTTAACTAATATTTCTATTATTTGCACAAAAATAATATAAGAACACAGAAATATAAAAATGCCCACAATAAACCATAAATTATTATTTCTGCTTATTATCAGATTGTTCCCCAACTAAAAGTGGCAATACATTTTCCAGGCGAATGATGACATAAGACTTTAGTTGCAGTCCTTCCTTAGCCATTATTTGTAAACTTAATTATGTTAACTACATTAAAAAGGTGCATGAAAATCTCAGTGGAATCAATTCTTTACAGATTTATTGAGAGGACCATAAAATATTTGTACCTTGGAATTACTCGCCTTTGCTTAGTGGTGTACAGCGTTTTAGCAAACCCTTCCTTCTCCACTGTAAATGAGCATCATATCTTTTGTGATGTAATATGCTGCGGCACCTGTGATCTCTTTCCATTTGAGCAGTGATTTGTCATATGGGATTACACTGGAATATGGTGCCACTAATGGTAGCTTTGGGATGAGCTCTGAAGATAGCTTTGTAAATGTTACTTTTTTTTTTCCTTCCACTCCACTAGCAGTTTCTGTTACAATAAATGTGTGGTTCATTTTCCCAAAGAACTATATGCGGTCGCAGTGCTTTTACAAGATCTTGTAATAGCCCTTCTTCTGTGTTATCTCACAATGCATATTTAAATATCATTAATTGCACTCCATCCATTCAGAGTACAAAGGGCAGAATAAATTTAGTATAAAACTGACATAAACGTGTCCAATGTCCGGTAAGGTGTGTTGTAAGCAATAGACTGTAGGGATCTGCATGTTCGTCTCTGAGGTGATGCGATACACATCTCGATGCATTGCCAATGATCCAATATAATAAGGATACATACTGTAAGAAGCTACTCCTATTGCGATACAGCACGATTCACCCCTATTGCAATGCAGTGCAATTCGACACGATACAATGCCATATTCAGTTCCAGCTCACGCATGACTTTTCTGAGAGACTTGAAGAGAATAAGCCGCTGACTGCAGTGGAGAACTAGAGATAAGAGAGTGCACTTGAGAAACAGTTTAGAGAAGGGAAATTAATCAAAAAATTGTTTCATTTCTAAATTAAGGCATAGGGCCTCTAATAATAATTACATATTAATGTAACCCGGGTCGCTCAATAACTCTAGCGGCTTGGGCAGACCATTTGTGGGGCTGGTGTCTTCTGCTGCACGGCGGCACTAGGGTCCCAATTTGACGTGTCCTATCTGGGTAGGTGCATGGAAAGTCTTCTCTCTACGGCATTATGACTGTCTTCCACTGCTGTTGGAGCTACGTTTCAGCGGCTGCATTCTCTGAGGTACTCAGACTGGGGAGTGGCTAGATCTCTGTAGGTGTGTACACCTATTATTGGCTGGGTCGCTCTGATGCCTGCCATACCCTGGGAGCAGCCGTCGCTGTGTCAGAACGACACCTCCCAAAATTATTCTCAACTTTTGCACTGTGGCTGATGGGTACCTAGGAGGTGACACTTCTCTGGTCATGGGTGACTGCGACGCAACCGCTCTCGCTGACAGTCTGCTATGAGGCCTGTCTCAGTCCGCGCGAATCTGGCGACAGCGGCGAAAGAGGCTTGATGCTCCCTGACACTGCAGAAGCGCAGGGTCTGCAAATCACTGGTTGTGGTTCCGGTGCCCTGAGCCACGTCATTGGACTTGTAACTCCAATACTGGTGGTGTGGTGAAGGAGATCGATCACATCGTTGCGGGCAGATGCTGGAGCCTCCTACAACACTGCGGGGTCTATAAAAGTGCCCAGTTTGTGAATTCTGACTATAGACTTGTTGCTACTTTGAAGATTCAGCTTAGGTTCCTGGCTAGCCTCCAAGCTTTTTCTAATGAGTTTCGATGCGGTTTGTTTGAAGAACTTGCAGACTAGGGTGTGACTGCTGATCCTAATGTAATGTTGGAAACCTTCCATGATAAGACCCTGAAGGATGCTCAGGGTTGTGTTGGTGTTTCCAGAAAGAGGTGCTTGCATATCACTTGGCAGCCTGGATGCTGTTGAGAGGAGTTGTACCACACGGTTTGATGGCAACTGAGATGGGAATTGAGAAGGATGGCTACGAAGGTTCTGACCGCAGATAAGGAGGTATTTGGTAGAGGAATCTGTGCGCAAGTAACAAGCCATTTGTTGGCTATAGCAGTCAACCTTTAATATTGACCCCGTGGAGTTCCCAACAAACAGTTTTGGTGGAAACTGGACAGTCAAGGATAGAATCAAGACCTTCCTTTCAGGCAGCTTCTTCTTGCATCCACATTTACTCCTGTCGGATGTGATGTGTCCTTTGTTGCGGTATGCTGACATTACATTGAATATGATGCACCACAAAGACTTGCTGTCCTGGTCACAGATGCACCAGCGAAACGTGCACCGACAATTTGTGGTCTTTTGAACTCTAATATGTCTCCCGTTATATTGTGTGGATTGCAATAATTTAGGTATAGTTGTGCTTTTGCTCTGCTAATTCAACCTTAACACTCTGCTCTTACTGATTGAATGCTCAGTCAGTGAAGATTAGTCACGAGGCCATGCATATATAGATGAAACCTCAAATGCTATTGGTCAGTGTTTCAGTTTCATTGTCCAACCCCTGTATTTTGTGATGTTGAGGAGCTCATTTACATGTTTTGCTAGACTAGTAAATAGCCTTTATCAGTGTGTAACTGCTGTGTCATGCTCTGAAAGTCATGCATTAAACTTACATATGCTGTATGTGATCCTATGCCCATCCTTGCATGTCTCCAACCACTTTGTAGATACCGTGTCTGCAGCCTACTGTTTGTAATGTGGCTAACGCTCCATTTCCCCCATTGTAGTGCTTGTGTTCGTATAACAATATTCATTCAGTGGTTATGCTGGGTCCTTTTAAGGGCTAAATAAAAGAACATTTGTACTTGGGACCAGATTACCTGAGTTCTTTGCTGCAATGGCTGGGTTTGTGGGATGCTGCAGTATCTGTGTGTGTGTGTGTGTGTGTGTGTGTGTGTGTGGATACAAAAGCAGGTATGCAATAAAAGACATACCCTTCTGTGGTCTGGATACATAATGACCCCTGAGAACATTAATAACACCAGTTGCTCCCTGAATAAATAATATGAAATTATTGAAAAAAATGACTTGACTCACTATTGTACATTAATAAATCAAATTTTACCAATGTAGAAACAATGCATCCCGTCACGTTCCAAGATGGAGACAGGAGCAGGCATAAGAGCAAACTTATAAGGGATTTATTGAAAGCAACAGGATTAGGGCAAACTAAACAGACCGCATAAGATCAAACAAAAGGCACACCTAGCTAAAGGGAAGGCAGTGGAGCACACACTAGGGTGACGTCAATGCCCGGACTGGGGAGCACAGGACTGGAAGCCACTCTTATACATCACTAACGAGAGAGCAGATGAGGGGCAGCTGGGTGTGAGGCATAGGAGGGCTGAAACAAGAGGTAAGACAAATCATCAACAAGCAACACTGGGGAAAGAACAAGAGGGCAGGAATGCAGGGCGTGACACACCCTGAATTTGTTCCAAGTTGTATCCCGTCCACACCTTTTTAACTGGGGCAGTTGCATCGTGAACTTTTACGCCAGTGCACTGATGCCAATTGGTGAATCTTGCCATCTCTAATACACTGTGGGGGCATTGCACACGATTTAATTTTAAATTTATATATTTTAAATGTATTTATTAATAATTGCACTATAATTACGTTGAGAAGTCTTTTTATAAGGATTTTTTTTTTTGAAGAGCTGGAAAGAATGTGTGGGATGGGCTTTTGGGGTATTATGGTAATATTTTTGGCATGCTGTGGTATTTTGAAATTTATCGTGGCCCCCCCCCCTCGTCATTATGGTATGAGAGTATGCATGCTCATCTTCACTAGTCCAGCAACATAATAAATGTATGTTTATTCCCAAAGTTAAAATGGTAACGTAACATTTTTTTTACTGGTATTTAGTGTTTGGGATGTGGTACATTATACAGATTTAATGTACACTCCATTGTGCCCATGAAGCTGTTTTTTTGCCAGCTAACTGGTGCTTCTGTGTCTACAGTAAAAAGCAATGTAGGTAGCAGTAACATTTGATCTCATAAGATAATCGCAGTGGGGTCTGTATGTGACGGTTTGACATTACTTAGTAGCTACTTAGTCATACCATTAGTATGTCTGTTATGGGGTCTTACTGTTATGTCACAGAAAACAGTCATAGTGCAAATAAGAAAGTAATAAATAGAATATAAATATTTATATAGAAAATAAATAGTATTCATCACATTTTACAGACATTAGGGTGGCGCAGTGGTTAGTGCCGCTGCATCACATCAAGTAGGACCTGTGTTCGGTCCCTGGGCTGGGCCCCCTGCCATGGGCCCCGGTTTTCTTCCCCAGTCCAATGGTGTGCATCGTAGACTAATTGGTGACTCTAAGTTAGCCCTGTAACTGTGTGTGTGACTGTCTACGCCCTACGGTGTGTTGGTGACTTGCCCAGGGTTGGTTCATGGGTTAAGCTCCGGTCACCCCCCGCGACCCCAGTTACGATTGAGTGGTTATGTGATAGGTGGACTGGGTGAATGGATATTGGCATACAGAAAGACATTTAACCACCTAATTCGTGGGGAGAAATTGTACAAATTGCAATTTAAGTGGAATGTGCTGTAAATGAATAGGTGTCGTGTCAGAATTGTGTCACAACTATGATGCAGAACTTTCAGGTAAAAAACATTTTTTTGGCTTTCATGTTTTCAGTTGATCTAATGAATAATTCTAAAAAATTGTAGATGTTGGGGGTGTGTGGGATGAGTAGGGATTAGATAGATTTTCGTCATTTAGAACAGCATCGTTCTCTCATTTGTTATTCTGTTGAATTTCTTTTCCAGCTATTAGTTACATAAGATGAATAGTTCATGTTTAACTTGAAGTCCGTATACGCGAGCACTTCAGGTGTCTCAACAGCCCACAGGGCGACTTCTCAGCTGTCTCTGGGAATCCAGAAGATATGAAGATGTGTAGTGGACTTGGATGCCATGTACCCTCAGCCCCTCCTCCCTGAGATCCAAGCTGTCTTGTCCACTGTGTGTCAATTTGGGCTGAGTTGTATTGTTACAGCTAACACTCTAGAAGTTGGCAGTAGCTTTAGGTTTTCCCAGCAAGGGGCTGTGCTGGTGGTTGGGGTAACACACTTCTCTCTGTTGCAGTCAGCAGTAATCGGCCCTAGTCCTTCAAGGTCTTCATTTATGCTATGTTTTTATCATACATGAGCTCATAGGATCTAACCTTATGCAGGCCGCAGTATTTACAGATTTCTAGGGCACCTGGGCACTTAGGCACCGGATCAGTAATTAAAGTAACTGAAGTGTTTTGGCTTTAATTCTCAGCACTGAGAAAAAAGAGCAGGAAAACCCTGCATTCACTGTGACGCAGCATGACCTGGGCTCAGAGCCACACGCCTGGCATGAAAAGCAAGGCTGTTCAAAAGGTGCAAATGAGCAGCTGATCTAGCCAAGATACAGCAGAAAGAGGATGCAGGTCATGAGAGGAGGGCTCCTGCTGGGCTGATACCAGAGGTAGACATCCCAGGTCCAGAAAGTACCAATCCAAACCAGGATTTTGTTTCAACCAACCAGTTGAGCATAAAGAGTCACAGTCACAGAGTACTTGACTTGGTTGGGTGAAACAAAATTCCTGGTTTGGATTTTTACTTTCTGGACCTGAAATGTCCGTCATTATCAGTGTGCTGCCACCCCCACCCCTCCCAGCTTTCCACATAGCAACATGAGCGTTGCAGCAAAATGAAAAAGCTTTATTGTGAGCCCCCCCTTTTTAATTTCCATTAGCTTGTTCCTCCATTCTTTGTTTTGTGCGCAGTGTGATGAATTGATAGCGAAGACGGCGATTGTTCCAAAGGCTTATCCTGGAGAAGGCTATCATACTTGAACTTCTTGCCCCAACTTGCTCCTAACCCCGGGTGATCGTCTCGTTTCTCACCTGCCTGCCACGCCTGCAGAGTATCTGTGCCAGGTAAGCTGGCAGTCTGTCGCCTCCATCACCTTAGGTCTTTTTTGGCTTTCATGACAGTGAGAGGGGAGCTTTTACCTTTAATCATATCCCAATGACACCATGAATTTCCATCATTCCCGAGCTTCTAGAGAAGCAATCAGATTCACACATATTGGAAGTCTGTTACTGGCATCATCCATTGCCTTTAGCTCACTATATGAAGCCCCACTGATAAACAGAACATAATGGGAGAATGGGTTTCACCGAATGCCTGTCTACAATGATTTGCAGCTCCTTTTGAGCTCTGAAAGCCGACAGTCTTTCAGTAGTAACAGAGATACTGTCTGGTTTCAATTCCGATTGGGATGATATATGTGCCCTCTAGGGATGGCACCAGTGGCTAGGGCTGTTAGGTGTGACCTGTGCGTGAAGGTGAGAGTCGGGGATCAATAAAGACCATCATCACCTGTCTGAACACGATATGATTTGGCACTTAATCACCGGATTGCTCGTCCTGAATCTAATGGAAATGCTGGACCCAAGACACCGTTAGAGACAATTGAGGTTGGTGGTCGAAACAGGCAAGTTGAAAAGACTACCTCAGTCATCAAAAACTGTCGGTTTAATATCTGCATATCTGCCTCCATACCGCGTAGTGCATTGCAGTCTTTGGATTCAAAAACCCCTGGGAGAGGGATGTAAATTAGGAGGCTGCACCTCAGTTAGAGAACTGTAATTTGTATGGGAGCACATGGTGCTGTGTTCCGGGTGAATGCCTCTGTCTCAACTGGTACGATTTCACTGCTGATTACAGTAAAAATCACACTATGTGATTCATTGCGTGTATCTGTGCGATGTAAGCAAAACTTAAGTTGATATGAAGGAAATCATCCATCAAGCTAATGAAAGATATACTGTAATCAGATGGGACTAAACCCTTCCAGCATGCACTCCCAGAATTTCTCACTGCTCACTTCTATGACCAGTAACTCACCCCCGCTTGGCTCTCACCTCGGCATCCTCTGGACCCAGCCATGACGGACACTGTTCTGGGTAGGACCTTGGATCCGAACGTCAGGCCAGATGGCAGGCAAGGCAGGTGAGCCTATGACCTTTGAACTTTTGGAGGGCCGGGATCAGGGGTGACAACAATAATTACTGTGTCTGTCCTTTGTAGATCATGCTCTACTAACTGCCACCCCCTCCCCATTCTGTCTTTTGTCATTCTTGCCCAGTGATAAAGACCCGTAAGTATCAGCCTATGCCTTTTATCCTCTCTGAAATGTCCACAGTGCTTGGCATACTGTTTGTCAGGGTGACGTCTGTGGATGTGTTTGCATGCTGATTCATCTTGGCTTCATTCTTACCACTGAGCTAAAGCATCTCATATCAGCTGACGGATAGGTCAAATACATTCATTCCCACATGGGCTCAGGAGAGTAATCCCACAAATACGGGGCAGCGAGGTATGAAATTACATCCAGAGACGCTCTGGCTTTATTCCAACAGCAGGGATGAGTAACCACAAGCTAAATCTAGTCCAGCACTCTAGTCCAACGCAAACAAACAAAACTCTAAATTATAGCATGTAAACAAGGATCAGTCTCTTTCAGATGAGAAATGAATGATCTGTTGGGGATCTGCCTCCTGCTTCATCAAGCCCAGCTCCCCGTCCAGGGTGTCCCTCCTTCAGCTCAGTATGACTAACACAAAGATCACAGGGCATCATGTCAGCTGCTGAACCCCTTGGTGACGCCTCTCCCTGTTTGAAACCTCGCCTCTGATTTCTAAAACAGCCATATATTACTGTGATGGGGGAGGTTTAAAAAGTGTTGTCCCAGGTCATAGTAGCTGACAATTTCCTGGCCCAGCTTGGGGGGAGGGGGGGGATTGTACTCTCCAAACACATCCACACACAGACAGGGCAACCTGATATATAGCAGTGTGTTCCCTGGCACTCGCATATCTATGCGCACACTCTACACAAACACATACACTTTACATACACGGATGGTACACCTACGTTAACAAGCGTGCACTCTTTAAGGTAATGTTTCAACTTGTTCTCCAAGCTAGAGGAAAGATAATCGGATTAGGCTGGATGGATTCTACCAATAACCCCTGGATCTTGCCTTGTGTGTGTGTGGGGAAGTGCAACAGACAAGACTTTACGTCGTATGATGGGGATTATAGGTTCAAGTCCCAGGAAAGGTTCTGCATTAGCTCCCCGGTGCCTGCTGTAATGTGTGCACAATATATGACGGTGTTTCTTCAGCTTACGTAAATGAGGGCATAAATCCATAAATTTGACTTGTGCATAGTGCCTATGTGCTTGTATTACCCCCACCATCCCACTCCCCGCCCCATGTCAGGACAGCTTGGGCGACGTGCCCTTCCCATGGTTACGAGCCACAGGCTGATGAGCTGACGGATGAAGAGAAGATGATCATCAACAACGTCATCGCGCGGGCCCAGCAGATGGAGATGGCGGAGCAGGACCGGATCGGGTCAGCTTTGTCCTCACGTCTGCACAAAACGCGGCATTATCAATTTTCGGAGAATTATCTGAGTATCTGAGATCTGTTCCTTTTGTCTCATACAGACTCTATAGTATACTTTAAATTATAAATCTCATACAGACTCTCCAGATTTATATTTTGTTCATGTAATGGATCCCTCCATGAGGTGGTGGAGGAGGGTTTGTGCACCTCAGTGATCCTAGGAGGTAAGGTGAGGTCTGGTAAGGTCTCCAAAGGCAAATTGGTCCTAGGTCAGTGACCCTTATAATGGTGAAAAACACCGTGAACCCAGAAACCTCACCTGGAATAGAGAGGCTGGGGCCCTGCCTTAGAGCCATTAGAGCCAGGCTAGGAAGAGCTTGTCATTAGGCACCTGGTGGTCAGGCCTATCTCCTTGGTTCCCAGCCAAATAAAGCCAAAAAGAGCTACATGAATCTGCCCTCCTGTAGGCCCACCACCTGCAGGAGAAGCCATGGGGGTCTGGTGCTTTATGCATTAAAGGCAGAGGCATTGTTGAACCAAAACTGGCTTTAGGCGCATGGAATGTAACCTCTCTGGTAGGATAGGAACCTGAGTTAGTGTAGAAGGTAGAGCGATGCCATCTAAATTTAGATATGGTTGGGCTCATCTCAACACACAGCGTGCGATCTGGAACCAGGCTCCTGGAGAGGGGCTGGACTCAGTTCCACTGGTGCCTTTGGTGAGAGGCACCGGGCAGGTGTGGGTCTGGTTTGGCCTCACTACTTTGAGTTCAGAGTATTTTGCCTTCTTGGAGAGCTAAAGTGGGGTGCTGGAGGCACCACCTCTGTGGTCTGCATTGTTCTACTGGGGGACTTTGACGCTCATGTGGGTAATGAGACTGAAACTTGAAAGAGTGTGATTGGGAGGACCGGCCAGCCAGATCTGAACCCTAGGGGTGGTACACTGTTATCAGACTTGTGTGTTAGCTACAGTTTATCCACAATTTTTCAACTTTATAGTGCATTTTCACAACATTACATTGTCACAAAGTGCTTTACAGCATCCCTACTCAAAGCCCCCACTGAGCCAACCAGAGGCGACAGTGGCAAGGAAAAAGGAAGGAAGAAACCTTGGGAGGAACCAGACTCAAAGGAGGAGCCCATCCTCCTGGGGCTGGCAGGGGAAGTCAGATGACCAAGATGGCAAATTTCCAGTTCATACTGTCCAAATGTTAACATTGAGTCTCAGGGGGCAAGCAGATGATGGCAGGCAGGTGCTGGTTCTGCTTCAGTTGGCAGGAGGAACAGTGGTACAGCAGCGGGGCGAAAATTAATAGCAGCATTTTGTAGATTCTGCAAAACTTGCACTGTGAGGCCAGTGAAGGGAGCACAGAACAGGGCTAATATGATCATTTTTTTGTTTGTAAGAACTCTGGCTTCTGCATTTTGTACTAGCTGAAATTTATATAAGAGTCCGGATGGGCAGCCAGAAAGGAGGGCATTACAGTAGACCAGTCTGGAAGTTATGAAGGCATGTATTAGTTCTTCTATGTCGTGAAAGGAGAGCATCTTTCAAAGCTTGGCTATGTTCCTTAGATGGTAGAACGCAGTTCTAGTAATACTTTTTAGAATTTTTTTTTTACATTTAACACTGGATATCTTGTAGTCCTCTAACTGAGAGAGTTGTGGTGCATCTTCTGGTTTAACAGATGTATGTAACTGTGTATCATCAGCAAAACAATGAAAATCAACACCAACACCATCATCAACACATTTCTAATAATGTTGCCAAGTGGTACCAAATACAAAGTGAACAGTAGCGGGCCTAGCACTGACCCCTTTGGGACACCAAACTTGACTTGAATTGAAGATTCATTGTTCATGTGGATAAACTGATAATGATCAGGTTAATAAAAGCAAAACCAAGAGAATTGTATGGTCCAGAGTATCAAAAGCTGCAGTTAGGTCTAGTAATACCAACAAAGATGTACAAACACGGTCAGAAGTCATAAGCACATCATTCATTACGTTGATTAAAGTTGTTTCTGTTCTATGGTTTGGTTTAAAGCCAGACTGATATAATTCATTAGCATTATTTTCCTGTAGAATAGAAGACAGATGATGAACAACACATTTTCCAGGATCTTTGAAATGAAAGGAAGATTCAAGATAGGTCTATAATTTCCTAAATCACTAGGTTCAAGATTTTCTTTAGGACGGGCCTAATAACAGCTATTTTTAAAAGGTTTTGGAACATATCCATGCCTAAGAGATGAGTCTAACACATTTAACAGGGTAGGGCTAATCAGTGGGAAGGAAGGAAAGACTCAAAGGTGTCATTATCTGTATGAATAGGACTAGCAGAAGGCTGGTAGCTGTATGTAGCTCCTGACATGCTCTGGATGGTCTGTGTAATCTTAGTTATTTTCCCATTAAAATGTGATAGATCATTTAAGAACTTGTGGAACTGGCAAGTTTAACGCTGAAGATTTCTGTGTTAATCTAGAAAGATTCAAACAGGAATTTTGGATTGTTTTTGTTCTCTTCTATTAATCTGGAGAGATACAGAGATCTAGCAATCACTAGTGTTTGTCTGTACTTAGAGAGGCTCTCTTTCCAGGCAGATCTTAAAACTTCTAGTTTGGTTGAGCGCCATTTGCGATCTCTTTTGCGTGGAGTCTCTAAGTTTTGAGCAACAGGTTGCTCATTATTGCATCTGGCACCATGCCCTAGGCCACAGATCGATTTTGTTGTCGTGTCATCAGACCTGAAAGACCATACGCCTTGGATATTCGGGTGAAGAGAGGAGCTGAGCTGTCAACTGATCTCCACCTGGTTGTGGGTTGGATCAGATGGCAGGGGAGAATGCAAGACAGACCTGTTAGATCCAAACGTTTAGTTGGAGCATTTGGCTAAGATCCCTGTCTGGGAGTTCTTCAACATGTACCTCAGGCAGAACTTCATTCGTATTCCATGGCTGGAGACATTGAGGCCGAATGAGCCATGTCCTATGCCTTCATTGCTGAAGAAGTTGTGCTGAGCTGTGGCCATAAGGTTGTTGGTGGCTGTTGCATGGCAACCCCTGAACCCAGACGTGGACACCAGGGGTGGATCTAGAAGGGGTCCATGGGGTGCACCCACCCCTGCCAAATATTTTTGGCCCCCCAGTACCCCCCCAACACAATTGGTGTAGAATACTGTCTGACAGTGCCTAGCATCATTTGATCAGAGCATTGTCATTTATTCCCTGGCAACCTGACAATGCCAGTCATTGGATCAGAGCGTTGTCAATCACTCCCTGACAACTTGACAATCCCTGTCATTGAATCTGAGCACTATCACTATCCGCATGCTTTAAAGAGCGGGTTTTTTTCAAACAGCAGAGACGTGACTAGACTACAGACCATCTTTGTTCGTAGTATGTACAAATTCAATTAAAAAGTTCTAAATATGTGAATAGGATATCCTCCTTCTCTGTTGCAAAATTATGTGCATAAAGGCGACTCTCACGCGTATAATAGTTTCTAAAGCTGAAGTCTCAAGAGAGACACATTGAATATGTAGCTAATTTGCTAACTTCTGCAGTCCAGTGAAAAGCTGTGACTTAATCGTTTTAAAGATTAAAGGCACAATCTGTTCTCCAAAGAAAGGTACAAATAAAGTGGCAAATATTGAAATGTGAGGTTTGAGAATGTTATCTTAGCTATCTAACTGGATTTAAAAAAAAATCTATACAGTTCAAGCTGATAACAAGTGAACACACACTGTAATGTTACAAATAAATACTGTTAAATTAATAATTCATGCCTGATATTTTTTTAGTGTATAAATATTGTTCAATCCTGTCCATGCAAAAAAAAAAATCAGTTTAAAACTGTCTTCTAAGGTAATTTTTAACACTATCCATCCATTTTCCAAACCGCTTATCCTTCTGGGCTGCTGGGGGTCCAGAGCCTATCTTGGAAGCTATGGGCACAAGGTGGGGAATAACCCAGGACAGGGGGCCAGCCCACTGCAACGCACACTCACACACTATTCACACCTATGGACAATTCTTAGTAACGCCAGTTAGACTCTGGGGGGAAACCGGAGTACCTGGTGAAAACCCCACGATGACATGTAACCCAGGTGGAGCCTCGGACCCAGGTCCCAGAGGTGCGAGGCAACAGTGCTAACCACTGCATTTCCAGTGCCCCTCCCCCTGACCCCTTGCTGATTCTTTGTCCCCCCTCTGTCACCCTATTAAAAAAATCCTAGAAACGTCCCTGATGGACCCCAGTGACAAAGGGAGCCGTGAGGATGAAGAAGGAGGCCTTCAGAGCTTGTCTAGCTTGCAGGACTCTAGAGGCACTGGCCAGCCAAGCAGAGTGCGGGTTTGGCGGCTACAGAAGGGAAAACTCAGGTCTGGGAGGAGCTCAATGAGGCCACAGAAAATGGCCTTCGGTCAGCCTCAGAATGATTCCGACAAACCATCAGGCGACTCAGGAGGGGGAAGCGAGGCTTCATAAATGCTGCTTACGGCAGGGATGGAGCGCTGTTGACCTCAACTGGGGATATAGGCAGGCGGTGTAACGAGTACTTTGAGATCTCCTGAATCCCACTGACATACCGTCCTATTAGGGAGAAGATTTGGGGGACTCCAAGGTGGACTCGCCCGTCAATGGAGCAGGAGTCACTGAGGTAGTACAGGAACTGCTGTTCATCAGCAGTTATGCAATGCCTGTCTGGAGGAGCTGTAGGGGGTGGCTGAAGAGGGAGGGAGTTCTGGGCATTCCTGCCGCCCCTGTGACCCAGATCCAAATGAGTGGCAAAAGATGGATGGGTAGATAGATGGATGGATGCTACTATCCAGTAGGACCTACCTGATCGTTGTCGTGGCCACAGCGAAATACAAATGCAGACAGCAGCACGTGGTTGATGGCGGCCTCCTGCTCCCGCTTTCAGCACTCAGCGGCTACAGAGCCTGGCATTTGGCATGAGAAGGGAGCAGGAGCATGTCCTTAACAAAGCAGAGAGGCCCATTTTCCTGTATCAAAACGCAAAGTCTACAGAAGGGAACGAGTCAACAGGCGGACCTTCTGGAAAGGGAGCAGTCTCAGGTGTGGGAGGGACTGAGTGTCCATCTGATTGGTCTGAGTGTCCATCTGATTGGTCTGAGTGTCCATCTGATTGGTCAGGCACCTGATGACCCGGCTGGATGATATGAAGCAGACGGTTCGTGGCGATGGCGTCTCCTGCTGCCTGCTGTGTGGGGCACAACTGAATGCCCCAGGAGTCAGCTCGGCAGTCTGCGAGGACTGCAAGAAGGTGTGGGGGCGGGGAACTGTGCTATGTCACTCTCTGTTCGGGTAATAGGTGTACAAGGGTACAACAGCACTTCCCTTTCTAGGATTTTCACAAAGTTAAATTCCCTTTGATAAGTCCAGAACATTAATCTGTGTGCCACCTATTGGTTACCCCCAGCATACACCGAGATACTGACCATGGGGTCAGGCTAAATCCTGGTTCCACTTTCCTTTCCCTCCTACAGCATGTATGCACCAGTTGCGCTGTTCAGAAGACCAGCCGGCCCCAGCCACTGTGGCTCTGCAAGATTTGCAGCGAGCAGAAAGAGGTCGGTCGCGAGCATGTGCTACCATCTCGGTCACAGTAATGTATCTACTCACTCTGCATGTTTCTGTACGTAACGTCAGCATCACTGTGGTGTTCGCAGCGTTAAGTGCTTCATTTTGGTTCCTTTACGATCTGGCAGCATGTGCAGTTTATGTGCCCTCTTGTGGCAAGATGTGGGAGCTGCAATCCCTCTGTTAAATCCTTTTTCGTGAGATTTGAATTCCTGCCACTTGGGATCTGACCCCAGATGGTAGAAGACATAGGAGCTACTGTTGCTACTGTGGGATTAATTATTGCTGCTGTTTCCCTGGCTGTTGATTTGAATGTGTCTCTTCCACTGCCGTTGTAGGTGTGGAAGCGAACTGGCGCCTGGTTCTTCAAGGGCCTGCCCAAGCTATTCATGCCCTCGCCCATGCCCGTTTCAAAGCCAAAGGACCGAGGTGGTGAGCAGGCCACGCCCTCCCCAGCCCTGAAGCCGGAAGAGCCGATAGCCCCCAGGCAGCCCCAGACACCAAGCCGGAGTGAGTCAAGTGTTGAAGCACAGGCACACGCACAAGCAAGCGCATGTTACACCTGCTGAGACTCAGGTTGCCTTTGGCCTTCTCTCCGTTTGCACGGCACCGGTTCTGCAGTGTAAGCTTCCTAGAATCCGTGTCAGCACATCTCGAGAGGCCGGGTAGAATTATTAAAGCATCCCGCACACAAGCCCCTATAAATGCTTCTTCATTACCGCCCTGACAGTGCAATGTGTGTGGGGAACACGCGCAACGGCTGCCTGTATCTTACGTCTTCATCAGCCTGTGTCACGGTGCAGAACATGGACGGGGAGCCGTGCTCCTGAGACCAGTGCAACACGCTCTCATTCATCTGTTCTCATAGAATCTATTTGCTTTACCCTTATGGTTACTCTGCCAGTAAATCAGGACACTAAGCGAAAAAATATTTGCCAAATTAATAGTTTGAGGTAGGAAACAGGGGGACACAGTAGGGAAGACTGACTCTGCTGCCACATCTTATCTATTAATTCACATACTCAGGTTCCTCCCAGACCCTGACCTGTGAGCTGCCGCGCATTTTAATAGAGCTAACAGAATCATGCTATAGCATCCTTTAAGGCCGGGCCTGTACTGTTCCCGGTGTTTCCTCAGCTTGGATCTGCCATCGTTCTCCCTTTTCTCACTATGTTTTGTGTTTCCAGGCTCGGCGGACAGCCACACCCCCCGCAGTGTGCAGCAGAGTGCAGGTGAGCAGCAAACTCCCTCCGTCCGGGGGGCAAAGAGTAGGGGGATGTAGCAGCCATCCACCGAGTTGTTCATCCACCGGTGTAACTGGCGTCTCCCTCAGTGTCCTTCTGAAAGGCTGACTAAGGCGAACTGTGTGTCTGTGTGTGTGTATGTGTGTGTGTGTGTGTGTGGGATTTGCTTCAGCCAGCGGGCTCCCCGCCCAAGGAGCTCCCCAACCTGCTTATGTACAGACCACACCTAGTGAGTCCCTGTCCCAGACAGAGGGCCAGTCCGGCCTAACAGTGGTGAGGCTGGCTGATCCAGTCCAAAGCTCTGCATACCCAACAGCAATCCAACCTGTGGCCCATCAGGGTAAGACTTAGCCTGGGCCTACACACCTGTGTACTTCCTGCATGTTACTCCGGGGCTATTTAACCATATGGCACTGACCTGTGAAACCCACTGTGTGATAAGTGATAGGAGGAGTTACGTCTGTTTGTCTGATCCTTTTTTTTTGTTTTTTTCTTTTTTGCTCTTTCAAGTCTTGTTATTGAAGCAGTCTGGATTATTAAATGTTCATCTGCCTGTCCTAGTAGCTCCTTCTAAGGTAGAGAGCTGCTATACCACAGCCAAGAAGGAAGAGAGAGTGCCCCCTGTTCCCCAGGAGGAGAAACGGCAATCAGCTGGCCAGAATCCCCAGCCATCCCCAAAACTGGATGAGGAGGATAACAGCTATGATTCAGATGAAGCCAGTAGGCAGAATCCTAAACCTTTGTCCTATGAAATGCATCTTGATCGACCTGTTTGTGTCCAGTGTATGATGTGTTTGTGTGACTGTTAATCTACATTCTGCTTCCGCATATTGATCCATTGCTACAGCAACCTTCTGTATTCCGCTGGTAATGTATCTTAGGTCTGTCTCACATTGTCTAGCATGTTTCCTGTTCCGTCTTCCGTGTGATAGTTGTGTGAATTATTACTCCAGTCGGTCGGAGTTCCTCTTCGGCCACCTGAATCAGTCAGGCACTTGCCATTTCCCGGTGAACTCATAGCCTGCTGCCCTCTCGCCAGCTACTCTGGGCTCCTTGGAGTTCAGCCTGCTGTATGAACAGAGCAACAACTGTCTGCAGTGCAGCATCATCAAAGCCAAGGTGAGATCCTGCCTTTCCACCCTGCAGTCAACAGGAATGTGTCCAGGGGACAGGCCAAGGCTGATTTGGGAGCCCGGGAATGTCATGCACGTGCAGGGCCACAGTCACCTGAGGGCTTTTCTCCACATGTGCTTCACTGCAGGCTCTCCAGCCCCCTAGTTTTGATTGACACTGAAAATTCTCCCTCTCTGTGCTCCAGGGTTTAAAACCAATGGATTCCAACGGCCTGGCTGACCCGTATGTCAAGCTGCACCTGTTACCGGGGGCCAGCAAGGTAATGGCTGTGAAGCCGTAGAGTATGTGGCTCAGACGGGAAGAATTGTGGGAACTCAGTAAGAAGAGCCGGGTGCGTCGGAGAAATATAACACTGCGACTATTGTCTGTGTTCCGTCCGTTTTGGTCAACAGCAATCCTGTGAGGAGCGCCATGGCAAACAACTGACACACATACATACCTTATTTTACCAACCTTAAAGCTCTGAGATTGCAAGGCTGTTCTCTTCATCGTATATTGATAATTAATTTCTCCTTTTTCCTTTCCCACTGCAACCCCGCCACTGCCATCAGTCCAATAAACTCCGTACCAAGACCCTTCGAAACACGCGCAATCCAGTGTGGAATGAAATGCTGGTGTACCACGGCCTTACAGATGAGGACATGCAGAGAAAGACCCTCAGGTAAGGGGTGCTGGCCCACATTAATAAGGGCGTGACACTCTAGTGTAAGGATTCAAGGACCGTCAAGTGAGATTATCAAGCCTTATTTTCTAGAGAAGATCACAAGGAATTATAAGATGACACATCTTGGCTTCACTTTACAATCTGATAAAAAGTTTTTTTTGTTTTTTTTTAAACATCAGGTTCTTCTCTTCCTCTTCATTTACAAAACGTGTCTGTGTCCCAGTCTTGGGGAATGCAAACCAGACCACCAGTGTGGCAATCAGCAGGAAAGGGCGCACTGCCATTGTCTGGGCTGTCACTCCTGACCTGGGGCTTGGTAGCTCGCATAGCCTCTACTCTGCTGTCTGTGAGAGGGCATCTTCTCATGGTGTTCAGTCATTTTTAATTATAAAGGGGTTTATAAGCTCTAAGATGTGCCTGCTGTATTAAATATACTCCCAAAATCTGTTATCCTGAACCTAACCATGACTCAGCAGATTGAAGGCCGAGACACTGAGCACAAGCTTCTACCCATTTGCTGAACGCGGATGGCTGCAGCTAACAAGCCACCGCAGTCTGTGTACTTTATACCATCCCACACTTTGCTGATACACACACTTTGCAGACAATCCCTGGATTAATAACGTCCAACTCACAGACACGTCATACTTACAAACCGACTGCTATAGAGCCCATTGTATTAAAAATGTGGGTTTAATGCAGTGGTCCGTAATAACAAACGCACATATTACTTTGTGAAGTTTATGAAAATATTGTGTAGCTTCAGCGGTTCGCCAGCTCAAGGTACAGTACAGTACTATGCATAGTTAGATTTATTATTACTGTATAATAATGTACTGCTTTCTGACTTGCCTGCAAAGACAGACTTAGGAAGCAGATCTCGTACATAACCTCGACCTGTTTTCATTGTCTATTTTGTAGTCATTTTATTTTTACTCATTGTTATTAAAATGAAATATATTAAATATTCCATTTAAATACTAAGCCCTCCAGCGAGGGGCCGCTGTCCAGGCAGGGATGGCTACATGTGGCACAAACGAAACGTGTCTTCTTGTGAATGCCGGGGGGCAGGCTGTCTGTGTGCGATGAGGACAAATTCGGTCATAATGAGTTCATCGGGGAGACGCGCGTGCCCCTGAAGAAGCTGAAGGCCAACCAGAGGAGGGGCTTCAATGTCTGCCTAGAGAGGGTGGTCCCGGTGAGTCCCTGTTCCTACTGTTACACTAGTTCACATGGAAAGTGAAATAGCAAGTCTCTACCTGCTTAATTACAATTTTATATTGGAAGATTACAGTAGCACAGTCCATTTGGTTGTGGGTGTGACACTTCAGCATAACGTCCTGCTTAAAGCTGAGAAACTTTCTTCTGGTTCAGTTGGCTGGTCCAGTTCAGGTACTGGGGAGTATGACTCATCTTGTTGCTATGGCTCAGTGCATAAGAAAGATTTGATTGGTTTTATGGACTGACATGAATCCACTTTTCTCGACGACCGTAACTCCGCCCGTGCCACAGCTGAGACGAGCAGGGACGGCTGGTTCAGCGCGTGGCATGGCACTCTATGAGGATGAGGTAAGAGGGCCTTCCCAGTGTACCTGCACCTCCAGTCTTCCCACATGTTTAAGCTGCTTTAATCTCCTAAGGTGTGTCTCTACAACTCGCCCGTGGGTTTAACGTGCGGCGTCTGTGCAACATGGCTTTGAGTTTTACCCACATCCAACGTGTCCTTCTCTTGGGCTGCTTTGAACTGTTGACACACCAAGGTTGGTCACTGCACTCCGATGCACACATGCTTGTGGTTTTGTCCCACGTTGGGTCTTAGGTGAAGGAGACAGGACAAGCAGAGGAGAGGGGACGCATCCTGGTCTCCCTCATGTACAACAGCCAGCAGAGCCGGCTCTTCGTGGGCATAGTCCGCTGTGTTCACTTGGCCGCCATGGATTCCAATGGCTACTCTGACCCTTTCGTGAAAATGTAGGCCATCATTAGTGGGCATATGGCCCCGTGAAGTGGCATATACTCAGACGCCACGTGTTCACTGGAACTTCTAAGTTTCCACAGTCGAGATTCAGCACTATGCCAGCCTCTTCCCTTTGATCATTCGTTGATTTAAAACCTTGTTTACTTCTTGTGCAACAGCTGTCTGAAACCAGACATGGGCAAGAAGGCAAAACACAAGACGCAGGTGAAGAAGAAGACCCTGAATCCAGAGTTTAACGAGGTGAGTCTGGACTCGGTTGGGAGACCAGAGGAGGGAATTAGCAGGGACTGGACAGGATCACTGTTTGGCCCACGGTGACCGTCGCCCCACGTCTGTCAAGTACAACAGTGGTACCATGAATCGAAGAGAATCACCAGCGGTTTTCTGTGAGTTTTTGCTGAACGAGATGCCAATGGATGTGTTTGTCACAGTTTGGTGTTGTGTGGCAGGAATTCAGCTATGAGATTAAGCATAGTGATCTCGCCAAAAAGACCCTGGACATCTCTGTGTGGGATTACGACCTTGGGAAATCCAATGATTACATCGGTGAGCTTTGATGCCGTGAGTCAGGTGACCCATTTTATCTGATAATTCAGCACTGATCAGATCCCACCGCGTCTTTCACGGATTCTGCACTGTCCTCCGCAGGAGGCTGCCAGCTGGGCATCACAACCAAAGGGGAACGCCTGAAACACTGGTATGAATGCTTGAAGAACAAGGACCAGAAAATCGAGCGCTGGCACGCTCTGCTCAACGAGAACCACGTCTCCAGTGATTAGGATGCACCCTCCCTCCTCCCTCCTGCATGTTGTCCATCAATGTATATTCCTCTGGGTCCTTGTTTTCCAAACCAGTCCACTAGCGGTCGTCTCTTCACCTGCCTGATTTTAGAGACGCCCTATCTCCGGGTTCAGGGACCCGCCCTGCCTTCACCTCAGCATTAATATGCCTGCTCAAGTGAACAGTCCACCTATTAGTCTATAATGAGTCGATCCTACAGCTTTATCCCTTGTTACAGGCAGCATTTTCTATGTAGCCGTCAGTCTCCAACCTAGAGAGTCTGCAGGTTAACTTCTCTCAAATCATTAGTTTCTCAAGCTTGTAAATCCTTACGAAAACCCAAATTGAATAATGTAATGTTGTGAAACAGATTTACTTTTTTAAGCAATAGTGATGTTGTTGGACATGTACCCTGCTACTAGATGAGTGGGTGGATCGACGGATGGATGGATGAATGCATGCATGCATGATCCAGTTACATGTACATATGTATGTATGTTTTGGTGTCTAGCAAGGACATGGGTGTCTTGATGCCAGCTTCTTATGGTATTGATCAACCTGGGCCTTTACATAGCATGCTGACTTGGTGGAAAATTCTACCTTTTAAAGTGTCTGAGCTGTGTGTCAGGCTGCATTGTTAAATGCCATCGTCAGTGTGGCTTTTTTCCCACTCTCAGGAGTAAAAGTCACAGCCTTTCTCCCCTGCAGCTTTAACTCTTCGCTGAGCTGCACACTGTCACTTCACCTTAGCCAGAGTTTAAAACAACTGCCAGAGGCTTAGAGATGACAGGTAAGAATGTGTACATGGACTGCAGCTCTGGCTTAGTTATATATCAGCTACTTGGAGAGTAAACGTGTGTATCTGGACGAATAAAGGTGCATGTTTGCACAGCACTCCAACGGATTGGTTCAAATACTGCTCTGAATAGATGCTTTATGCGTACGTCACATGCATACACGTTGAACAGGAGTCGGCATACTCAGTCAGGTACCAATCTTTGATCCCATGTTGATCGTTGCCATCTCGTAATGTAATATAGTGCGATTTAAAGTTCAAGAGAATGGTCAGTGAATCCATACTTTGGAGCACATACATATACGTATAATTTATTGTCAAATTTATTTTTAAATGTTTCTTTCCACCAAATACTAATATTTTTCTGGGTTTGTGTTTGGCTTCATGTGAATTGGCGTTAGATTGTTTTGGTGGCTGTAGTAAATTTCAACCCTGTTATTTCGGTTATCGCAGTTTGTTGGGCTGTCGGATCTATGTGTCTGTATTGTATAAGTATAATGCGTATCTGTTAACAAACGTATTACAAGGCGTACGACGCCAAATGATCCGTCATGTGTCACAATACGCACGTAACTCCTAGTTTGCAATGGTTGTAACTTCTGTTCACTACGCTTTGCATGATGAACCATGCAGTAGTGCTGACTGGGATTTTGTTTCCATATCTTGCATAATTCATGTAGATAACCTGGATTTTTCCTTAATAGACTGCTTTTAATTATTATTTTATTTTTGCTGCGGTAACATATGCAAATGAAAATAAATAGTTGAAACCATGAAAACAACATGATCCATCTTTACTGGTCAAAAATAAATTCGCAGAATAAAAATAAACCATCCAGAAAATGAAAAATACGAACCTACAAATGGTAACAACAAGCCCACTGTAGCTGTCTAAGTTAATGTGTATAACATGGGAGACCTCGATACAGCTAATGCTTAGTGTAATGATTTTCTCTTTGCCGTAAAATAAAGATTGTCTAATTCCATACATGCATGTACTGGGCGTGAGAAAGCCCGCGTATTTTCAATAAACTGCACGTGACAACTTCCTTATTTGTTACAAACTAATAAATTAACTCACTGGAAAAATAAGCGTGGGAACTTGTTTTCGTATCTAATGCCTAGTAGTAGCGCAATATCCATCATAAACTGTAATTAAAAATATATATATTTAAATGATCGTAAGCAGACGCGTTTGAGTGTTTACATGTGTCGTCATATAGAATGTGAAGATGGCCAGGCTTCTTAAAAAGCAATAGAAAATCGGACCAAGACTTCATGGTTTAAGCTGCCCACGTGACTCTTGTGCAGAGCAAGTGACATGGCAGGAACCTTTGAGATCCTCACGCCACTGGCACAACAGTCCCTTCAAGCAGACACGCCACAAGCTGCAGGATGAACTTTGTATCTTTTAGTTAAAAACACAAATTTTCACCTCCGTTCAATTCGCTCAGTTAAAAAGCTGTCAGTGAAATGGAAACCTGAACTTGAAATGAACTACTCAATGATTCATGATTTTGCAGAAATACGGTAAAGGCACCGTAAATAATTGCTGGATGGGAGTCGTTTAAAATTATATGTAGCCTAGCAGCATTAATAAAAATTATTAAAACTCCAGATGGAAAATTAAATTTAATTATTCACAGAGATTATAAACACAACGGTCCGGTTTTTCTTTTATTAATTTGCGCCAAAAATCGAATAATTAGTTCATCCTGGAATTTGTCACTGTCTTGTTGTCAAATTCTTAAGAAACATCATCATGCCCAGTATTACTGATAAGAGGCGTGGTGCTTATCTTTTAGTAACGCATCAGCAGCAAAGTGCAACAGATTTCCGACTACCTGAAAGACCTGTAACTGACTACTTGTGTTTTATACTACAACGCTTATCTTTTTACGATGGATATAGATCTGTTCACACGAGGATAGAGGTGTATTTTGTTTATAGCTCCAAACGTTAGACTATAGGCTATAAAACAGCTCTCTCCTCTCCACTCGAGAAAGGGTGTGTCCGTGTCGGCAGACTCTCCTCCAATAGCAAGGAGAGGAGCGCTACGGATTTGAGGTAAGAACATCACCTCATACCGGGAATGGGTGGCGATTGACTCCCCCAGCATCCGCTTACCCAAATCACAGGTCGGACCTCCCAGCTCTTTCTTGTTCAAATTATCCCAGCTGAACTTGATACTGGCCCCGATGCCAGGAAATCCTCTGCCTTAAAAGCAGATTCGTTTTCGTCTGTTTCCAGAAGCCTGCAGGGTGAATTTGGTTATAGGCGTACTTGTCTAGGTTTTGCAATTAGGCTACGGGTTTTCTTAATAATAGTGGCACCACATTTGTAAGAATGAAACGAGTGTGTTGGAATAACGTGTTTTAATGTTAACGTTATTAATTATCGGCGTTTTTATTATTTGCATTTACTTTAAATTTGTGAAAAGCTAAAGTTACTCTGCAAATCTGCAAAGTTTAGTAGTTTTCTACTTGATTTCTGCATTCTGTAAACCGACTGTCAAAATGCGAGACGGGAGCCACTTGCGTCTGTCTTTCTTTCTGGCACTGGCCGGCTTTTCATTAGCGGACAACGTGCGGTTTTGGTCCGAAGGTGTCCTAGACGGTGCTGGCTTTTGTTACTGGACAAGGGCATCAGCGTCCGGGCGCATCTACCTCAGCTTCCTACAGACCCCATTGTCTCTTCGGCTCTTTCACACCACGTGGACCGAGGATCTGCGACTTGTGGACTGCGCGGTGACCGAGCAGCCGAAAGTAACGCAGGGCTATCTGTCTCTATGTTTGGGAGAACTCACGGGTAGTTTCTCGCATGTTCCGGACCTACGCCTGAACGTCAGTAGTGTTATCGCACTGGACAGCCCGTGTGTAACCCAGCATGAAGCGAAATCCCGAGCATCTGGTCGGGAAAGACGGGACTTGCTGTTTGATGATACATCGCTCCGGCGGCAGAAGCGGTCTTGGATATTTCCTGGCACGTTGTGGTGCGGGATGGGGAATAAAGCGAACCACTATGAAGACTTGGGTATGTAAAGATAATGTGTGGTTTATCTTGGTTTTGAAGTCTCTGACAGATTGTCGTGGTGACTCTTCGGTCTGACTGCTGATCGCTTCTCTTTGCACCTGCTGCAGGTGTGTTTGAACGGACGGACAGATGCTGCAGGGAGCACGATCACTGTCAGCACACCATCCCCTCTTTCACGACCGGCTATGGTCTGTTCAACTCGAACTTCTACACCATCTCGCATTGCGAATGTGACCGCAGGTGAACACTTTTTTTTTTTTTTTTTTTTTTTTTTTCTGTTGTAGATATGGCTTCGTCTTTTGGGGGAATACTCTGGAAGAATGCAGTGTTTACACGTGAGTGTGTATGTGTGTCAGACATGCGAGTGCATGATTGTTCAATCGCGTCATTTAATCCCAGTGATTCTTCATTCATTTCTTTTCCAGTTGCGTTCTCGATTAACCTTGATTGCGATGTTGATTGGATTGATTCACTATTTAAATCCCCATAATGCCGAAAATTGCTGACTCGTTTTCATGTTTATTTCTTTTTCTCATTGGTTCTTAATCAGCGGCTTGATTGAGTCGCTATTGATCTTTGAATTTGTGTCACAATTGGTCAGATAATGAGACCGCAAATTTTCAACCGCATCTTATTCTCTTAACTATTCGATCACCCGCTTGAAAAACCCAAATCAGCCTGTAGTATTTGTTTGTCTGAACTGAAATTAGAAGTCTGATTTAAAAGTTAGATTTAAAATTGAAAGCAATTTTCGGTCTTCACTTGCATCGCCTGTCCTCAACTATAATTCAACTTTAGTTTTAATAAGGCACATTTTTTATTTAAGTAAGCACTAAATCTTGATCATTAAGATCTCAACTGGGAAAAACGATCCATATTTATACTGCTGAATGCTTACTGGTGTAACACAATTCAGTTTAACTGCAGGGCTCCTTTTGTAGGTTGCAGATGAATTTTGTAAACGGTGCAGCCCCAATATTAAGGAATGGACAGGTTCTGACCACTATTTATTTTGCCCCTGCCATTTCAGATTCCAACAGTGTCTTCTGGAAGTGAACAATACCATCTCCAACATGGTGGGCTACACCTTCTTCAGTGCCTTGAAGGTCCCTTGCTTTGTGCTTAAGCAACAATTGCAGTGCCTTCAGATGAACTGGTGGGGCATGTAAGTCCCGTTTTCAGTGTGCAGAATCTTCCCCCGATGGAACTCTAAATCACCAGTCCCCGAGTTATGATTGACAGGCTGCTCCACTTAACTGGAAAGGCGAATGGGACGAGACCCAAACTATGAGGAGATTCTATTACGGCCAATAGTAAAGCAGCGGGGGGGGGGGGGGGGGGCAATTCCCCACGCGGGTTTAAAATTGGCCCAACAAACGACAGCAAATAAAATCCCCAAATAAAACAAAAGAAAAATCAACACTGA
>JABFEA020000119.1:23516358-23528156 GCA_019775915.2 Cyphomyrus plagiostoma | reverse complement strand
GCCCGGTTTTGGCCCACGGGGCCAGCCGCATCTCCATGCGGGTGGTTAAATCCACACCCACCCCCCCCCCCCCCCCCCGTGTGCAGCCCGGTGCCAGTCCAAACCTGGCAAGACCGATCCGATCGTTGTCTCTTCAACCCTGAAAGACCTATTCGGGATGCTACCAGTCATTAGCAACATGTGACACATGTGGTCACGTGATTTTTGGTAAGAGGGTAGGAGTGGAGGAGGCAGGGAGAGGGTTCCTGCATGCGGCATCAGGTACCCAGATTTCACTGCTGATTTCACTGCGGGTTCGAAGAGCCTGAATCTGGGCTGATTCCAACTGGTCCTTAGCCAGAGCTGGTGCAAATGCAAGGGGAGTCATGTGATATGGGCCATGTCATGTGACATAGGCTAGCATCGATTTTGCCAAGCTATAGTTCCTCAGCTTGGAGATATCAGTTCTCAAAAGGCCCCAGAAGCAAAAAAAAGTAGCTTCTTTCCTTTCATTCTCCGTCCTCCATGCTTCTCACCCAGGTTTTGTCATCCCTCATCTGGTACTTCATTGAGGACTTGGGACCTGATTACCATCTGGCTGGATTCAAAGAGCTAAGTCACAGAAGTACAGCAATCAGGACGGCTAGCTACTATAAAGGCTTTGTTGGTGTTTCCCAAACAGAAAACCAGCACGGTTACAGGCAGTTATTCTCCTCCTCCAATCAGGCTCTTTATGTATATCGTTAGGGAATGTGCAGCATTCCTGGCACAAATCCCTGCATGGTTGCCAGGTGCCCATATCCTTGCTATAGGGATGTATCCCTCTGCCCCATTTTCATAAACAACCCCCCCCCAATAAACACATAGTTTCCTTGTCCCAAAATGCTCCTGGAAGGGTGTGTGTTCCCTAACTGGGACCAAAATTTGGTAGCCCCCGTTGTTACGAGTAGTGGGGGGAATCAATTTATTTTCATAGACTGATGGGAGCTCCTGTTGCCCCCTGCTGGTGAGCGATTGATTTCAATTGCCACCCTGTGCGTGGCACCCTGGCGAGGGACAAGTACTCCAATCAGCCATGGAGCCCCTATCAGCCATTTGCGGGCCTGTCAATCAGGGCGCATTCCAGCGCTAACAGCAGGAAACGAGCTCCTCGGCGGCCCTTCGAGGGCCTCCCACCTGCACCAACTCAAGAGCCCAATTTCGGATCCCTGCCACCTACATCTACCCGCTCTCCCCAAAAATTATACCCTCCCGGCCTTGACCAAATGCCGCTTGTCGTTACTTCAGCCTCAGAGACTTTGAAATCAAAAGCAGGGCTCAGAATGTTCGGTGAAATCAGCATTTGCCCTCTCTGACAGATCCTAGGTCTGATGCACATGGGGCAGTAGGCGGCTCCACGTATCAGAGATCTGTGCCCGTGTCCAATGCATGGGTTCAGATGCATGGGTTCAGACGCCGTGGCTGGCAGAATCATCATACCACAGTTGGGTTCTTGAGCGAAGACCCTTAACTCTAATTGCTCCATGCTAGCTGACTCTGTTCTCACTGGTATGTCGTTCTGGACAAAAGCATCTGCCAGAAAAATGTAAAATCTGAATGGAAACAAGTCCCGGCCCAGCCTGCCCTCTGCTCCAGTGCCAGGCCAGAGGTATCAGATGCTCTTAATGTGCTGAGGGACCGCCAGCCCCCCCTCCTCCATCTCCCCTTCCAAAAGCTGATTGAACAGCGGTTTGGATTCCCTCGGAAGAATTCGACCACTTGGCAATATCTAAATCTCCGTCACGTGTTTCAGGGATGTTAGGCCTGGACGGAATGGACACCCCAAGCAGGAAGTGTTCTAGGTTCTCTAGGGTGTGTGCCTGGGGATTGTGGGAAATATGCCCCATTCTAAGGAATCGCCCTGCCCACATTCTCCAGGGGATTTATTTCCTGACACCCTCTCCCCTACAATTCATCATTGCTTGAAATGTGGCTGCAGATGGGTGGTATTGATGCTCGACGACTGGATTTTCTTAGTTTCAAGAAGTGTGGGTCCTGCACAGTCCTGGTGACCCCCGTTAAATGGGGACTATCCATTACACATAGGCCCTTGTCAGCCTCTTATTATTATTGTTTCTGTGTGTGTTACTTATCAGTTTTATGTTAGAAACATACAGTTTAATAAAGTGAAATGATGGGGGGGCAGCAGTAGCCTTGGCTGAGTGTCAGTTTTTATTGTGAAATATATCCTCAGAGGTTGCAGATTAAGTCCCGTCTGGCGAGAGTCCCTGAAAGAATGAGGCAGTAAAGCCTTGTATCGTACTCGTGGCAACTGGTGGGAATGTTCACAGCATCCGTGGACAGCGCTGTTGGGATTAAGTCAGCTGTGGGTGAGCATCCTCCAAATACACACACACACACACACAAATGCACACACAAGCACAAATACATAGAAACGCACACACGAGCACAAATGCACACACACAAATGCACATTCAAGCACAAAAGCACATGCAAGCGTGCACACACACAAGAGTGAACACACGCAAAAGCAGACATGACACAACAAAAATACACACGAACACGCACACAAACGCACACATAAGGGAAAACACACACATGAGCACACATACAAATGCACGCATAAACAGACACAAATAAACACGAGTGCAGACGCACACATGAGCACGGGCATGCAGCAGACATGCACATACATGTGTACACACACGAATGCAAGCACACACAAGTGCACACATGTGCAGGCTTTGCTTCGAGTCACCTCAGAACCTCAGGCTGACCTCCCCTTAAATTAATTTTGTTCGTAAACTTGTTCTGCTCCTTTTATTTTCCGCTGAGAGAGAGTGGGGGGGGGGGGGTGTTGGAGGCGGAGGAGTCCCGGGTGCGCATTCATCACTGTCACAAGGGGGGGGCTACTTTGGGACTCGTACGGAAACAAGGAGAACCCATGAATACGATAAGGTCTGAGAGCAAGTGGCTGACTCTCTGGACCCCGAGTGGAGTGGATTGGGGGAATGCCTCGTGTGATTTGTGATGTCCCTGAAGGACCTTGTGCTTTCGGGACATTTCTGAGGAGATAGTGGCGAGGGCTCCGGTTTGATGCTGATCCTGTTGAGCATCAGTCCGGATGTGTTTTGGAGCGGCCGTCCTGCAAGAGGAAAGGCTTCCCAGCTGAAGTCTGGTTTTACACTGGGTTTGTGGCTGCCTGTTTCTCCCCGTTTTTGGTTCCGGGCTGATGGGGATCTCTGTCACCACTAGGCCAACTGCTGGAAATGATGCTGGGATTCAGGAGACCCTGTGTGTTGGCGTTATGCGCATCCAGGAGGAGAGGAGTCCGGGAAGTGTGACGACTGTCAGCAAAGCTGCTTCCCAGTTTGCAGCCACTGGCGAACATGCTCCTTTGGTGTCGGTTGAGCCGCTGTCAGACGCACGGTGAAGGTGAACGGGGGGTTTAAGCTACTCGTCTCTAGATGTAGGTCACTGCGTGGCCTCTCGCCGGTGACGGTTTTCGGTTGCAAGAGTGGGATCGATGGGCCTTGACGGCCTTTGTGTGGTGACAGAAGAGGGACACGACGTGGCGCAGCAATTTGAGCTTGTCGGGCACCAAACCACAGGCGAGCTAATTTCTGAGCATCGATCTGTCCGTTTGACGTGTAGGGAGTAATTATGAATCCAATTAGTCGTATGAGCGAGACGAATAGGTGCTCGTTAGGTAATGGACCCGTTCTGGTTCTTTACGCTGCATGGATGTTAGACAGAAGCAGGCGGGAGAACTTGTCTTCTGCCTCAAGATTTGAGGGTGGGGCAGCCTCAGAGCCAACATGACAGCACCCAGGGGTGCGGGGGCAGGGCCACGCTGCGCGGACAGAAGATGGAGCCAAATATCGGGCAGAGGGGCCCGCGATCAGCGACGGGGGGGGAGCGGGATGACCTTGAGGAGGAACAGCAGCAGAACGGACCGCCGAGCTCCCAAAAAAAGCCGAGATGGATTATCAGTCCAGGTCTTGCAAAGACTTCCGTCCTTCTGATGACTTTCCCACATATTTCTGATTGCACTGAATAATAAATAAGTCACAAGTAAGTCCATGAATTAGGGGCCAACTTGTAAACACACGTCATAAAAGCAAGCAGCTAATTAACAGGGTTCTAGATTAATTAGAGAAAAGTGGGAGGCACTTGACCCTGGACTACCTTAGATTACGATGCAGTACTTCCGAGCGTCCTCTTCACCCTCCACCAGGGATTTTTAGATTTTTTTTTTTTGGGGCAGTATTAAGGAACCTGTCAATGAAGCCATTCAGGTGATCTGCTTGGTCTGCAGGAAGTCTCCCCCTCGTCCCTCCATGGCCTTTCACAGCGATGATGTTTCTTTACTGTCAGGTTGCACTGAAGAGATTTCCCCCGGGCTGCCGTCCATCCAACCACCACCCTTCCCCACCCGCTGTGGCCCCACTGGCGGGATCCTTCCTGCCGCTGTCGATGTTTCTTGAGCAGTTTGCCAATCAGCATAGAGGCAGAACCCACATGCTTCCGGTCGCTTGCCGTCGTACGCCGCCGAAGCTTCACCCTTGATTTGTTTCTGTCTGCTCTGTGACCCCAAGGCCATCTGGGAATCTCCTGGCTTTTAGTGAAAATGGCTAAAGCTTAAGGAAGCAGTTTTTCCATTCTGGATGATCGACTTCTGTAAAGTAAGAAAATGTGCAAATGAATTGTCTCGGTCTGGCTGTGGGTTTCTGTATCGAGCTGCCTGAAGAGCAGTGCTTCACCATATTTAGACATTTTGCAAAACATCAGCTCTCTCCTGTGGTTACCTTTGGCGCCGGTTGTAAAATACACACTCTGACCTGGACTGTATGAGTCCTAGGAGATAATAATGCTACTTGAATCCTTATTGGCGTACCCAAGTTTCCCCTGGCAAAGTGCTCTAGCTTGAGGACACGGGAGACTGAAATATGAGAAGTGATGGATGGGGCCGCCTGATTGGTAAATGGGTTAAGCTAGGCCGTCACATGTAGCTCTCCTCCATCCAATCAGAGACACCCCCCCGGCAGACTTTCCTCCAGACCTGTCGTCCTTGTGTGGGCCTCCATACCGCCAAGAGCCTGCCTGGTGCTAATGGGATCAGTGCTGGTGTAAGTCCTGCATCACCTCCCTGAATAATTCCATTTTCACTCAGATCTACTCAAGAGCAGCAAGTTACACTGTCTGCTTCAGCTGCTCGTCCCTTTTCTGTGATAGGGCATGACGTCCTGATTGGGCCGAAGCACATGGGTGAGCGCTTACATATGCAGACAGCGGTGAAAGTTCCCAGAACCCCGATGCACCAATCTGTCCTGTTAGGCTCCTGAGACAGGCCAGTTCTCTGACACCAGACCCAATCCAGGGGTAAGCTCTGCGCCTGCTTTATTCTGGCGTGGCGGGGCAGTCCTCTCGGCAGGCACCGTCTGCCACATCCCATCATGCTTTGTGTGCCGCGTTACTTTTCTCCGGAGTGTGATCCTATCAGCCACGCCGCCCTAACCGCGATCTCAACTCCCCGGGAAGCCCGAAACCTTTTATCGCCACATAAATGGTGTGGGGGGAAGATCTACGGTTCTGCGGCATTATTTCCCGCAGTTGTGCCTCTACAGCCAACGGTACGAATTCACCGTCTGATAAGCGGAGCGCAGGAAAACAGCCGCAGACTCTGTCCTTATAGCGTGACCTTATATGTTTAGCGCACTCAAGCTGTGTTATGGCAGCAATTTAATGGGGAGAGCCGACTTTATATTTCCATTCGTGATGCGGACTTTTGGGGGCTGGCATGGTGGCTCAGTGGGGAGCGCCGTCGCCTCAGTGCTGGCGGCTCCCCCCACTGTGTTTGGGCTTTCCGTGCCCCCACCCCGTGCTGGTTTCCTCGTGAAGTCCAATGACATACAGTCACTAACATTACCAAATTGCCCACAGCGTATGTGGGTGTTTGCTTGTGATGGACTGGCAGAGCAGCAACAGGCAGCCTCAGCCATACATCCTGTGATGTTTGGGGCAGCCTCTTGAAAGTTACACGTGGTCTCATTTCGCTCCTGTTCCTTAGTGGTTCCAAAGGCGAGCAAGGTACAGGTATTAGACAGTGTGAGTCCGCAGCGATGGTCTGCGTGAGTCTTGCATCTCCCCCCTCCTGGTCATAATCCTGAGCTGGGCGGCTTCAGGACCTTTAAACTCCTCTCTATTCTTCTCCATTGGTGCATTGGTGTGCGCACCTTCATTCACTCTCTCTGGCTCACTTCACCTAGGTGGATGGGGCGGGGCCGGAGGGGAGGGGGGGGGGGGGTGCTGGCTAAGTAACCACCAGTGATCTCCAGAACCTGAGATTCACGAAAAGACCGCTTACTCCTCCTGAAACCTGGCCAGGCACCTGAGAGAGGATGTGTGTACGCGGGAGCCACAAAGCAGGATGTCTGCGATTAACCCCTCCTCCCAGTGACATTTGCCGTGGCACTAATATGTGACCAACTTTGTTGTTTCTCTCGATCTTGCCTGTTGGTCGATCAGATTTTATTTGGCATTTCTGCCAGCGTGCTGTCATAAGGTATGAATCAGAACCACAACAACAGTGGCAACGACCAGGAAACAACAACGTCAGCCTGTGGAAGGAACCGGAATGATTCCTCTTTGGATTCCACATGACTTAAAGGAAGGTGTGAGCCTTCGCGTGTTTGCTGGCATTGCTATAAAAAACACAATCCTTCCTGCAGCGTCTCCTCACCCCTGACTTCCTTGCCCTCCTCTCAGTGTTTTACGAGTCCTACTGACTTTGACAGAGCGGACGGGGGGCGGTGGGGGTGTTAAACCTGCCTTTATCCAGTAGAAATACACTCGAGTTTCCAAGGTAACGCATGCAAAGATTGGCACGGCAGGCTGTAGCTGTAGACAGGAACTTGCTGATGGGCCCGGGCCAGCTGGGGGGGGTTAGTGGTACGGATGCCGGTTAGGGTCAGTTAATTTGATTACCTGCCACAACATCATGCAGAACATGATTCAGCTAATATGCAATTCAAGGAAGAACCAGGCCAGCGCTGACGAAAGGCTTTTAATGTTGTGTGAGCACAGTTTTTCCCCTCATGGAGGTTACAGCTGTTACAGACTGATGGTGGCTGCTGGTCCAGAGGCATGAGGGAAGATAATGTGGCGTGTACCTCTATGAAGATCTCCACAAGCTCTCAGGCACAGTGACACTCCAAACGGGGGCTTCAGACTCCTGAGCCGGCAGCCGTCTAATCGGCTGTCACTTCCAGTTTCTGAAAACATTTAAAGTGCTTCTGAAGAACAGCGGCTTCTAGACCAGCATTAATAGAAGCTGGTTTCTTTGAGAAAGCCTACGATTTTTCTGGAGGGCGAGACTGATATTTGCGGGTGGAAGAGTTGGGCGGGTGTTGTTTTTGGGGTAATTTACTTCCGACCTATTCCTGGTGGCGATTTAACTGAGTGTTTTGTTTATTTAGGTATTAGTAACCCAGATGCCCATGTCGATCCCGCTAGAGACAGCAGTTATCGCTAGGCGTCGTGTTTGTTTACATTTTACCCCTGCCCTGCCTGGCACAAGTTTGTTTGGACATTTTTTTGTTCCCCACTGAATTGTTTTGTTTTGTAGGGAAGCTTTAGTGTTGATCCCATCTGTTCCTTGTCCATCTGAGGAGGGTCTCATAACATAGAGCTAAACAGAAAAAATAACAAGTTCCTAATTGGAGAGGTTAGGCCAGGGGATTGGCTTCGGAATCAAAGACCAGCACGCTGCAACAAAGCACTGTGGGATTATCACTGTTGTGTCTACAACATACGGGCCTGGACTCGGTCTCAGAGTTTGTTCGGGAAGGACATGTTCATTTTCCATGCCCTGTATGTTTATCGGAACTCAGGTGAGAACAATCTCAGTAACTTCAGGGAACTGAGCTTTAGGGTGCCAAGGACCTCTCCACACCAGAAATAAGCCTCATTCCACCTCAAATGGGAAGAGGCATCTCTCCCTCCTTCCAGTGATTGTAACTGGACTTACATCGTGTGTACAGCCATTCGGATAAACCAGGTCCCCTGTTGGGACCGTGACAGGGTTCGGAGGCGCCATGATAAGAGTAGAAATTTAAAAAAAAAAACATCAAAGCCAAGAGTTAGAATCTAATTACAAAGACATGGTGGCAGATAAGGATTCTTTCATGGCCCCTGTGCTTGACTGCAAGTTTGCAATTGCAAAGTTTGACTCCCAGATTATGGGAAACAGGTATAATTAGCAGACCCCCCCCCCCCCCCACCAACACCACCAAGTGGATGCATTAATACCCTGATGGTGGCCAGGGGGGTGGATGTGCTTTTCCAGAGGTCCATCAGTCTGTAGGTGACCATTTCCCTCCCCATCTCATAAGATGATCTCTGTGGAGACCAGGGCTCAGTGTATTTACAAGATGAGTCTCCTCCTCTGGGGTGGGGTAGAAGGGGGGGGTCAGGGCAGCCTCAAATGGCTGTTTCAATTGAGCAGGCCCAGATAGCCTATCAAGGAACTTAAAATGACCTCCGCCAGCAGCAGGGGGTAATTGTCCTCGGGTACTCGAAAATGACGCCGCCGATCCTCTGAAACCCAGGGCAGTCGGGACCCCTTTGTGCCAGTGGGTGATTGGTTCCAGGCAGCGACAGTCTCGAGGAACAGAAAGTAGACAGGGAATGGTGGCAGGGCGGCGGGCCTGAGCTCTGGATGACGTGTGGCTTGCGTTTCTCCCTTCGTAGGCGGCATCCTCGGCCCTCTGCAGCCTGGGCCACGTGTACACAGCCATCGGCGACTACCCCAACGCCCTGGCCAGCCACAAGCAGTGCGTCCTGCTGGCCAAGCAATCCAAGGACCAGCTGTCCGAGGCCCGGGAGCTGGGCAACATGGGCGCCGTCTACATCGCCATGGGCGACTTTGACAATGCCGTGCAGTGCCACGAGCAGCACCTGGGCATCGCCAAGGCCCTGGACGACCGGCGCGAGGAGGCCCGTGCCTACAGCAACCTGGGCAGCGCCCACCACTACCGGCGTAACTTTGACAAGGCCGTGTCGTACCACACGCGCGTGCTGGAGCTGGCGCAGGAGTTGGGCGAGCGGCCCATCGAGATGCGAGCCTACGCCGGACTGGGCCACGCCGCCCGCTGCATGCAGGACCTGGACCGTGCCCGGCAGTACCACGAGCAGCAGCTGGGCATCGCCGAGGGCCTCAAGGATCGGGCGGCCGAGGGCAGGGCCTCCTCCAATCTGGGTAAGATGGCAGAGCAAAGGGGCTGACAGGGAACAGCACCATAGCCGAGTCAAATGAAATAATGAAGACGGAAGAAAACAACAGTCAGCCCCTGAACCTTGGTGTGTTCTGATCGTGAATTGGAGAGGAGCTCTCAGGAAGGGGCGGAGCCTGCCCTCAGGTAGGGGCGGAGCCTGTACTTAGGGAGGGTTAGGCTGGCCAGATGTTCAGCATTATGCCAACCAGTCCTGTTTTTCATCTTGATGTCTGCAAAGTCTCGGCAGACACTTGTCCTTTTCAACATCAGTATAATTTGTAAGAGATATCGTACAGACACTCGGATAAATAATTAACTTCTATTACTAATTACAAAGCTTGCAGTTACATCAGTGAATAAATTAACACTTCGGTTCTTGTCGTTGCTATCATTGCTGCTAGACAAAAGGACAGTATTGTCCTTTTGGGGTCAAAGAAGTGTGAACCCTAGGTAGGGGTGGTGCATTAGCATATGCTAACATGAAGCACGTGGAATGGAATGTATTTGCATATAATAACATGTTATTGAACGTCCTGGGTTAAACGAGCAATAAACATGAAATGGAATGTATTACAATATGGTAGCACGTTATAGATTATGAAGTAGGATGTTTTAGTTAAAACTAGCATGAAACATATGTAACAGAACATATTAACACAAAGTATAAGCATGTTATAGAATCTGAAAATAAATGCATTAGCATATAGCAGATTAAACATACATCCATCCATCTGCTTGTCCCAATCAAAGTAACAGGAGTATTGAACATATATTGGAGAATATATTGGCATAAAATAGCATATAACACAAGGGTTGAAAGCATGTTAAGCTTTGTTTTATTAAATGCCCAATGCAAGCATATCGCTATTAGGTGCTCTAGCTAATTAATGCTTCAGTCGTCCAAGGCGATTGGCACGTTCGATCTCTTCCCCCGCCCTTCTCTCAGCAACCGCACAGCCTGGAAACTCCATCCGCCCCATCGGCCTGTCAGCAGGGTTGTTTTACGGCGAGCCCTCGGCCTCCAAGTGCGGCACATGCGATGTGAGCATGAACAGTGGTGGATGGTAACCCTATAGCCTGGTGTAGGTTAGCCGCAATATCCCTTTGCCTTAGAAGTGTCATATACAAGTTCCTGGGTGTCATAACAACATTTCCTGAGACTCATAAGTGTTCTTGTCACCCCTATAACCATAAAGTAGCAGGGCTGTTGGTATCAGACCTTAAATATAAGTGTGAAGCACTTTCCTGTCGTCTCAGGAAAATAAAGGTTCAATTCTATACATTCGGCTCTGAAATGTCTGACGCCTTTTGGGATGGGATATAAGTGAGCTTTAGACCTCTGTGCGCTTTCCGCTTGACCAAGACCAAGGGACAGATTCAGGTTTTCAGAGTGGGGGAGCACTGAACACTGAGGATTGGCGGTTCCGAGCCCTGCACCAGGCAGAAGCTGCCCTGATGGTCGAGAGCAGGAAGGCTGCTGGAAGCCTTTGTGTCTCAGAAACCATCTCCAGGATCTTTGTATTGCCCTGACTTTACCAGAGAATTGCGCGGACCCTGCAATGCAGCAAGTTCACTGGCCCCTCTTTTTTTTTTTTCTCCCATTGGGCCTTCTGTCTAGCGCCCCCCACAGGCAGCTGTTGGAAATGCGACCTTCTGCACAGAATCTCACAGGCACTTCCTGCTGGCAGTGGGCGTGCGGCCCTAAGGCGATCCCTCTCTTGACCTTACTACAGTACATTACATTATTCAGCTGCCAAGGACCCAGCATATTTGCCAAGCACATGCCTTAGTGACTTATACAGCTTATAAAATTTACGTAGCCACTTATCTCACTGAAGCAGTTAAGTCCAAGTATTCCACTCAGGGGTCCAGCAGCCGCATACCATTTGCTCAACAAAAAAAAAATCCTGTATTCAACTCTGCATTAGCTGAGGCATTAATCCAAGGAAGAGCTCACAATTGTGGAATTTGAAGGCATGCGATGGACAAATCGGGCGGGGGAAGGGGGGGTTGTTGTCTCCATGGTTCCCATCAGCTCCCAAGAGCCCCCCTGACTTCTACCACAAGTTGCTCACCTGGCTAACACTGTGACTGACACCATACATCTGGAGCCAATCAGCTGGCCAGGCCACACTTTGCTGTCCCTGTCCCCAAACACCCCCCCCCCCCACCACCCCCACACAGTCGGTACGTGTTTTTCTCCGAATAACCGAATAACCCCTGAAACCAGCCTGCTGCTGTTTTCTTGGCCCTGGGGCTTCTGGGTAGCGGCGCACATTTTGGTCTTGGAGACCCTGTAATAAACACATGCCACCATTTACCAGTACCCCCCCCCCCCCCCCAACACATACATACACTCCAAAGCCAGCCCTCGTGTCTTATTTTCCGCTCAGCCCAGCGCTTTCCTGATCCCCGGCACGCCACTCGGGAAGTTTGGGAGAAAGGGGGCCGACTTGCCTGGACTGAAAGCAGACTAGGCTGATGGAGGCAGGGAGAGTCTCAGACTCAGGACCCTCCCCTCCAAACCACTTTCCATTGTAAGTG
>JABFEA020000119.1:23476356-23499237 GCA_019775915.2 Cyphomyrus plagiostoma | reverse complement strand
CCTCCCTCCCGCCCTCCCGGCGACTCCCCTGCCCACCCCCTCCCATCTGCCCTACCCAGGTGGAGAAGTCACTGCAGCGGATCCAGAGTGGCCAGCGTAACTCCATGTACACGTCCCAGCAGAGCGTGGAGAACAAAGTGGGCGGAGTACCCGGCTGGCAGGCCCTACTGACGGCCGTCGGCTTCCGGCTGGAATCAGCTGGCACAGGGCTCCCCGCTGCTGTCTTCTTCCCCACCGCCGATCCCGGGGACCGGCTACAGCAATGCAGTACCACGCTGCAGGCGCTATTGGGTATGCAGGGGGCGGGGCTTGGTGGAGCTGAGGGTGGGGCTAGGTGCATAGTGAAAAATATGAATATCTCACCCTGACACTCCCTGCATCCCCCAGGTCTGCCACCCCCTGCCCTGCAGGCCCTATGCAAGCTCATCGCGGCCTCTGAGACTGGAGAACAGCTCATCAACAGGGTAGGCAATGAAATCAGCACGCCGCAGCCACACAGAGTGGCCTCTCGGTCACGGCGTTGGCATGACGATAGAAAAGCCCATGGATACTGTCTCAGGAAGAGAAACAACAGGGAGAATTTCATCAGTGATCAGAGCTTGAAGATCGAAGCTTGATTGGTTTATCTCAGCTCTGAAGCAGCAAGCTAAATAATCCCAGGATTTCATTAATAGTTTATCACATCACCATGATTGCAAAGCTGATAGACTACTGCTAAATTGTTATTCTGATATAAGAAGACAGTAAGAAAGAATAGCAGCGAGAAGTGGATGAAATTGGAATCAGAATGAATGTTGGAAGTTGGATGTTGTGAGGATCTTGCCGTTCTGTGGCTGCCTTGTGTGTCGCTGCATGTTCTAGGTGTGATGTGCTGTGGCTGTTTCCCATTGGCGATTTTGTTAATGCTCGCTGTGTTTGGCGCTAAAACCTCTCTCTTTCTTCTTCCCTGCTAACCCACCCCATGAAGGCTGTTAAAAATGTGGTGGGCATGGTAAGTGCTGTCTGTTGTAGCTTGATCCTCATCTCCCGCTGTATTCGAACCCGCCCACCTCTGCCCGCTCGCTCCATATCACCACAACATGATCCTCACTCTCATCACGTGCCTCTACCTTCCGGAGTACGGAAGTTATTCTTCTGGTTGGCACTTGTATAAAGATTAACAGATTGAAATCTTCAAACAAATCCAGCCATTTCAAAGGGTGGGGAAGACCCTAGATGGGATGTCTGACTTGCTATTAATTAGGAGATTATAAACATGGACCTTTGACCACTGTGTATCCTCCATCTGCACAGCTCCACCAGGTCCTGGTTCAGTTGCAGACTGGGGAGAAGGAGCAGGACTTCTGCTCAGCACCCATCCAGGTGTCCATCAGCGTCCAGCTCTGGAGACTGCCTGGCTGCCACGAGTTCCTGGCTGCACTGGGTAGGTGACACGTCTGGGTGGCCAATTGCCTTTCTGCTTTCCAATCTTTCAATCACAGTGTTTTCCACCCTCAAGGCAGCCAATCGCCTATTAGCATTTGTTCTCATACAGGCAGATCGTGTGACATAATGAGTGATATAAAAAAATATTGTCGGTAATATAAACAGAGAATATATGTGGGACTGTCATTATAACTGTGGCCATTTATTTCAATAAAGTCATACAGCACCTCAAAGCTACAATAGTTTCGCTTCTTTGATCTGAACTGGATACTTAACCATCGCCGCATTGCGCCTCTTCACCACGTTCCTGCCCTCCTGGGTACCCTGCATTTCATGTCGTACTGAAAAAGCCATCTCTGACACACCAGGGTTTGACCTGTGTGAGGTGGGCCAGGAGGAGGTGACCCTGAAGACGGGAAAGCAGGCTAACCGGAGGATCATGCATTTCGCCCTGCAGTCCCTGCTGGCCCTCTTTGGTAAGCCCCTCGTGTGCCGCTCGCATGCCTCCAGAACCCCGCAGCCATCAAGTGTCAGCATCTAAACTGCTGGACAAGGCTCCTTAATGCGAGGTGATGGGGACATGGGTGGAAAGCAGGTGAATCAGTAGCAGATCATGTGGCCCTGTGCTGTGAAGGGTGGATGGATGAATCGATGGAGTGTTATCTTACTCTAATAGGTCCAATTTTCTCTTTGCCAATCCCTTGTTTCTCAGACTCCACCGAGGTCCCCAAACGCCTCAGTCTGGATAGCTCCTCCTCACTGGAGTCGCTGGCCTCGGCCCAGTCCATCTCGAACCCGCTGCCGTTGGGCTATGTGAACCCACCCTTCTCCCCGCCCTGCCTGGACAGCCTCGCCTCTGATGCCATCTCTGTCTACAGCCTGAGCTCGGTGACCTCTTCCATGAGTTTTGCGTCCAAGTCGGAGAGCGCCAGCGATTTCTTGAGCCAGCGGGCACGGATGGCGGAGCAGGAGCGCTACCGGGGCCGGGCGGGCCTCCTGGGCTCGCTCCACCGCACTCCCCTTCCACGGAGCCGCTCCTCCCCACATGGCGGCGGCGGCCGGGAGGAGGATGAAGAGTATGAAGGCTATTCCATCATCAGCAGTGAGCCGCTAGGTGCCACCGGGCACTGTGACACGCTGCCCCTGCCCGCCGGGCACCGGCGACCACGTGGCCGGGCCGGCTGCCGGGGCCTCCAGCGCCACCAGGTGGTCTCTGTCTCCTCTCGCGGCAGCGTCAGCACGCCCACTTCACCAGTCAGGCCCATCCCTGCGCCCACCCACATCTCGCCGTGCCAAAAAGTGGGCAAGGTCAGCAGTTCAGACACGGCGGAATCGGACCAATCCAGCACGGAGACTGACAGCACGGTCCAGTCGCAGGAGGAGAAGGCCAAACTGGACCCTCAGGAGCTGGCGCAGAAGATTCTAGAAGAGACACAGAGCCACCTGCGGGCAGTGGAGAGCCTGCAGCGGGCCGGTGTGGCCCTCAGGCCTGCACACACACCCAGCCCCACGGGGAGCTGTGCTTTCCGTTCCTCGGAGACCAGCGCGTTCAGCCGGCTCCACGGGGGCTCGGCCATCCAGGCCCAGTCCCCCACTCTGAGCAGCCGCCCCAGACCCCCGTCCCGTACCTCATCCCTGCAGAAGGTGAGCTCCGGTTACAGCAGCCCCGCCACCTCCGAGATCTCGCTCAAAGATGGCGGGCACCCCTCCCCCACCCTGGATGGCCACACTCACTTCAAGCTCAAGTACCCTAGCTCTCCCTACAGCGGCCACATCTCCCGCTCCCCCAGTAACGTCTCACCCAGTTCCGGCCACCAGTCGCCCGCTGGCAGCGCCCCCTCCCCGGCCCTTTCCTACTCCTCCACCGGTTCCACCCGATCGAGTCCAGCTGATGCCCCTGACCTGGACCGCCTCAAGCTAGCGGCAATCGATGAAAAAGTCCAGGCCATCCACAATCTTAAGACCTTCTGGGCCTCGGGGGCCCAGCACCAGGGGCCGAACTTGGGCCCCATCCGGGCCTTTCGCAGAGGTCCTGGTGCCATGACTGTGCAAGGAAGCAACGTCCTCAGCCTGCTGAACCTCTCCCCGCGCCACGGGAAGCCAGACAAGGTGGCCGACAGCCTGCAGCTGCAGCACCTGGGAGTGCAGGGGTTCGATCAGGACAGCGGGGACCTGCCCAATGGGCATCGTAAGCATGACCCCAAGAATGCGCCCGCCTCCCCCAGCACCTCCATCAGCAGCAGCCCAGGGACCTACCCCATCAGACTGCCCTCTGGGAATGGCTACAAATTTCTCTCTCCGGGGAGATTTTTCCCCTCATCCAAGTGCTAAGAACTACTTAAGACCTACTTTTTGATTGATTCTCTCTGTTTTCTGCTCCTCTTATCACAATTGCTGATTGGCAGCCTGCACTTACGTGAGCTCTCTAGTTGGTTGCTCTTTTTGAAATGCTGAAAAACACAATGCAGGTCAGATCACACAGGCCTGCAAAAAGTAAAAGAAGAGGTCATTGTTCTACTGAATCAGACGGACATGAACCTGTGATCTGTATGCCTGCAACTACACTGTAAAGAACACTAAATCTGACATGACTTCAAATACCAAATGGTATTTCCTCCGAAAAAAAAATGTTTGTGTTCCCAAAACTGGACTGTTTTGCTGTTTTTAATTTTGTTTTAATATAATTGTTAATGTTATTATTATTGTTATTATAGTTCTTATGTTTTGTAAATTAAATCCAGTGTTTCACAATCAGCATTAAACCTTTTTATATGATTGAAAAATCAAACAGAACTCTACCATGTAAAAAAAATGAAAACGGTGAAAATATTTCATATTTTTTTGAAACGTGGATAAGGCACTTGGCCTGGCATCTTTGTGAATTCAGTGTCATTAAAGCATGGGGTTATCTTCTGTTTCAACGTCTTTTTAGCACACGATTTTGAAAGACAGTTTTTCAATTAAGAAAGTGCAACAGACATCTCGTAGTCATTTATCAGTAATCAGTTTCAATAAAGATCAAGTTTTGCTGTCTTGTAGAGGTTTGTGTTTATGTGCAGTGTGATTAATAGGTCCACATAATAACAGTAAACTTAACAACACATTTCAGACGGCTTATACTTTGTTAGCACGGAAGCACTGCATCAAAATCTATCTTCAGTAACCGTTTCTGAGGAATCACTGGGGACAAAGTAGAAGACAGACTAGATGGGAGGGCAATCCATTGCAGGACACAATTGCACATGATGGGCAACAGACAGCTTCACCTAACAATGTTTTTGTACAACAGGAGTTATTGCATGCACAATCGGACAGAAAAGGGGGAATTGGAACTACAGTTTACTATGGTAATTATTTTCAATTTTTACTATAAATTGTTTTTTAATCCCACGCTGATGGAATTTCGAGGTTTACATAATGGAGACACAGCGTGATAATATCGATATCAATGCGAAAGGTAACAAGGTGTCAAAAGGACACTTCTGAGAAGAATCTCCATCCAAAACAAGTTACACCTCCGTTAGTGGCGCCATTGCAAACTGGGCATAGAAATCTTATCTAATGCAGCCCCTCAAGGAATTTATATAATTGTTACCATGTCCTGTTCACACAGAGGTTAAAAATCAATAACCCCGGATATCAGTTCTAACAGTTCCACAATGATGTTAAGGAAATGTGGTGAATTGGTCAAGCCTGCGCTTGATTTATAAAGACGCTAACTAAAGACAACAGTCTTACATGGTCCTGTGGTCTAATATAAAGTCTAGATATTTTAGAAAAAAGGATACCCCAGATGCTATAATCAAGCGATTTAGAAGCCGAAATAATTAAATAAAAAACGTTTTCGAGCCAACGGCATACTTCTCAAATATCGACTTTTTAGCAATGCCCCCTCTTGATTGACAGAGATCCCGCTCGATCGCCCATGAGTAAAGTTCCGCGTTCGGCTTGCCAGTGGCCCAGCAGCGACCGGCCGCACCCTAACTCGACCAATCAGCGTCAGCAGGTGGGCGGGCCAGGAGACGTCTTCGCGCAGGCGCAGTCGCATCCGCAGCCACAGAGGAGAAGATGGTGCTCATCAAGGAATAGTGAGTTGCGACGTGTTTTAACCTGATGTCTGTTCTTTTCCAGGTTGATAAATACAGTTTAGACGTAGTTTTGTTGTTTTAGGCGTTGACATATGTCTTCGGTTACCAGGAAAAGCACTTTTATGTGAGGCGGGATGGAGTTGGCAGACAGGATGTGATTGGGTGTATTTTGCCGGCTCGTGTCAAGTCTGGCCTGGCGGAGGCGCTTAGTAAAGGTGGGGTTAGCTGGTTAAACCCATATGAACACAGTTTTATTGGGCTTTTACTTGTGTTTACCGCATCTGGCCTCCCCCGAATTAGCAGGCGGCTCCAGCCCCTGAACCGTGGTTACTTTACACTCACCAAGCGCCGTGTCGACTTTCGGAAAACTTTTCTTTAGTAGCCCCAAGACCAGTTGGGTATGTTAAATAATCATGGGTGTTTGTGTTGAGCAGCTAGTAAAAACCATACCAAAATGTAACTGAGTCGGTCGGTTAACTTAAGCCTGTAACTGAATTTTTTTCTACATGTTTTGTAAATATATGTATTTTTGTGGGGGTGTCCATCAATAGCGGTTGTTTGGTTTATAGCTTAATTTGTGGGTTAAAAGTAGGATTAAACATGTGGGTTAAACAGACGTATCCGCCCTGGTTGTATTTAATGTAAAGGGGCGGTCTAGTTTCTGCGGTTTAAACTAATGTACAGTAGTTTCTTTTTCCTTTGAAATGGCAGTGCGTGCTGGTAGTTAAGGGAGGGGGGGGGTTGAATTACTCACTAAACCATCACTCTTACAGGTGGCAGATAAGCAAAGTCTCTTATTTCTCTGGTTGCCGCTGTACTTTGAACTGATACATTTCTGAACAGAAGTGCTTTCAGCTAGGCCAGCCTAGTGATGTGTCCCTTTTGTTCATGTCTGTTTGTGTCTCCTTGTCACTCTCGAGACACCACCACTCCTCAATTAAGTAATTCTAAGTAGTTACTTTTACCTTAATCAGTGCATTGTCAAATGTGTATCTTGAATGTAGTTGAAGCAGAAAAGCTCATTTGGTTAACTTTGAGTGGTAGGGTATTTAGACATCTTGACTGGTTGTTTTGCAAAATATAACAATTAGGCCTGTGCATCCTGGAGGTTTGTCATATTTCTCTCAGCGATGAGCAGGATGATAATTTAGTTTCTTAGTCACATGTTATTGTGAGGAGTGGAATATATGAGACTAATTGCAGAGGTTTACAGCTATGAACTCGTACATGACTGATCATCGTCAGCACATGAGTTTTACTGCTTTAAAACAGTGCATAAGTGATGTATTTTTTCCCTACGAGTCAGCCGGTTTTCTAAAGTTTAGATCCTTGGTTAAAAAACTGCTCCCTCTATTAATTTTTTCTTCACTCACTAAAAGGGCAGTTGTTTGTGAAGTAGAGTTTGATTTATTTCCATGATTGTTGTAAGTACATTAATACCATGGAAGCATTTTTCTGACCCGTTTAATTTTTGACACCTAGCTTGTAGGTGAAGGTGGGGAGAAAGGAGCTCATATCTTTTAACTGACACTATTGTTACCATTTGTTTCCAAGCGGTCATGGAGCTTCCATTTTGTATTTTACGTTTTCATATTTTAAAGCTTGGCTGCAGGCATTGGACGCTGCTTACTGATCATACGCTTGTGGAAGTGCGTGTACTGCCCTCATGTCCCAGCTTGCATGTTGTTCTGCCTTATTTACCTAGCCAGTTCCTTCACATTGGAGGTAATAAAGACAGAGTAATGGTTTCAGGTGCAGGCCTCCTTTTAAACAGGAAGGGAGCTCATGCAACTTCATCAAACTGAAGCTCCCAGTCCTCTGGCCTGCAGCTCTGCCACCTCAGTTGGCTCACATTGACTGTGGGTCCCTCCCCTAGCCTTTTTGTCTCTTCAAGTTGAGAAAGAAACAAGAGAGTGACTTCATGATGACGTAGATGGGAAGGGAATTAGTTTACAGTGATGAAAGCGTGTATTTTATTACTTTTTTGGTGGACTAGTCGCTACTTTTGTGGAAGTGTGCTTCTCCAAACATCTTGTCTCAAATGTTTCCATGTTGCTGGTGTATTTAGACCAATATTCTAAAGTAATTTCATTGATCGAACATTTTAAATGTTGCCAGCTCAGAATTTCCATTATCATATTTTGATAGACTTAGAGTTATTGAGGTGGTGTTAAATACCAAAAGTTAAATGTAGCAGAAAAATATATGATTCACTGTGTACGGAGTTCCTGTATCACTGCATCCATAGACTTGGTCTTGTGGGTCTGCAGATTATGATTGAGCATTGTGTTTGTGTGCGCTTGAACTTTCAGTGGATGATGGGATTTCAGGTACATTGGAGGAGGCTAGGAGGTGGTTTGCATCACTGTATATAATCTGATGCCCTCTGATGCATTGCCTGCTCGCTCGGTCTGGAGTTATTGAGGTTGTCCCTGCTTCTCATCTCTTATTTGGTGGGTGTAAAGCAACTGGAGCTCTGTGTGTGTTTGACTTTATACCTTGGGCTTTATTTGAGATCCTCACTATGGTAACTCACACATGCCCGGCTGAACATGCAAGCCTCAAACTAGCTTTGTCAGCTGACTTTAATCTCTGTGTTGTATTCTGTTAGTGCATTTTCAAAGTCCAGTGAGGAAGCTGCACTTCTCCCCTTCCATTTCCATAATGCTAAAGGTGTTTTTTGTTTTATAGCCTATCATGCTGCTCTGACTGGCGGGGTAGACGTCCTAACAATCTGCAGTTTAAAGTTGGTTGTGTCTTGAGCATTCTTTACATGAGCAGTGTGTTCTCACTGTTTTGTAGGGCTGGACGATATGGGCAAAAATTCATATCTCTGTATTTTTAGGAGGAATGACGGTATACGATATATATCCGGTATTTTTCCATAAATGGTTACGAGGTCAAATCCTTTATTAGATTTTCATTAAACAGTTTTTGAGCAAAATATAATTCAAATACAGGGGTTTTCCTCCCTGTTTACAAATAAACAGCTGCACAAAATCTTTGATAAATAAAATACTCCTGCTTCTCCTGCTTCATACTATACACAGCTCTACTGTGCTGCTGTGCAACTAACAAAGTAAACAGAACCATAGAAAACATAGCTTAAAAAGTTTAAAAGCGCATCATGCAGAGCTTCAGCTATATGCTCCCCTGTGTGGTCTTGGGGGAAATAGCTGGTTTGAAGACGCGCAGTTTTCATTTCCCAATCTTCAATAAAATTAATTGTAAGATTCATGTATGGCTCGCATGTCCGACTAGACCATAAATCGGCTGCTAGTGCAAAATGAGCCACTTTTGCAAGCCGCTCAGAAAGCTTCTCTCTGACATCACTGTACATTTGCGGCAGAGTTTCTGATGCAAAGTACTTGCGATTGGTTAGCTCGTATCTTGGGTCAATGGTTTTTAGCAGCGTTTAAAAACCTTCTTTTCCACCGTTGCTATAGGAACCATGTCTTTAGCAATGTGATACGTTACCGCATTAGTTATATCGCGCCACTTGCGACTTTTCGTAAGGCACACTTCGGGTAAAAGATGCTTCCAGAGAGCTTTGTTTCGGGGCAGGATGTTTTGGGTTGCGGCTGCATAGTCTTCGTGGCCGAAGTTGTAGCCCGAAATTGTAAATACTCATCGTACTTCACTTTATGGTAAAGCTGTAAGTGGTGGAAGAGATTTGACGTGCTTCTACATTTCGATACAACTGATTTATAACATTCCCTGCAGATGGGCTGTTTTTGCTGCTCATCAGAAGTTTTAAATCCAAACCATCTCCAGATAAGTGAACCATTGTTTTTCTTTTTACTGGCCAGTACGTTTTCTGTGTTTACCGGCGCTGTGTGTTCCTCCATGTCGCGTGCTACCTTGGAGTGGTCTGTTTCGCTCAGAACGCGCACGCGCATGTGTGGCCTCAAGCCATATCAATATGAAAGATATTGGATAATCCCGCATCGCGTTGGGGAATCATATCGATATATCCCCAGAACTCGATATACCGCCCAGCCCTACTGTTTTGTTAGTATTTTTAAGTCATTTACTAATATTTCAGGGAATGAAAACAATAACTAGCTTTTGTTTTGTTGTGCTGCAAAACTCCCCAAATGTAAGTGGTGTGATGACCAAAACCTGTGGTTGCACTGAACAGAACAGTGACCCCTCAGCCAGCAGTTCCTGGAACTTGCTTGTTTTTTTCTTTTGCTTGCATAATGTAAGTGGCTAATGGTTTCTCAGTGGCACATCAAAAGGAAGTGGGTTTGCCAGTTGAGTCAGGACCTCATTCCCCAAAAGATGTATGTAATATAAGAGAATATGGTAGCAAGAAGGATACATAGGGTGTGCTTTCCCAGGATTGCATGCTGCCAGTTACCGTTTTGCTGCAGAGCAGACTTCCCAGACTGCAACAGCCACCACCAACTACTCCCTACTGGTTAAAATTGTGCACTGTAAAGAGGAAGCAGGCCAATGCACTTAAATCCAACATGCAAAAGCCCAACCTGTGTTTGGCTGCCAATATGGCATGCTTCAATGTCACCAGCCTGCCAGAGCACACTTGTCTACTAGTCAGCCTCACCTGTCTTTTAAAATTCTTTTACTCCTTCTCCTGAAATCGCTGAAAATTGACTGAGGCCCTTCTGTAGCTGCATCTGAGTGCTGCTTGTAGGAGGAGTACCCAGCTGCATGGCAACCCAATGCTGTATGGGCAGGCTAGCCTTGGTCTGGCTTTTGTCATGAGCATCTGTCATAGTATCCCCAAAAGTCCCCTTTTTAGCCTAAAATTTAGTCTTCTCTTTTCCACACAGTCATTTTTGTACTTTTGGTATGTAAAATGCAACATATTTAGTAAATGTATGGCCGAATAGCTCAAAGAGCCTAGAACTACCTTACTGTCTTTTTTCTTTTGTTGTAGTTGTGTTTCTGGCAAATGTATTTAAACCGAAGTCTAAATGTTATGTTACTTCACCCGTGTTTGACATGTGCAGAATTAGGTAATTATAAGAACGACAGAAGTATGACTTGTTGAATCAGCAGGCTGGGTCTGGTTTGGGTTTCATTGGCCTCAGGTCATGGACGGCAATCCTGTTTTATTTTGAATGAAATTGCCCACGTTTGTATCCAAATGTTTGTGTCAGTGTGGGGATGACTTTATGGAAAGGTTAGAGAACTTTCCAGTTCTGGTATGTGAGAAACTTGATTTGAAACTTGGTTTGCTCAAGCACTTGAGGGAATCTAATTTGCATGTGTTATGAAGGGTTCACTCTAGCTTTTCAAAAGTAGTAACTAATGTGGCTAACTTCATACAAAAAATAAACAGTGTAAGACTATCACCTTGAAGTACCAAAAGCATGATACCTGGTGCAGTGGAAAAGCGTCCTTTAGTTGAGTGATGAATTGGGCAGCTTTGCAGCGCTGTATATTTCGTACATGCTCTATGTCCTCTGCTATGGTCCAAGCTTCTTTTACTTCCGGGTCAAAGGCCGGGGGCATGCGCAGAGTACCTAGGCCAGTTTGAGTCAGACTGAAAATTTACATGCAGGTGTAAATAGACTCCCAGTCTAACTTTGAGAGATTCAGTTTAGTATGATTTCAGTCTGACTAACACCTTTACATGGACTTCAAAATTCCAATTTTAGTCAGATTAACACAATAATTGGACTTTCTTAGTGTGCAAATAAACGTACTCAGTGTTTCCATTGGCAAAATCCATTTTTAGTGCATGTTTTTTTTTGTTAAACTTCCTCACATGAATTTCCCCATGCACCCTTTAATTCTTAATTAACCTAGAGAGACCACCTATAGCATGAACAGATTGGTATCAAATCTAGAATGTATGGACTGTATTTTTATATCATTTACCCGTTGGCCCCTAATCACCCTCTGTAGTCTGCTGCTTGGTAAAGAGGTATCTATGCTTATCAGTATGAGTCAGCAGCCAGACTTCCTTTACCCGGGAGGACCTGGGGGTCTGGGTTAAAAAGACCATGTACATTGTGTGCAGAATTATTAGGCAAGTCTGTTTTTTTGCTTGTATCTGCTTTTCCAACTTAATAGTTTCCGTCTGGATTAATCCTTAGTTAAGAATGGACTGTTAAAATACTGAGCATGCTCTATTTTTTAATCTGTGTATGTCTTGTTTGGAGTAAAATGGGACACCATAGATACATTCTTGTGCAGAATTATTGAACAGATTATTATTGCAGTTAATATTAAAGAGAGCAAAAAATAGTAAAATTCCTGTCAGAGGGATGCAAACTTATAAAATGTAATCACCAAACAATCAAGTGTTTCGTGGCCAGCAGCCAAAGATGGAAGAAGCATGTAGACAGAAAATACAAATTAACTGCCTAAGATATGTCAAGTTATAGGGGGTACTTCCAGAAACTCTGCAGTTTTGGAAAAATGTTGCCATTTGATTCTACAATCTGAACTGAATCTCAAGAAGTACTAGGTGCAGTGTGCTACATGACACTGCTGAGGTCACAAAGGCTGAAACACCACCTCATCTCAGTAAGGAACACAAGCTAAAACCTCAAACATGGGAGCGGACATGTCTCAAGACTGACATGGGTTTTATGGACAGATGAGAGAAGTGACTCCTGATATAGCAGGTGGATGGGCTAGTGGATGGACACCTTCAAGCACCAGCAAGGTGGTGGAGGAGTGAGGATGCACGCTGCAGTTATCAGTGGTGGACTTGTCGGAACTTGACGACTTGCTCATGGTGTAAAATTTAACTGCAAGATCTTCTGGCAACTTCTACAAGATCTTCAAACAGTACAAAAAAATCAGCAGCTTTCAAAAAGGTTATGATATTGATGCCGCTTACCATGCATCAAAGAATTCCATTAATTATCCAAGAAAATTCAGTCATCATTGAAGCCTATGACCTGTTCCCCTTCATCACCTGAAATAACCCTCATTGAGAATTACTGGGCCTTACTAAAGCATGATATTTACCAAGGAGGCAAGCAGTACACCACTGAGCAGCGTCTGGGAGGCGGTCCTAGCTGCCTCAGTTAATATAGGTTGGGATCAAATCAAAAACTTGATCAAACCAATCGACAACAGGCTCATGATGGTCATTGAGAAGAAAGGTGGCTGTACAGGACATTTAATGTGCTAAAGGAGACTGTATACAGAACAGCCATTATTCCTTATATAAATTGAATAAATAGGATTGTTTTTTTAAAAAAAATTCTGTTGATGGTGACGAGAGATCCATTTTAAATAGGTTCTGATTTCGTGATTATTCTGCCATTATTCTGTTAATCAAGTATTCTATTTTTTTGTGAAACTAATTTTGTCTCAAGTCCTTGCAACCTTTTGCTAAAAATTATTTCTAGGAATAGTAATTGTCTAATAATTCTGCACACAAGGGTATATTGGTAGTATGATTAAGTAACCATCTACAACTAGAATGCATGAATAAATTGAACACGTAATTGTATGCAGGAATAATGGACACCTACACTCCTCTCAAAGTCCTTTAAAATAAATATTCTCCCCTTGAAATTTTTAATAAATGCTTTAATTTATCATGTAAGTAGCAATTGTGAAAATGTAATTCCAAATGTTTATGTTAAATAGCACTGTAACAGTAACAAACTGTTAACAATAAAAACTTTAGAAGAAAATTTGAATTTTCTTTTTCTTGCATGCTCCACTTTTTTTTGTTTCAGACTGCTGCATACATCGACCAGTCACAATTAAAACCATCTGCTAGTCATGGAATGATTAAGAGTGCGCTTTCTTGCTTAGAATAACATACAGTACATTGGATTAAGAGCCTGGCTATGCTTTCTAAATCCCTTATCCTCCGCAAATGAAAGGGGTTGGAAATCGCTGGCAATCGGCCGATTTCTGCAGTCAGACGGCCGAGTTTCTGCGCTTGTGATCGGAAGGTTGTCTGCTCAAACCCTGGTCGCGGCAGAACAGTCACACGTCCGTGGTCCTGGAGCAAGGCCCTTCAACCCCAGCTCCAGGGGTGCCGCACATTTGCTGACCCTGTACTGTGACCCCTAAGCTATGCAGAGCAAAGAGAAGAACTACAATGTCTCTGCATTCATACTCGTGCAAATGGCAAATAAAGGGTCTTTTTTATTATTTTTATGTGCTGTTACGTTTTTTTCTTTCGATGAGGTCATGATCTTCAGAATGAAGTGGCTTATAAAACTCAAATGTATGGAATAAAGTATTTTTTTTATTAACTGTGTGAAGATTTTATATATACATTTGTATATACGGAACATTTATTCATTTGACATTTCATCTTCCATACATCTATCTTTTGTCTGCAGATTCTGCATGTGCTCAATTATAACTTATTTGCCTAAGCTTCAACTTTGAAGCTGAAGGATGTGTATAGTTTGAATGATTTGGTTACTGAAATCTGACTGACTTTCAAAAAAAATCACCTTCAGCATACAAGCTGGCTCATTTGTAGGTGACGCGTCGCTAGTTTCCACCCGCTTCTTCAAGTGAAGGCTCTGGTGGCATAAGAATGTTTCTGAGGGAACTTGGAAAGTATACTGCTTACCATAAAAACGCAAAAAACTGCTATGGTTGAGATTGTGAGTTTGGTCTTCGCTATTGTGGCAAATTGAGAAATGAACTAGCCACACTTGTAAATTAATCGCCAGTGCTCGTATGGCAAATGGCTAGTGAGAACCTACGGTGTCCGCTAAGTGAGCAGTCTTTTCAGCAGGGGGCCCTCAGTGGATGCTACTAAGATCGGTTGTGTCAAGAAACTGAGTGACTTGATGTTTCTGCTGTTAATTGCTACCTGCTGGTGGGCACAAGTCTAGTAAGGACACACAGCCGTTAATATTGGTTGAGTTGATGGGCACTCGTGGATTCATTGAATAAAATGCTGTGAATGTTTGAAACCTGTTTTTGCCTTGTGCCATCTCATGGGAATGGCTACATGGAAATATATGTGCGTGACGTAAAGCTCTTGGATTTCACTGAGACTTAATGGTTTGGGGTAGTGTGTTCTGTTTGACCCTGTTGGACTTGCCATTGCCATCTGTGTGTGTGACACTGCCTTCTCTCTTTCAGCCGTGTGGTGTTACCCTGTTCGGTGGAAGAGGTGAGTACAGCTTTCTTCATCTCTGCCTTTATTTGCCAAACATCACAAATGGAAACTCTTACCCCGTTTCCACCACCGTGGTGCTGGAGCAGGTGCTGGGATTTTTCTCAATTCTGAACTGGTTCCATGCATTTTTATTGCAAAAAAACTGGCCCAGAGTCAGAAAAAAAAATGGCTGAAGTACGGCACCACAGAAAAGCTGGTCTCCATGATGTTAGCGACAGTGGGACTGGTTAGCGCATCCAAATCTTCCGCATAACTGGAAAATTTGATTGATAACTGATATGATTTTGTCTAATATTGCTGGTGTGGGCGGTGAAACAACCTGCCGCTTTTTTTAATCGACGGAAAACAAAAGATCGATCTGCTGGCCAAATTTAATAATTATAATCATGATCCAGGTCGAATAAATAAAGTACTGTGCCACTTGCGTAGTGCTGCGATCATGAGACAGCAGATGGACAGCAGAATTAGATTTTTAGCAGACTCATTGCATGATCCTTAAAAGGACAGCGGTGAAACGGAGAGAGAATAAACTCCTATGCACACAGACTGGGGAGAAATACAGCCCTTAAGGAAATAAAAATGGACAGAGCACACCGAGACACTCAGAAAACTAAGACTTTTGTTTCCTTAAATGCTAATTTTTTTCAGTTCAGCAGTATATAACAACTTAAAATTCAGATCGGATCAAAATAAATCCAAAAACATCAGAATTCGTATGGACCAATACTTTTCTCTCACTTCTGCCAAGATAACGTTTCCGTTCTTGTTGGAAACTGGTGGAAACTCTGGCTGGTTCTCAAAAGGCACCAAGTGAGAACCAGCTCAGCGCCAACACCAGCACCAGTGCCATGTTGATGTAAATGAGAGTCCCTTTTCTCTAGCCTGGTGCCTAAAGCAGCCTTTAGTGTCTCTCTGAAGGGGTTGAGTAAGGCATGCTGAAATAACGTGGGCCATTGCATTAATATGTATATCAGTGGGTAATATTGTGGCTTTGGTTTCTGCCTCCGGCTCTGTGTATTTACATGTTGTTAGCATAATCTTGTGGTTTTCCTCTCATGGGGTTATAGGCATTTGGTTTAACTGGAGATCTGCCTTGTCTTGTGTGTATGAAAGTGCTCTATAGTGGCTGGCCTCCTCTAGGGGATCTCCCATGCCCTGTGTTTTCTGGGATAATAATGGTGGTGTCTGTGGCTATATGAACTATTTCTTAGGTATAGTTTTAGATGACCATCTGCTCTCCTTATTTGGATGCATAGTGTTGGGATCTTTTGTGACGTAGATGGAAAAGACGGTGCATTTTGGTGTTGATTGCACATGACAGTGGGGCTGTAGAGTTGGTGCTGATGGGCTGGCGTATCACTTTGGGCCCCCGGGAATTCTGCCTGCCCATTACTTCCTATCACTGATGGGTTGAAGAATGGAATGGGATGTGGGGGCAGCTTGAAAGGGAAAGAATATGAGGCGCGTGTCCTTTGATAAGAGCTCAGCTGGCTGTCTCACCAGGGCTGATTGCTCTGCAGGTGGGTCTCATGCTTGGAAATGCTACCAAGTATGAAAATGGCGTTCTGGCTTTAAATGGTGCATTTCCCAGAATTACAGGTTCACCACCCAGATTCAGAAAGGGCTTGTATCTGTTAAGTAGGTCAGTTGAAGCATTAAAATGTGGCTTCATCTCTTTTGTATGTTTCATTCTGTCATTACTGCCCTTGCATTTTTACACAGCAGCATAATGAAGCTTCCCTGGTAAATATATGGCCTAAAATTATCCTTAGCCCAGGGCTGCAAGCGTGTCTTGGCTTCTGATTTTCTTCAGCTCCTTATCTATATTTTAACTGCAGTCTGATTATTGCATTGCTACCCTGCCCTGGTTAAAAGCACTTATTTAATAAACACACTCTTGTTGAATGTCACCTAAACCCTGACTTTTGGAACGGTGACATCATCTACTGGAACTGGGAGGAAATTTGAATTTGGCACTGGAGGGAGCTGGGACCCAAAAGGTGTTCACCTAGGAGATGGAACCTGGCCCCAGGTGGGATGAGGAGCCAGTCTGCTTCCTGTCAGCACAGGAGCATTTAACGTTTCAAAGGCAAAAGCCCGGAACCTGACAACGTCAGCCAAGCAGCCATGAGTGGCAAGCTGCTGAATAGAGACTTAACATGCTGTGCGCACGTGAGAGGCAGCGTGTGCACTTAGTGTGTGCAGGTCTGATGGCCTAGTTCTTTGCTGTTGCGATTACTGGTTTGTAAACGCTGTCAGTGTGTGTGATGATACGTCCTATGTGTGGGACAGCAGGCTCCTTGTTGCCAGCTGTCTGTGGCAATACAATCATGTGATGTGGCACTTTGCCAGGTTCAGACACCCCTGGACCTCACAGGCAGTTTTTTCCAAGCGTGTTCTTACTGTTTACACCCACTCTGCCTCTTCATAGATGTACATACTTTTCCCTTACATCCTCCGATGAGCTGAGCTCACTTGGCATCCTGGGAGATCAAGTCCTATAGTGGCTTTCCCCCCCATCACCCCAAAGTAGTCCGGCATGGGCAACACTGGCCTTAATCATTGTTTTTCATATGATGCTAGTATTTAGATGGTCGGTTGTGACTAACTGGGCCCCTGTCTGCAGTACCAAGTGGGACAGCTGTACTCCGTAGCCGAGGCCAGCAAGAATGAGACCGGTGGCGGAGAGGGAATAGAGGTCCTGAAGAATGAGCCGTATGAGAATGGGGAAGAGAAGGGGCAGTACACACACAAGATCTACCATTTAAAGAGGTGAGGACGAGTGCTCAGAATGTGGGGGGGCGCGGTGCCTAACTCTGAGTAAAACAACATTTGCGGATTCATGTTCATACTTAGCATGCACTAGTTCTGGAATGTGAGATTGTTGTGTGCCTGGAAAACGGCACTGAAGCTTCGTTAATGTGCTGGATGGTTGCTGCTCGCTTTCTACCTGTTGGCCTGGCAGTGATCAAATAAATCATATGACAAATGTAGATGCCAGATAGAAGGCAATTTTATTGATGTTCCAAAGTGCCGGCGGATGCTCCGAGTTGATTTAGAGTGCACACACGGCTGTTCTAAAGCCTTCCAAACTCCATCCTTGTGAAAGATCAGGCGATCTTGTATCAGAAGACCTGTGGACTCAATTGCCTAACGTTTAAGTAAACGCCGTTTCATGCATCCACTGGGATGGCCGATCCCTGGAGCACTGTGAAGGCTGTCCCACCTTGTTCCTCCTACTCAGCAAAGTTCCAGGGTTTGTGAAGATGATCGCTCCGGAGGGGGCCCTGGTGTTCCATGAGAAGGCCTGGAACGCCTACCCATACTGTCGGACAAGTGAGTTCCACCTGGGCCCACCCAGAACCCTCTCTATGCCTGGCCATGCCTCTGTTCCACCCGTTCCAACCTCACCTATATACAGTTTATACTGGTCTTGAAATCTTTAGTCAGTTTTCGTGAACCACAGTTGTATGTTGCCATGGGCCACTCACTTAATTAAGCATGACTCGTTCAGGGCATTTAGTGTACCTAGCATAAAATGTTTCACAATCAATGGTTCTATATATTTATGCAAATCGCTTATTTCATTTTTATTTTTAAATGCTTTTATAGGTTTTTTTGCATTAAAATTGCACTTGGAACCCCTGTGAAAGCATTTTATTATCCAGTAAAATGTGTTATTTTTGGAATAAATTTGCATCTGCCTCACCTTTTCAGTTTCCTGGCACTTTGCATGTGTCACATGCTTGGGCATACATGCTCACCAAGATCATCACATTGTCATGTATTCTGTTTTAATAATTGACTGCAGTATGTTATGTCCCTGTGCTGATACCGGTACTGAATCACTTTTGTTTTCCTTTTGGCTCCTCCCACCCCTGCTGGTGCTCACTCTTCATTGGCTGCAGTTGTAACGGTGAGTTTACGGAGCATTAACGCCTTACCTTCCTCCTTAGCCTTAATAGGCTCACTGGAACATGAATTAACTCTTATTTCTTGGGTTGGTTCATAGGCTTGGTTTACAGACTGACTACTGGAAAGAAAAACCTAATAGCTGCGTTGGCAGGTCTATCACACTTTCCGCTACTGAATCTTGCAGCGATATGTGTTGTGGAAAAATCAATGCCTGCAGTTTCCTGTGAAGCCTTAATTGTTTAATTGGATCAGTGCTGAGGCTTAAGGTGTGAGCTCTTGAGACTTTTGTTATTTTGCCTGTTTATTTTTATGTGTACCTGGGAAAGGGGCTTGTTTCCTGGGCTTGCTAGGAATTGGGACCCTCGCTTAATCTGCCAGTGGAAACTGGGTGCACTGGGAGAGCTCTTCCAGATACACCAGCGGCCTGGGAAATTGGTCAGGTTGTAGGGCTGCTGCAGAGCCCAAGGCAGTGGGTGGCTCGTGCTAGTCATGCATAGCCGACATACTGGTCGTTCAGCAAAGGACCTGGCTGACTGAATGGGTCTGACTGAGATTCTGTCAGTCAGTTGGTAACTTTCTGTAGCCTACAGGTGGCCTCTATCATAACATATTGCGTCTCTTGATTTTTCCAGAATGAGTACATGAAGGACGACTTCTTCATTAAGATTGAGACGTGGCATAAACCGGATATGGGCGCTCTAGAAAACGTGAGTGACTTTGTAAGGTGTCCTTGCTGCTTTTGATTTGCCTTCAAATCCCCTTCACTGCATTTCTTTATTCCTTGCTTCCTGTCCATTACCCCCGCTCACCTTGGCCACCACCCCCTCCACCCCCAAATGGCAGGTTCATGGCCTGGACCCAGCCACATGGAAGATGGTGGAGGTGGTGCCCATCGACATCGCAGACAGAGAGCAAGTGTCGTCGAGTGTGAGTAGACTCTTGAGTGCCCCCTTTGTCGCATGTGACTAAAGCGCTGGGCAAATGACAGGATGGTGTGGGTCTGGCACTGATAATGCTGTCTTGTTTGCCCTATGCCCTTTAAGTGGCTTGTTGTAAAACTATCAAATATGGCAGGTCAATATCCAAAGAGAGTTTGTCCATGAAGCAGCAGCATGTGGGCTATGGAGGGCATTTTATGTGGAGGTCTTAGATTATAGTGGGTCCTTTTCTCACAAGCTGTGAAATGTTAAACAGTCACGTAGCCTCTTAACCCACAATCCCCTCCTTGGCTCTGATTTGCCAGCTTTGTCTTGGGCTCTAACCCAGCCCTTCTGTGATTGGTGGAGGCTGATCACTTCCAGGTAGCAGTGCAGTCTGGCACATGTCGCGTGGAAGCATAAGGCATGGTGCCTTGGCTGAGGAGTGCTGTGCTCCCTGTGGCAGATTTTTCATGGTAGACCTTTAACTGCATAATTGGATTAATTACAGGACTCTGTTAATCCCACTGGCCATCTGTGCAAAGGGATTAGCGTTGGATTTCAATTCAAATTTACTTACGGTGGATGCATGTCCCACCCCCACCTGAGCAGCCGGCATTGTGCGTTATGTAGTACAATCGCATATCTCTCTGACTACAGGACTATAAACCAGGGGAGGACCCTGCCTTGTTTCAGTCTGTGAAGACGGGTCGGGGGCCTCTGAGCCCCAACTGGAAGGTATGGCTGTGAGGGGAACGGGTGGTTGTGTCTTCTATCCTCTACCATGCTGTTTTTTTTTTTTTTTTTTTTAAATCAATCTGGGGCACTTTTGAGGCGCTATGCTGATGTCCAGTCTCGTGTGTGTGTGTGTGTGTGTGCGCGCGCGCACGTGCGCGCCTGCATGCTTCCAACAGAAGGAGCTAATGAACAGCCCAGACACCCCGCACATGTGTGCCTACAAACTGGTCACTGTCAAGTTCAAGTGGTGGGGCCTGCAGAACAAGGTGGAGAACTTCATCCACAGTGTGAGTGCCACTCCCTCCTCCGCCTCCTGCACGTCACGTTGCTGCCGTCTACCCTTCTTGTAGTTCGCCGTCTACGCTCTGCTCAGTTGGTTGTGGTCTGTGGTTGAGGTATCTATCCCTCCTCCCCGCAGCAAGAGAAGAGGATCTTCACCAACTTCCACCGGCAGCTGTTCTGTTGGATCGACGGCTGGGTGGAGCTCACCATGGAGGACATCCGGAGGATGGAGGACCAGACACAGAAGGAGCTGGAGGAGGTATGCGCGGCTGTTTAAAGTGCACCCTTCGTGTGGAAAAAGTCACCCAAAGCTTGTCATCGTTTCCCGCATGGAGGAAGCCCCTGTGTGGTACCCAGTGCCCCCTCTCAGACACGTGGCCAGGAAGCTGCAGTGGCAGTGCCCGTCTAACCCCCCGGTCCATGCTGAGGAAGAGACAGTCCAGCTGCACTAAACGCTTTGCCTTGTAGGAGCAGCCTCCTCTCTCCTCCAGGCGTTGATCTCAGTACCCAAAATATGGGGTCCGTGGAATGGCCTCCCACGGTTCACACTTATCGTGTCCCAGGTTCCTGTGATCACGGGGTTCTTAAACACGGGCTTCTGATCCACTGGTACCACCACCAAGTGTGTCAGATAGTGATTCTTTTTGTCAGGCTACATGTGGATGGAAACTTAAGGGCTGCCCCAAGGTTGTTTTAGGTTTTCTCTATTTTCCAGATGTTTCTACCCAGACTAATGCTGCTCATCCCCTCCCTGTCCTCCACCCGTCCACTTAAGCTTATAGCACCATGACTGCTAACAGCTGGGGTGGCATGGCTCGCCGTCCCATTCCCAGACAAACCCCGCCTTCGCTCCGGTCCATGCTGACCCATACCCCCTGCCAGCCTTGGCTAGGGCCGCCGGCTGACCTGCTGACCCTCTCGTTTTGCATCTAGATGCGACAGAAGGGGTCCGTTCGGGGCACAAAAGCTGCAGAGGACTAGCCCCGACCCCCAGTGTAGGTCAGAGGCAGGCTGAGTAAGTCCTACAGGTGGGGAAAGGAGGCGTGGTCCTGGCGACGTGGCCCCTCCCACCCTCCCTCCTGTGTCGTCACTGTTCCTCCGCATCTCCGTGTAGGGACGCTGCTGCGCTGCTTCCATCCACGACAGACAGGGGGCGTAAGTGTCCTGATTCTGTGATGGTGATTCCATCTGATCCCATTGTGCCTCTTAACTATGGTGTAGAGCTAGAGAAGGAGCAGCTGTGTCGTTTAAATGGTTAATTATTAATTAAGACGACGGCTTTGGCTTCTGCGAAAGCCTTGCCGATCCGCTCCTGCCTTACAAACGGCACCTCTGCCTCTTGACCAGTTCTACTGACATCTTTAGCATACTAGCACAAGGCACTGGGTCCATAAAGCACCCTGGGATTTCGCCCTCTGTCCGGCTCGGTGTGATGGCAGCAGAGCGCATTGTATCCCTGAGCTCCATCATAACCATGCATTCTTTTCACCAGCTTCTCTTGCCAGTCCCTGGGGGGGTGCCATTTGCACCTTTTTTCCTTCACCTGTGCCATAGGTTTCTGCTGTGTGTGCATGTATGTGCCTGTGCGCGTGTGTGTGCCTGCCTGCCTGTGTATGTGTGCGTGTGTGACTAAGGCTAGTGGATGTATGCCAGCTGCCGCAGTTTGCTATGAAGCACCCAGTAATCCTCTGAGCTCCGCCCCCAGGACACCTACTGCCGTCTAGATGGGTAGTGGCTCCACCTCTGCTGTCACCCTCAAGGATCGCTTGCCATGGGCTCCTTTTCCAGTGCTTCTCTGAGAATCTCCTGCCCGTCGTACGACCGGAGAGACTCTTGCACGTTTGTTTACAGCTGCAGCCTTTTTCGAGACTCTGCCTGGCCATGGTTGCGGGGGCCCGTCGCCGGGGCGGACTGCAGAGCCCATGATGGTGTTGGCATGCCACACTCTGGTTGGGGGGGGGGGGCAACTCCCTGCTTGCCACCGTCATCCTCCTGTTGCATGGCCTGTTGCATGGTGGGGGTTGTGGGGGTGTTAAATAGAGGGACGGTATGCAGCTGGGATTGTGATTCTGAGAAGTCTGTGTGGCTGAAAGGTGGGGGGGGGCAATGAATTCGGAAAATTTGCAAATAGTATCATGCCCCCCCTCAATGATAAGGAACCAGACCTGAATGAAAGCTGAACAGCTCCCCAAGTAGGAGTCGCTGTTCAGCAGTAGTTCTGCAGACCAGGAAAGTTGCCCCCATCCATATGACCCCCCCCCCCATCTTATCACACACAGGCTACTCTCTTGAAGCACAATTCCCAGATGCCCCATGTATCCTATTTCCATGGACCTGCTTTGGTGGGGATTCAGTTCTCTCTTGTAGCGGGGGGGGGGGGGGGGGGGGGGGGGGGGGGGGGGGGGGGGGGGGGGGGGGGGGGGGGGGG
>JABFEA020000119.1:23461614-23472387 GCA_019775915.2 Cyphomyrus plagiostoma | reverse complement strand
AACTGGTCTAGAGCCCCAAAGTGTTCACCCCAAATCTCGGTTGTCTCTTCTGTAGAACTTCACACTGGTCAGGTTCTTGCTTGCTGTGCCTCTCAGCGTTTGTCCCCCAGGATGAATGGGACACATGGTTTGAGCTTCTCGCCCAGATTCTGGCCCTTCCTCTATTGTACTGAATGTGTGTCTGTTGTAGAAACCTCTTGAGATCTCAGACACCTCAAGTACATATCCTACCTCCAGCAAGAGCTGCTTTTCCAGGCTGTAGTGGTTTGTGGGTAAGTACTCAAGCCAGGATCTATTGGTTTGGAAAAAAAAATCCCAGAAAACAGCCTTTGGTACATATGATCCCTGTCAAAAGTGTAACCACGTCTTTGAGGTACTGGCAAAATGGCAACCTGCCTGCTCCAAGATGTGGGAAGATTACATGTCGTACTTTTCATCTGTGGGAACTTTGAGGCTGATGTCTACTTTTCTTTGACTCATGTAAAATTGTGGACGATATTGATCATTCGTAGCATTGCCGCATCACATCTCTCGGACTAGGGTTCGAGTGTCTTGCCATGGCTCCGTGTGTGCGGAGTTTGTATGTTCTCCTCATGTCGTCATGGGGTTTCCACTGGGTACTCTGGTACTCCTGAGGTTAATTGGGGTTATCACATTTCCAATTGGTGTACAAGTGTGCATGAATGGTGTGTGAGTGCGCCCGGTGATTGATTGGTGCTCTGCCCTGGGTTGTTTCCTGCCTTGTGCCTGTAGTCTCCAGGATAGGCTCCAGACCATCTTGCAACCCTTAAAATGACAAGCAGTATCAGAAAATGGACTGATGGATGGATGGATGATCCTCTGCCTTAGGTCGATAGCTAAACCCAGAGGAACTGTGCGCTCCACTTTTTAATGTAGGTTCCAGCTGTACTCAAATAAATAGATGTTCTTGGTATAACCACGCGGTGGCACTGTTTGCCTGTGAGAGAAAGACATGTTTCGTTTTAAGGAAGAACACGTTACCTGTACATTCTCTGCATCTGCCCAAGAGGTTGAGAAAATGTTGAATAACCTGGAAACGAATCCCTACACCCCCCCCCCCCCTCCAAAAAAAAAGAGAAAAAACTGGTCAGGTCCAGGGGATAATGTGGGTACCCTGCTGTGGAATCTCCACAAACAGAGTTTAAGTCATCGGTCTCCCTCGCGTAGGTTCCCCTCTGTACATGAGCCACATGGTGAGGGACGTGTGGTCAGCTGCCCTTCCATGACACCGATCCCTCTTTCTCCCAGCGGTTTGTCCAGCCTCGCGCTTGTTTTGTGGTCCATGGATTGGCCACCATAGGCTGCTTTGGCCATTTTCCAAAGCAAAGCGCGTTTCCGAGAGACGCTGCTGTTTACCCCCGTCTCCTTATTAGCCCCGCAGCCCAAACACGCATGCTAATGAGTGTGTTTTGGCCCTACATTAACCTTGATGCGAATACCCTTGAACTCCTCCCTGTCCCTCCCCAGCTTCATTTATGTCTCTATGCAGTCTCGTTTGACTGCTTATTATTACTGAGACCCACTGCCACTGTTATTATATTTTAATAATTCAGACACATTCCAACCCGCAGGAATTTCCTCTTGTCATCTCTTTACGTATCATATGATCCCTAAAACAGTTTTTAAAATTCTTTGCTATCATACATCACGCGCTTTTTGCGGACAGAAAAATATATAAGGTACATGCTTAATGATTCCAGCTGGTGTTTACCAGGGGGGATAAGCGGGGGAAATGATTTTTATGGTTAGATGTATGATATCCTAATTGGTTGCGTTGTGCGTTATGATGTTGATGTACCGTGAATATAATAATTCTATTAATTCACGTTTTCGCTTATTGGTGTGGCTGTGCCGTTTAAAGTCAGTTTACGGAAAGCTAAACTGCATAATTTAATAATGCCATTATTTGAAGTAGGTCTATGTGTGTGATGAATCCAATAATCCATCTGACCATTAACCCCACCCCCCACCCCTGAAGACCGCTGTCAGTTTACAATAATGGCCTCGCATAATCTCATTCCGTAGAAGGATGGAGTTCTTATTTATATCGCCATCGTGTCAATCCCGTTCTGAAATACGGAATAATTTATTCCCGACCTTCGCGTAGAGAAATCCATGACTCTTTAAATTTATCTTAGCCCAGACTTATGTATTTTTTAACTTCACGATTATATATGAAAAACGTTAGTTTTTTCTTATTAGGTGCGTCGATTTGCAATTAAAAGTGAGCTCGTTTCAAGTATGTCGTATTAGGTAATAATTTTCAACAAACGATTTTCTAACATTAGACCTATAAATATTTACGATAAGCTGTTTATTTTCTCTTACTGGACATCTGTCCACTGTCGGACAGATGTCTGTAGCCTACAGTAGATGTCAGAAGGGTCTAAATATTTTAACAAGAATTATTGGGGTCAATTCTTCTCTGCAGGAGATGTGAACAGTGGGCTGTTACATAATTTATATTGATTTTGATATGGCATCGCCTACTTTCCTGATTGATTTTTAAAGGGGTGTCAAAGCCTGTGTTTCACCGATGAAACATTTTTGAACCCTGATCTTCCGAAACTTTAAAAAATCGACTATACAGTCGGATATTTTAGGAAGAGGAAAATGGCAGTGAGAAGCATCTTCCATGTGGTGACTGTGTTTAAGTAAAGAATTCCCTCTTTGTGTGTCTTTTGGTAGTTCCCATCTAACTATTTGAACGTTATAACGTTAGATACGGAATACTTAAAATGCAAGACTTTTAGCAGTGTCCTATTGTTTCGTCCCCCATCCCCTCGTGAGCAGATAAAAAGCGAGACAAAAGATTAATTTAAACGGTAAACCGAATTATGTTAATCGATTAATTCATTTGAATATAAATGATCATTCAGTGTGTGTCTGTGTCTGTGTGTGTCTGTGTGTGTGTGTGTGTGTTATAAACATACACCGGTGCCAACCGTTTAAAATATAAAAACTATGCTCTTTATAACAAACCATACATTTTGCAATTTTAGATAAATAAGAGATACATCTTAATATAATCTTTTTTTCATTTCTCATAATTTTTCTATTGATGAGGACTTATCATTTAATTCCTGTTCTGCGAATCTCCATAGGAAAAAAATATTGAAAAGGGAGAAAATAGACCAATATGGCAAATTAGAAAGTATCGGAATATGAAGCCCTGGAAAATAAGACGTGCAAAGAAGATCCCAGCTGCGGATCTCTGCGTCTGCGGGCTGCCTTAAGAGGTGATCCCGCCCCACGGCGGATCTATTGGCGACTGCTGCGCTGACGGGCTGCATGGCACAAGCGCCGAACTTGTTGCTGGAGCCGGCACGATGTTCCAGTAAATGCCCCTTTGATGAAAGAAGTACGACACCAAGACTCCGCGGCTGAGGAAAGGACCGAAAGCCCCAAGGACTAAGGAGAGACCAGGAGGGGGGCGGGGAAGGGATGGGATTCGGCTCTCAAATGCCCAGGACCGAAAAAACACGGCTTCCTACACGCGTTGTGGAGGTGGAGTATGGATAAAATGGGCTTTTTAGTACTCAGCGCAGTGTCCGGGCGCAAAGACGCGCAGGATTAGTCGCTTTAATGGCCTCGCTTTTTACGTTCATGCGCGGACTCTCGCTTTGCCTTCTAGAGGATCCCATGAATAAAAACAAGTACGTTTAACCGCCATTGTATTTCTTTAAAAATATCAAACTAGCCAAGGACTGTTTTCTGCAAGGACGTTTATTTCCCGATGTATAAGCGTTATGATTGTCCGTTCACTACATTGAAATTACTTGGGATGTTTTTTAGTATTATTATTATTATTGCGTGGAGATGGGATTCGTGAACGAGACGCGGGATCGCTCGTCCCGGGGCAGCTGACAGTAGCCTGGGGCAGCTTTGAGGGGAAATAAGTTACTAAACCGTCACAAAAAGCTTTCGTTCCTGCGGTGTCTTCAGTCCTACCTGTTTCTTCAGTTCGGAAGGTGATTTCTTCGACTTGGGTATTTAATTAAGAAACGCTTGCTGCCATTCGCAAGAACTGGAGTCTGTTGGGACACACTTACACGAATGACAATTACAACCTATAAAATGCTATAATAAAGGGTGCAGAGCCGTTCTATTTGGATAGACACTACTTTGATGTACAGTATTGCTGGTGGAAATAAGATGATTTTTCCGTCGATCTGCTTAAAAGACTAAAGAGTTGCAAAATCAACTGGAAAACATCTCCGTTTTTTATGCGACGCTGGAGGAAAAGTGCAATGTTTTCCACCGTAACGTTTGCTTTTCTGCAAAACGATAAATAAGGACTAGTTTAAACTTTTAACGTTTTTTTAAGATGTGTTCTCGCACCTGCTGATTTATCCCCGAATATTTTGAAATTCGTAATGCTTCATTTTTTTCGTGGATTTTTTCAATATAAGAAACTCCTACAATTTTTTTCTTTTAACGGATAAAAAGAGACTTATTAGAAAAGCAGATTGCCAGAAGCAGCTCTCAGCACTCGCGAGTTGGCTGTCATGCTGGATTGATTGCGGCGAAGTATGTTTGGGCTGGAACAATTTGGGTCTCAGATTCACAGCAGAATGTCTGGCCAAAGGGAGGGAGACTCCATCCAGCAGAGCCCGAATATGAACCCCCACTACAAGAATCCGGCTTTCCACAGTGGAGGGGCGCCGGTGGCCTCAGCCCAAGGTATGGCTCCCCTAAGTGAGCCGGGCGCGCCGTTTGGCTTCCCCCCGCAGGGCCACCCGGACCCGCACCCGCTGGGTCTGCAGCACCATCAGCAGATGCCCCAGATGCACGCGTACTTCAGCGAGCCAGTGAGCCAGGGGCCACACCACTCTCACTTCGGAGCGAGATTGGGGGCCCCCGGGGCCACTGCTTCCTGTATCCATGGTGGGAGGTTGCCCGCTTTCCATCAGGGTTTCTCCGACGTCTGTGAGCCACTTCCCCTTGGCCCGGCGGGGGAGGGCTTCAGCCAGCCTCCCCAGCGTTCAGGGGCTTTGCCTGACTTCCAATCCCAAGCCCCCCCTGACAGAAGCCACGTCGTGCCTGCTCCATGCCTTCCCTTGGACCAGTCACCTAACCGCGCTGCCTCTTTCCACGGTCTGCCCTCTTCGACGTCGTCCTCTTCCTCCACTGAACTGCCCTGCCAGGATGCCCGTCGGCTGCCACCCTCAGGCAGGTTGCCCAGGGAGTATGGTTACCCAGGAGACACACCCTCAGGGCCCTTCGGTGTTCCTGTGTTCTCCCCACCTGCCTCAGATGCCCACATCCCGCAGTACAGCATGGGGGGTCCCATGATGGGTGACGGGAGTTCCCACTGTAATCCCGGCATCCCCAGGGCGGGCATCCCCAAGACACAACATGCTCCCCCTGCCGGTTTCTACGACAGATTCGGGATCGGGAGGAAGGTGCATCCAGGGGTTGGACCTGGAGGCAGGCATCCGTCTATGCAGCACCCCCAGGCAGGCGCAGTTGGCAGGCAAGGCCCCTGCTCCTCAGGCCTGCTCCAGTCTCCACGCTCCAGCCACCCAGGAATGCAGGACGGTGGGCTGATGCTGTCTGACCAGCAAGGCCAGTTTGAATACCCTGCAGGCAGACTGGATGGCAATGGAGTTCATCCCTATGGGGATCCCATGTTTAATATGCAGCCGCTGCCTCCACCCAGTCAAAGACTGCAGCACTTTGACTCTTCTTATGAACACGCTGCCAAGAGGCCCCGCTTTGATATCCCTGGCAGGGATGGCTGTGGCAACTGGGGCAGCAGCCTGCACTCCCCACCAGGGGGTAATAGTCACATCTCCCCTTCCGCTTATCCAGACCTCCCTGGGGACTTTCCTCATCCCTCCACGGACGGCTTTCCCCTGCCCCCCCCCATACAGCACGGCAGCCCCCAGCAGCAGCAGCGACAAAACGCGGCCATGATGATCAAACAGATGGCTTCTAGGACCCAGCACCACAGGAATAGGCCGGCTGGGCCACAGCACCTGGATCGCCACGGCAACCTGCCTCCTAGCAACATAGCGCTCGGGAACCAAGTTAGAGACTATGAGGGGCCAAATTTCGAGAGGGCCAACGTGGATGGGCAGACCACCCTGCCACCCCAGGAGAATCCCTGGTGCCCCAGCTTGCACCCTAGGGGGGACATTCCACCTTGCAGACTGGGTGGTACTCCGAGGCTCCCCATGCTGATGGGGCTGCAGCACGGCAGTGGGGACGCACTGTACTGCCCAGGCCCCAGCCGGATGAGCTTGCAGGACCAGATGAGGCTGCCCCATAACAGCCACTCCCACTGCCAGTCCCTCATGTCCCCTGGCATCCAGTCACAATTCGGGAACAGCATAGGCGGTCACCAGCAGATGAGGTCTCCTGGATCTGCGCCCAGCCTCCCGAATAGGCCTGCTGATTTCACGGGAGCCCCCGCGGGGCCTCAGCTCGGCTTCCCTTTCGGGGGGGTCCAACGACAGGCAGGGACTCCGCAAAACAACACCCTGTCGGGGAGTTTCCGTGGACAGCCCGAATTTCCGAACGGGCAGCGCCTGTCCTCGGGAAAACTGGGCACACCGTCCCTGGACATCCTGGGCAAGTTGAGCGGGAAGGAGGGGGCGTTCGGTCAGAGCTGCCTGGCTGCGCTGTCCACTGCCTGCCAGAACATGATCGCCAGCCTGGGGGCCCCCAACCTCAACGTGACGTTCAACAAGAAGGGCCCGAGTGAACCCCGACACAAACCAAGCCTCGCAGATCAGGACCCTGGCGGTGTAGGCAGTGTGGTTAGCGACCGTTTCCAGGGCGACACCAGTCAGGGCAGTCGGTCGCCAGGCAGCAGTCAGCTTCTGAGTCAGGGCGAGGCAATCCAGACTGGGCCGGGGGAAGTGAATGCCCCCTCCCCAAACTTCAATGTGGATGCCCCCCCAGGGGGCGAGGGGAGGGGACACCCTGGGTGTGGGAGAGGGAGGTGGAGCAGGAAGGAGGAAGGTGGATGCATGAGCCCGGGGGACTTCTTTAGCCCTGAAGGTGGCACCCCCACTGTCACCCCCTCTGCTAGTGGGGGGGACAGGGGCTCAGATAAACTCCAGGAGGAGCCTCTGACATCCTGGGGCAAGGGGGACAATCTGCTCCTGGGGGATCAGCCCGACCTCATGTCCTCGCTGGACAGCGGCATCCAGAGCGTCCCCAGGTCTGACGGCAGCTCTCCGCAGGGCGAATACCCCGATGACACAGGCGGAGGCTTTGGAGCCGCCAGCTACAGCAATGAGGATGAGGTTTCCTCGAGCTCGGACACCTGCAAGCCCGCATGCAGCCCACTGGTGAGCGGCTCCCCCAGGCCCCTGAGAATGATGGGAGGGCAGCACCCGCCGAGCATGGCGCCGGCCGGCTACACGCTGGGCACACCCGGCACCGCTCATGACGGGCTCCACCCCCTGGAGATCCTGCAGGCCCAAATCCAGCTGCAGAGGCAGCAGTTCAACATCTCGGACGATCGTAACGCGGTGGCGAAAGGCAGCGGGCGGATTGATGGCGAGGCAGAGCCGCCGCGGCACCGTGGCCCCGGTGGCGGGAAAGCCACAGCCGACGCCATCGACCTGGACTCCCTCATGGCAGAGCAGCACGCTGCCTGGTTTGTGCCCGGTGACAAAGCCACAGGGGGCAGTGTGGAGGATGACGACAGCTCTGCGGCATCCTGGGAAAAGGCGGGATCTCACAGCAACCACAGAGAAGGTAAAATGGGTCTGCAGGGCTTTCAGGAAGCACGCGGGCTGGCCGGGTGTAGACCCTGAGCTTTCCCTGGGTGTTTTTACAGCTGGGTGGGGGAGTGTCTTCATTTTACTCATCAAAAACCAGCTTCGAACACAAGTGGAAAAAAGACATGGTGTAAACGTTTTTATTCTGCTGGGCAATTATTGTACTTATAGCATTAAAAAAAATGTAAACAGCTTTTCATTTTAAGCATCATTTTTGAAGTTCAGGCTTTTTATTTGTAATAAAATAAACTAAAATTCTTCCAAGTTCATTGACATCCTGGGTGAAATCATGTACCTTTTCCTTTTAAAAATATAAAAATTTGAAATTATCCTTGTCTTTCATAAAACATTTATTATTTATTTACGTATGTATGTGTTTAATTTCAAAGCAAACCAAGTTCACTTTACGAGTTTTTACAAAATTATTATTATTGCTTATTTATTTTTTTTGCATGAAGCGTTTTCAAAGTGTGCTATACTAGGAAAAATGTGTTATAAGGAAATTAAAATACGACGCACTGTCCTTCTCCTAAAATAGTTGAAATCACTCAAATCCTTATAAAAACCCGGTTTTGACAATATTGAACATTTGCACGACCCCGCGGTCTGCACAGGGACGCGTCTTGGCTGCTTCCTTGGCTCCCATTCTCTCTGGTTTCTGTCGACGATATTAATGACATCTCAGCACGGCTCCTTTACACCGTACTGCATACCTGCGGCCCTTACCGTTAATGGGATGAGCAGATTTATCTAGTGCACCGCGCAATTCATAAGGGAAGTAAAAGCGTAATTTTAGTTTCACGTAAAACTTTCGAAAAAGACTAAAACAGCGTGACCTTTCCATACTGATGTTATGCGAAAATGCACATATTTGGAAATGTGGTGTACATAAAACTGAAAATATGAAGCAATTCGTGTCTACGATATTTTAAAGACATGGAAATAGCGATGCACATTAAATTACACAGTAAACCATCTGTGTGTAATTGGATTACCGCGCCGCAGAGAACAACGGCGGTGGTGGTGGGGGTGGTGCACTGAGTCGTTTTGTGTGTCGTCTGCGGGTTGTGCAGAAGTCCCTTACAAAGTAATACTTCAATTCATTCTAAATGTCTAGTTTTATCCGAGTCGATCTAACTGGTTTAGGGTTTTTTTGCACAATTACGCCGGTGCTTAAGTTAAATAATTACTATTTATGAACCAAGTTAATCATAAGCGGCCTGGCAAGCTTTTCCTCCCCTTCGCTAGATAAAACCGTCAGGTAGTTGGCTGGTCGGCCAACCGTTCAGCGGGTGCGCGGGTCGTTAATTTGTTTTTTAATGGGGGGGTACGTGGACAAAGGCCGGGCTTCTTTCTCCTCGGTGCCTCAACCATGGGTCCCGCCGAGTTGCACCGGCTTTAGATGGGCAGCCCACCGATACCTGCCTCTGACATCCCCAGTTCCTCTGTATTTTCCAACCGGTTTCATCCGACGAGAAGCAAATATAAAGAAAGTACATTCTAATTAAATAGTCTTCTCGTATGGATATCTCTTATCTATAATTAACTATCTTCCTTACCGTTTATACGCACTGTAGCCTATTTAAAACGTGTGTCCTCAGCTGTAGGTTCCTACAAGGGGGTGCAATCGTGGAAAAAAATACAAGGAAATTATCAAAAATCATTAGAAATTGTACGCTGTTGTACGAATTGTAGGCTATCCGTCGATGTAGTAACACGGTAAATTGCTCTATTTTTACGGTCCTCTCCTTGTTCTTCTCCCAAAACTTTCAGCCAACTGTAATGCATGAGAATATTCGACATATTATATTAACTTTTTCGTAAGATGGATATTAACAATGTTTGAACAAATGGTTGCGAGTATATGCCTTTAGCCGAATCATATAGAAATATTTAATATGACTGATGATGTTTTGCAATGTATAACCTACAATTTGCTAATTTAACTGTTGAAATCCACTCAGATGCCGCAAATTTTATCATAGTAGCGATTACTCATGTTATCAGCTATTTGTGATTCATTTAGGTAAACAACTAATAAAAATAGCAAAAAATAATTAAACTGACAGGGCTCTGGAAAATGGATCAGTTTTTCTAAATCAAATACACGGGCACAGCATGAAATCCATGTGAGTATTTATCTATAAAAACAATTAAAAGGTCAGCTAAAGTTCTGTGGATTTTTTTTTTCAAATCACAAACTGATTTTAAAATGCTGGTTCCATATCAAACCAAGCGTCCGATTTTGTAAAGGTCGGGATTTTAATTTAAAATAAATTTACACCAGATTGTTTAGAAATTCCTTGCCCATTTAATGCATAATATCTGTAATGGGCTAATGTAACAACGGTTTTATAGTGCGCATTTCCTGGTCTGGTGAGTACACTTGTGACATTGCCTGATAATCGGTAATCGTTGGCATCGGCTCGGTGTCGCGATATCACTCCCATTCCGCTTTCCCGTATCCAGCCCCCTGCGCCCATGCCGGCCGTGCGCCTGCGTGCTTCGCCGAAGGTTTTTCCTGGGAAGCTGCGGTCCTGACGAAGGGGAGATCTGTCTGTGTTTGTGTAAAGGAATATCCTCAGGAGTGTTCAGTCCAAACACGCACACAGTTTACTTTGCCCTGTAGCAACTAGCCTTGGGTTTGTGGAGGTTAGAGAGACTGTCACTGGCAGGTTGACTCATTTAACATTTACAGTTATAAATCGTTCTTGAGAGCAGATCAGGTGTGTGTGTGTGTGTGTGTGTGTGTGTGTGTGAGAGAGAGAGAGAGAGAGATTCAACTAAAAGCCAGCAGGAGAGCAGACCATAGGATGGACTGGAAGTAGCTGTTAACTGTAATCTGTTGTAATTACCAGCAGTTGCCATTTTGGATACAGAGTGACAATTTACTAATTGGATATGAAGGCAACACCAAAATTGGTGGCATAGGGTCAGGATGCTCCCAAGCCCAGGTGAGAGGTAACTTAATTCCATTCAGACTTGATGGTCCAAGAATGGTTTTCTTACATCTTTC
>JABFEA020000119.1:23404043-23426349 GCA_019775915.2 Cyphomyrus plagiostoma | reverse complement strand
GGGGGGTGTTTAATGGTTTAAAGACTTAATAGGGAGTCCGACTCTCAAGTTCTCAGATCTGTGTTTCTTCCAGCTCTGATTATTCCCATATGTGACCAACCCCCCCTCCCCCCCCTGCACACACACACACACACACACACACCTTGTCAAGAGTGACAGGGAAATGGCTAAAGTCTCACCAGACCCGAGCAGCATCCGCAATGTGCGAGGGCCGTGTTCAGGGCATTTGGGCTCCGGATCACACACTGCGTGCAGTGAACAAGCCACACTGTCACCTAGTGAGCCTTCTTAGGAGAGAGGCCAGAAAATCCCACATTTATGTAAAAAATACATACATACATATCCTGGGATACAGGTAAACACACATTACTAGTCACACCAGCATCATGAAAACTGCAACCTACCTCCCCATATAGCCCCAGAGTCCCCCCCCCACCAATCACAGAGACTGCAAGAGCCGCTACAGTTGCAGTGGATTTGTGAACAAGCTGGCATGTTACGTTTCACACTGTGCGGCACGTGCCCAGGCGTGATTCGGTGTTTGCACTGATACTCTTTGTCCGCTGCACTTCACTCAGCTGCAGACCCTCAGGGGAAAGCATCTCCCTAATAAACAGGGGTACAACTGAAACGCGGATAAGCCTCCTGTTATTCACTGCGCTGATCTTTCCGAAAGCCACCGCCACAGATGGGAACTGAGGAGGTTCCTGAGGCCTGAGAGAAAGGCATGCCTTTCTCTGCAGGCCCTCTGCAGACCTCGCTGGACAGAAATGGAGAACGATTGCAAACTCTTTCCACTTCCACAAAAGTCCCAAAAAAAGATATTTGTAGCTCCACAGCTGAATCAATATTCGGGGATCTGGCTCTGCTGGCCATTTTGCAGAAGAATATTTGTCACCCTCCGTGTCGGATAAAAATGAAACTGGCAAACAGGCCAGTGGCGGAGTAAATCTCCCATTTATCGGGTTTGTTTGCTTGGGCTGTTGTTCGGAGTTGCTAAGTTGCCCACCCCACGCTCCCCCCCCCCCCCCCCCCTTCAGGATGACGAATGAAGGGTTAGTGGGTGAGATGGCCAGGATGAGGATTGGGGTAACATGAGGGAGAGTTCACCCTACAGAGATGGGCAGCCTCTGATGATATCTTCACTGACATCACAGTGGAGCGGGGGGTGCATGTCAGATCTGGAAGCTCGATCCTGGTGCTATGGCCCCTCGGAGGGGAGATGTATATTTCAGGCCTCTCTGACTTTAAGACTGAGTATCTCATCATAGCAACCATTGCCCGCACCCTCCCCCCTGGCGTAGAATGGCTATGACCTCAGATGGGGGCCGCCATATTTGTTATATTTATTTATTGATTTATTTATTTTAGTTGCTAAGCAAATGTGAAGATTTACGTTGTTCAAAATGTATTATGTTATACTGGATGACGTTTACACATACGGCCGTTTACGACTGACCATTTATGAGTATTATAAACATTTGCGTAGACATATGGGCCATCGCCTGTGAGACAGCAGTGTGGGGCAGGGGGGCTGGGAGCTGGCCCAGGGATTCTGCTGTTCTTTCGAGTGGGGCCAGACCTGGGTGGTTGAAACAGAGGCCCACTTCAAGCCTGTTTTTGTTTCAGATGTTTTCTTTTCTGGGGTGGGTGCTGGGCATCACCCATTTCCAGATGCAAAAGTCACTACTTCCAACATCTGTGAACATCTGGCTGAGAAGAAGCCTTTAAAACGGACTTCTGCAAGGAATGTGTTTTTTTTCTTTCACTGTCTAACATTTTGTGTCGTTTTTACAGGTGTGGACTCACTTGTTCTGTTTTTAGATTTGTACCGTTACCGGCAGAAGAATTTTGGAGGGGGTTTGTGTGTGGATCAGCGGGTTAGGGCAGTGTGCCTATGATCAGAAGGTTGTCAGTTCAAATCCCTGGCTTGGTAGACTGCCTTCATTATTGCCCCCATGAGCAAGGCCCTTAACCTGGGGGTAAAGCAAGGCCCTTAACTCCCAGGACTGTCTGACTCTGAAAAAAGTACATCACCTTGGATAAAATAAATTCTATGTAATGATTTGTAAGGTAAAATTAATTAATGTCAAAAGGTTAGCTGGTCAAAAACAGGCAAACCCAAGAAAAACAGTTGAGCAATTTTAAATCCTGCTAATATTTCTGCAGCAATAGTTTCATATTTTCAGCAATATTTTCAGAGCCTCTTTCTAGCTAATGAGCTGACATTAATTTAGTCCTCAGCTGAGTACTAACCTGGGTATTCACACATCCAGCATTTTTCATCATTTGTTCATGAGCCTCTGGACCCTGGAAAGCTCATCAGCCTGATGGATTGAAGGTGTCAGCGAAAAGGAGAGGAATCCTCTCTGCATGTTCTTCAGGCAAACCTACCTGCAGCCTGAGGAGAAAAGCACTTTGTTAGGGAAAGTATATATAACCGGAGTATATAAAAAGCGCCTTTTAGGATATTGTACAGATTTATAGGGAGAGTAAATAAGTGGTTGAGCAGGCCTTTGAAAAGGTGAACAGGGGGCTTGTTTACACCATGACCGCAAGTTGCACAAAGACCAAGATTTGTCCCAGTTGTTGTTTGTGTCCTCAGAAGATGACCTCACTGCTAGTGAATACTCTGACAAGAACTGATGACGTTCCTGTTGGGGAGTGGGTTATCTCTCAGCCTGTGGTCCTCCCATCTACTCCGGGTTCCAAAGCTTCCCTTTTCCCAGGTACAAGAACATTTCTCATCCCAGAAAAATTGTTTTCTTTTTTTTTGTCCATCAACAAAAACTGGAAAAGAACCTCTTGTAAGTTACAGTAACAGTGAACCATCTGTAGAGAACGGGCTGGTCTTGCCCTTATAGAGTTTGAAAGTAGATGCAGGACCGTAGCCAGGATTTTTAAAACATCGAGGTCAAGTGTTAGCCCATCCTGGGCGTGCCCTGTAATGGATTGTGGTTTTGGGAGTTGCAGAAAAAACACTGAGTATTTGACCTTGGTGTCCTCAATGATAGGTACGGGCATGGGGAGACGTGTAGGGAGTGATGTGATCCCTGAACAATGACACTGAACATGTAAGCCCAACACCAGCCCAGAACCTGAAGTGAACCAGTCTGATGAAAGGGCAACCTTCTGCTTTGGCCGTTCCATAGAGCCGGGTTTTGGCCAGTCCAGTTGGCAGACTGGAGGTTCGCTGGTGTCTTCAAATGCCTCAGAAATTACTGACTGGGGGCCAGGAGGAGGAAGATCTCCAATGTCAATAGCCATAATGTCGGGCCCTCCCAGCAGAGGAAATGAGTGACAGCTATGGGCTCCAGGGCCCAGTACGTCCATTCCGAATCCCTGAGCATTGGCGGAAGTAATGGGTGGGGGGGATTAGACCTAGAAGAAAGAGCAAAAGTACATAAAGAAGTGAGTTAATAACAAACAAAAACCATAGGCAAGTGTGTGTATGTCTTTGTGTGTGTGTGTGCCATCTGACTTGGAATTCAGAACATGTGCGCACGCGTGTGTGTGTGTGTGTGTGTGTGTGTGGTGAATCAATGGAGTGTGACAGCTTATATTAATTGACAAACACGGAGCTCGGTCGAAACTAAGCAACAGGGGTATGGGTACCCGCCCCACCCCCCGGCCCGATAAGGCACATTCATTACCGGGGAGGAATTTTTAGCCGTATTAATAATTAATGCAGCACACGGCAACAAAAAGAGGGAAAGGATGGGGGCCGTGCCATATCTACAAGAGCCTCGTTAGAGAGCGAAGGCACCTGTGGCCATTCCATCATGAACCCAGTCTCCGGAGCTCCCTTCACGCCCAAGAACACGCCTGTCTCTAGAGTAACAATGAAAAGTATGTGTAGGATATCTGATCTCTCTGTCAGCATAGAATGAATAATGTGTATGTTAAGCTAGAGTGTCCCAAGACCCTCCGTGTAACACTTGCGGGGTAGCGGGTGAATATTTGGCTTGGGCTTCACTGGTTAAGGGTTTTCCAATTGTGAGACGTTTCTGCCTCTAATGTGCTGGAGAGGCCAGCTCCGCACTCTGACATATGAGCCTGGTGTATATAGCATCTTTGTGGAGTGTGTAGGGGGCTCTGTAAGTCCAACACCCACCCACACATAGACGAGCCCCATAACCAAACTCTTTCCTTCCATCCATCCAAACCCCCTCCCCATTTTCCACACGTGGCTGGAATAAACCCCACTCGTACCAGCACTCCCCACAAATTTACGAGCGGACCACAAACCCCACGTCTGTGCTTCTCTCTCACTCCTTCACAAGCACCCCCCCCACCCCCCCCAGACCAGACCCTGTGCTTATGAGAGCAGCACCTGGAGTAGCAGGCGCTCACAGTCTGACCCTGTTAATTGGCCACAACCACTACCTGTAGGCCCACACTGGGTAGACAGGCAGCCATAGAAACATACTACAACATACCTTTCTATCTATTCATACACCTATAGCTGCCTTTTGCTGATGGAGTGCAGGTACTTTCTGCCATATAAACCAGCAATCATATCCAAGAAACCCATGCCTGTTCCCCCTGCGTCACTTTGAGCAGTGATTTGAATCACCAGTGAATTCGCAGCATTAGCATTAGCCTTACAGGCTGGGTTTGCCCAGTGGTTCTATGTGTTTGCATGAAGCCACACGTAGGCCTTACCTCTTCTACCTTGGGTAAGGTAATCAGGGCTGATGGAGGACATCCGACCGGCAAGGAATAGGCCCTTCCGTGTGTGCAAGCCAGCCTGTCCGTGCAGTGACTGACAAGGGGGCGGGGCCTCCGGGTCAGGGGTCCAAAAGGGCCGGGTGGGCAGGCCACCATCCTGCCCTTGTCGCTCTGGCGTGACAGTTCGTGCTTACCTCTGGAACCTTCTCCCCGTTATTCAGAGTGCCCGGCAGAATTGTGGAATTTTGACTTTAAGTACTGGGGGGGCCAGCAGGGTCATGGGGTCAGGGCTCTGAGTGATCTTTGTCAGGAGTTAGAGAGACAGGGAGCGTGTTTCCTTGCAGTCAGCAGCGAGCGGCGCCACCCCCTCTGCTTTCAGTATCTCTGCACGTTTCACTACAAACACACATGCTGGCAGATACTCCTTTCCTTTCCTTTCCGGTCCACGCCGTGAAACCTGTGGCTCTGAGGTGACCCTGGGCGGCGTGCGATGAGGGGCTGCCCAAGCATGGGGGGGCGGCGGGGTGGGCTTGGGGCGGCGGGGTGGGCTTGGGGGCTTATCCCTTCCTCTTCCTCTCCAGGTCAACCTCTTTCTTGTTCTCCTTTTTTAAGTTTTCTTTCTCCGGGAGAGAAAGCTGGACCCTCGTGCCAAAGCAAACAAGCAGCCTTCCCAGAGAGCCCGGGATGCTGTCCAGGGCCCCATTCCTCCCTCCGTGTGGCGGTGCAGGGTACGGATGTGAGGGCCCCGCCCAGGCGTTACCGTCTCATCCCGGATCTCTGCGGGGCCCATTTGGGGAGCCGTGGTAGGATTCCTAACACGGCCTGTTTTTCAAATGTCAGAAGAACAGGGAGGATGACACCAGGCTGGGAAGGGAAGGCAGGGGGGCAAGGAGAGAGACTCTCTCTCTCACTCTCTCCTCTGTCTCTTTCTCTCTTCTTCCCTTCACCTCCCTCCCTCTTTCTCTCCTTCTCTCCCTGGACCTTGCATGTCTTGGTTCAATCGATGAGCCTCTAGCCCATATTCGCTAATTACTTCCACACCACTGTACTGCCCTGCCCAGCAACTTATCAATATTGCGCGTCCAACCCTCCCTCTGGATGCATCAGTCACACTCTCTGCCCAAAACCCACACACTGCTTCAAACAGAGACGTGCAGAGCTCCTGAATGCACTTTAAACACACCTTTATACACCCGCACACACACATACACACACACACAGGTTTGTAATTATATCCTTGTGGGGACTCTTCATTTATTTCTATGGGGAAAACTCTAATCCCAACATAACGACCTTAACCCCTACCCAGCCCTAACCTTAACCATATGTAACCAAACAAAATACACGACTTTTGGCATTTTCAGTTTTTAGTTTCACATTAAAATAACATGTTTTTATCACATTCTGGGAGACATTTGGTCCTCGCAATGTAATATAAACGTAATCTGCACACACACACACACACACACACACACACACACACACAAACACACCTTGATCTTGTTCATTTCCACCACAAATATTCATACAGGTGGAATGTGTTTCATGGGTCTAGACTTAAAAATTCAATCCAAAAATTCTATCAGTAAAAGACCTAGTAAAAGGTCGTAAAATCCTCCTTCATTTTGCTGGGTATGGCTAATATGTAACAGTGTGTTATATATGCATTTCTGTACAATGTATGATTAATAATGCTGTACATAAAGGATATCCATGGTGTTACCAGAAAAACCACGGTTTTCATAATTAGCATTTAAAGAAGCGACATTCTTCCCAGCCAGCTAATTAAACTGACAGTTTGTCAGCTGTCCCGTTCCAGTTCAGACTGGCTGCTCGCCACGGTAACGGAGCGAGCGGGGCTGGGGGTGGGGGTGGGGGGGTGGCTAACCGCTGTGCGATGGCTTTGCTCACGGTCTCAATTGTACTGTCCGAGGTGGGTAGTCCTGCTGCTTATCATTACACTAGAGCACCCAAAACCCCTGGCGGCCATCTTTGTGGGGCTAGCGGCAGAACGCCGATTCCCCTTTCTTCATCGTTCCTAAGATTTCCGAGATATTTACATGTTTTGACAGCATAATTACTAACAATTTAAAAGCCTGGCGTAGCTTTGTGTTTGAGTAAATTCTCATCTATAAAATAAATGTGTGCAAAATGATTGTTTTCACACGTGTTTGCATCTCACACCCATTATGTTATTTCCCTCACGTATCATGATGATTTCACTCATAATGTCGCCCATCTGCGCCGGCTAGTGACCCGTCCTGACTGGAAACATCAAAGCGGATGAATACGTAAATGAAAATAAACCCGCCCCCTTGCTATTTATTTACGCTCCGTCTCCTGGTCTCTCTCACATGTTCTTGTCCTGAAACCGGTTCAGGCTCTGGCGCCTTTCGCCAAGACCCAACTTGACACGAACAGGCCTGAACTCGGGCATCATGCTGGACACCAGGAACCTATGATTGGTGCACTAGGGCCCACACAAACTTTGCAAGATCCCAGCCATACAGAGCGCTGTCAGCATGAGCTCTCTGCAGCGCCCCCTAAAGGCTGCTGTAAAAAGACATCTGTAATGAGCCGGTCAGAGTTAACTTGAGAGAGGGTTGTGGCTAGCAATGTTTGACCCAATAAATTTTGAGACCACTGCTTTATATTCTGATTAAATTTCTTTCAAGAAAAATTTTAAATTTTGAGCATGGTAACAGAATCCTCTTACTCCGCCATAAAGGTCCGACTTGAGTCACGGCTTGGTTGTTATTATCTTTGAAGGAAATTGGTGTCCCCCTGTTGACTGCTTCCTGTCTGATTCAAACCTCAGCTGGTGGGGGGGGGGGGGGTTGTCCAGCCAAAAAGTTTCATAGACTGCATGGTACTATTTTTTTTTTCATGGGTGGAAACAGTGTATGTATTTTTTTGAGAATGTCCTGGGCTTCCTGGAATGCCAAGGGTGTCGCGTGACAGGACTGTTGGTGTCTCCATTATAAGGAAAACATCCCTATTTTCTTTCCAGAATGGAAATGTGAAGAAGAATCGGATTTGTTTACTTCTCTTTTGGGAGAAAAGGGGAGGTTCTGTACAGCTGTGGACCTTGTTTTCTCGGGCCAGAAGCAGCTAATCTGCATGTGTTTCAGCGATGGTCTGGAATGTTCTTTTTGAGAAGCTGAGGCAGGAACTCAGTGCTGGAAGCTTATCTTGGGCTGGCCCGCTTAAACTACTTGGTTTGAAACCATCTTTCCATCATCTGCTGTGTTGTTCCCGCTGTTGCACGTTGCTGCTCCTCACGCGGCAGGGACTCCCTGCTGCTTCCACTCAGAGCCGCACGTATGCAGACTGGCCTCTTCTTTAATTCCCCCACCACACTATGTACTCTAAAGGGAAATGTCAAAACTTGAGAAGAAATGACTAACTTTTTAAAAATACAGAGTAGGGGTAGGCAGCTCTGCCCCGGGGATGAGAGATTCATGGATTCAAACGATCAGTTTACGCACCAGTGACTTTGGACTGCCCCGTGTTTCACCCTCACTTCCGTCTTCCTGCTACATCCCAAGACACGTTTTCACTCAACATCAAAGGCATTTTTTAAAGATGCAATCTTTAGGGATTAGATCATCTGGATAAGAGTTGTGGGACCAGTGTTCTCTTCGTCTATGGTTTGAGAGAAGCACCATGGTGCGAAGGCCTGTGGACAGCTGCCAAGTGACTGTCCAGTGGGTCAGACCAGGTTCTTCTTCAAGAGCTTCCCTTGATCTTAGGGTCGCCCTGCCTCTCTTACTTCTCAGGGCTTCCAGAGAAGCAGGGCAGCCATAATCATCAGGGAGGCACTTGGGTTAGGTGTTTCACCCTGTTAGTGCTACATGGACGAAATCAGCCAACAGACAGTGGATTCCGTTACCGAACACTCTTAACGATGAGGGCCTGTTTTATTTACCTCCATGCCTCTCCAACTATTATAATGTGTAATTTATAGGGTCTGCATTTCAGGCTTGGTGGGATCTGAGCATCGGCTCAGTTAATCGCTTGTAGATTTTCTGATTCACCCAAAAATGAAAGGAGAGTCACCTGCTCTGAATTCACTCCAGAATATGAGCTCATTTGGAATCGATCTGAGGTCCAAACACACACTATGGTGCAGCCAGGGCTGCCCGCTACTTGCAGTAAACACAGCCCCCTCTGGTGGGTGCCAGGCGATGGAAGCAGCATGGCTGTTTCCTGACCTTGGAGCTACTTGTGGCCCCTCCTAACATTCGAATTTCCTCGAGGCTGGGAAAGGAGAGTCTCATGCCATTAGCGGGGAGGTGGCCTCAACGTGTCCCTCCCGCCAAGTGACACGGGGTCCCGGCGCTCATCCCCTGCCGCGCCGCGCCATTGTAAAGTCATTAGTGCCGTCTCATTAAAGCCAGGCCCAGCGTACCCTCTGATGTTTACATTGGAACTCCCACCCCACCTTCCCCCTCCTCCTCTGTCTGTCACTGGGGTCACAGGGGTCGCAACCTCTAACCTAATTCTGATTCAGAAAGCTGAAGAGGTACAGGTGGGCTGAGGAACATTTACTCACGCAGATGTGGCCTGGAGAGAGCTTCCAGCGACAGTTCCTGCACTTTCACACCAACATCTATCCAACATTTCTTTTCATATTTGTAATTCTCCAGAAGTATTTGGACTAATTGACTTTCTTTAGGGTCAATGTCCTTCTTATCCAGAAATTGGTGCCTGTAAACCTTTTAACCATCGGTTCTCCATCTACAGGGTCATGCTCCACCACTGGGCAGCTCCTGTAGCTCCTTCCTCCATATAATCAGGGGTGTACCTGGAAGTTCTGGGTCACCTTGGGGCCGCCCTCTCCAGCGTTATATATAATTTTACATATTCAAGGCCCCCTGTTAAGTGCTGGGCCCCCTGAATCTGCCCCTTTGTCACCCTTGTATTTAATCCTGCCCTCGGGGTGACCAGCCGATACCTTCACCCCCGAAGCCTCTGTAGGAACACTTGTTTTTAGGTGACACCTTCAACGGCCATATAAGTCATTTTGTACCTCTCTCCTAACAGCTATGGACACTGAGGGCTCTCACACATGGCTGGCTTCATCGCACTGTTACTATTCCCCATGCGCTACTGTGGGGCGACAGATGGAGGGCCGAGGGTGAAGCCGTCCCAACGTGGATGCCGCCCATCTCCGTCCACGCCCCCACCCCCCCCCTTGCCCATGCACCCCCGACAGGTGGTCCTTGGCGCATTCACGTGCGCTGCATTGTTGTTGCGATATTGGCGGGGGTTGCCAAGGGAACGGCCAGCCAGCAGGTCTCGCCGCTGACCTCCTGTCATATTGTTTCCTCTGAGGAATTCATGAGGAATTATTCCTTTCATTCTGGATTTTTAATTATTTGCCTGGCGCTACCCCCTCAAAGCACCACCCACCAATAAGGTCAGCAGCTCCCAGAGGCCGGGGCGAGGGAAAACTGGCAGAGGGGGCGGGGTTTACTCACTGCCAATGGCGAGAGGCGCGGCTCGCCGCCAGAAAGAGACGCAGCCTGGAACGTGGGACTAATGCAGCCCTTTGCTGGTGCTCCCACATCAGTGTGATGCATGTGAAGGCGCGTAACATCTACTGCATTTGGGGCTCGTTCCTGCTGAGTCTGACGGAGCTGAGAGTGGGATCATGTACGCAGTCACTGTAATGGGTACAGCTGATGTGTTATACGTTGTGTTCTTTTTCATGTGGTTCTTTGGTCCCTTGATGTGCAGGTCTGTCCTGAGCAGTGGCTTACTGTCCCCTGGAAGTTTATCTAGGTTCCCCCACTGTTTATATCTGCTTGCGCTTAGTGGAGGGGCTGGTGTTCAGCTTGCTGTCACCGGAACTGTCACTCGAATAAATATGATGTTAAAAAACATAGTGATGTCAATCACAAGTCAAAAATGCATCCTGTTAATACAGATCATTTGAGTTTATTATAACTCATTGACGGCATGGGGGGGGGGGGATGCGGTGAGCATGGTGATGCAGTGGTTAGCATTGTCACCTGACACCTCTGAGATTGAGACTCTGCCTTGGCTCCATGTGTGTACAGTTTGCACGTTCACCCTTTGTGGTTATGGGGTTGCTTCTGCATACTCCAGATCCCCCCTCCCCCTCACAGTTCAAAAACATATTAATGTGAACTGTAGATACCAAATTGCCCATAGGTGTCAATGGTAAGTATTCCCTGTAATGGGTTGGCGTCCCATCCTAGGTTGTTCCCTGCCTTGCATGATAGACCCCAGACCCCCATGACCCCGAGCAGGACCAGTGAGTACAGAAGATAGGTGGCTGGTGAGCACAGGTGGTTTATTGGGCTCACACCTCCATAGTTGTGGGTTTGATTCGCAATATGGGTTCTCCAGTTTCCTTCCATAGACCATAAGCGTGTGGTTTAGGTGAGTTGGAGTCTCTAGATCACCTCCAGTGGGTGATTGTGAGTTTGTTCTGGATAAGTGGTTATAGGAAGTAAATGTACAGTAATATTCTTAAATGATTAAATGTTTCTAACCAGAGAACTACTCCCCTTTTATAGACATTCCAGTAAAAATTTCCATGTTAGTTGTTAATTTATTTTGCGGTTACTGCATATAATTATTGATTTGATCCATATTAAGTTAGTCAGTTGTTGTTTTCATGCATAGTTTTATGTACCACACTGATAAACAGGATTTAAAAAATATTTTTACTTTATGTTTATAATCGTTTTGATTAATACTTGTTTTCTGCACATTTTCTAAGCTGAAATACAAATCAGACGCATGCATTGTTTATAAAAATAACCTTGGGAACAGCCATTAAACTGAACTTTCCCTTTTATTTTGTCCTGAAGACAGAGGTCATGGTGCACAGAAGAAGGGGAGAGACAGAGGGAGCGAGGCAGCGCTGGCGGAGGAGGTGGGGGGTAACTCTGAATAGAATGCACTTCGGCGTAAGTGAACACCGCTGTTGTCCACTGATAAGCACTTCCCCCCCCTCCCAATGGCAGAGCTGTGGCTGTCCCATCCAGTGCCTACTTTTCATTAATGCCAGCATGTGCAGCAGGAAGACGGAAATCACCTACCTATCCCTGTAATGCCTGACAGCCAGGAGGATCAGGGTGGGTGGGGAGGTGCGGACTGGGAGCTAGTCCATCAACGTGCAAGGTTTAGAAGTCGGCCATTTAGCTGGGGGAGGGAGGGATAGAGAGGGAATAATAATAATAATAATAATAATAATAATTTGTGCATCAGCCTTCCTGTCTTTTTTTACACTGATGTTTATCCTGGCATATTGTGGTGGCTTGGCTGTCCCTTATAGTGACAACGGCTAAGAGTGCTTCCCGCGACCCCCCCCATCCCTGGTTCGTCACGTTTCAGACACAAACCCACTGATTCATCTCCATGCATCCCGTTCGTTGCATAAAGACGGTTTGTCCACCTTGCGATGTGCGTGGCATGTGCGTCCGCATCCCAGCTCTTTCTCCGCTTCTTTGAGACGTTGAAATTGCTCGCAGTTCGAAATTCCCAAGGTCATTGGCCGCCAGGAAGGTTTACCCGCCTCACCGTGATGCCATTCGCTTAATTTTCTCAATGTGGGTCATTCACTGCGCTTAATATAATTAACCCAATTAATTTGAGCGGCTCCGTGAATTCTTGATGAATTTGTGCATATAATAAAGGAAGAACAGGTGAAAAATGATTAGTTTTGTTTTTGGTCATGGGAAATGGCATGAGGTTAATTGATTTACTCCCCATAGACTCCATGGTTCCTGACTAATACAGTAAACGCTACTGTAGAGGATCAAATTGCTGGGATGCTTCTGCTTCTCTAATCAGGGTTCTGCACATAACCCAACATCACAGCCTACAGATGGGAAACTACACTACAAAAAACCAGCAAGAGGGGAAGCCAGGGCGCCTGATCCCAACTGGGGAGGGTGCAGGTAGCTAAGCTCATGAGCGTGGTCCTGAGAGAGGAGGTCGGTTCGGTCCATCGAGCACTCAAGTGTTCTGCTGGATTAAGACACACATGGGACCACCAAGGTTTAAAGCACATAACTCAGCTGGGGGGGGGGGGGTGTGGAAATTTCAAGGATGATTTGACCATTTTAAGCAGATCTGGGTCTGTGGATAATGGAGCAACACTATGTTGAATTTGTGTGTTACTCTTCACAGCTGGTCCTAGTAAATAGCATTGTTGGGGTGTTGTTTAATTAAAGCAGCCCATCGGCCCGGTCCCAATGCCCTGTAACAGAAGAAACCCTGCGGGAGTCTCTCGGCTGGGCTGAATGGGGGGGTTGGAGCTGATGTGCAGCCCCGGACGCTACCTTCTGGCAGGAAACTCTCCTCCCTTTGCTCAGCTTTCACTTCTGGAAGACGGGCTCCTTTAGTCCCCAGGCCTGGGTTTCCCACTCGTCCCAAGCCCACCCCAGCATTGCTGACTGTAGGGGTGTGGGGGGGCAGATCTGGCTTCTATGTATTATTTAATACAGGTGCGAAAGGACAGTGCCTATGTAACATTTATGTGAAGTTTTTGTCAATTTTGAGTGCTTTTTTGTTTTCCCTCTTTTGAACATGAATATTCGTTAATGGGGGGGGGAGTCGGCTAAATTAACCCTATCCCTGACTGATCCTGACCCCTGCACCCCCCACCCCTCTTTACCCACCCAATCCCATCTGTCTCTCCAGAAATCGACGTCCTCTGAGGGTATCACTCAGGGAATAATTTCAAAGAGTGAATATAAATTCAGGGTGTGTGTGTGTGGAGGGGGGCGGGGGGATTTTAGAGGCCAGTGAGCAGGCTGAGTGTAAGAGCTCAGAGTAAACAATCTACAGCCGCGGCAGTCTGGCCTGGCCCCGGGCCCTGGGGCCCAAGGCTCAGAGCACAACTCTGCGGTTGCCTAGTTCAGCGCCTGCCCTGCTTAGAGGAGCAACCAAATCTTTTGGGCCAGTTCCCGGTTCCAGACGGGGTGTGTGGGCCAGATGTAGGCCTCACTGGCCCGGGGATGGGGTTATGGCACACCAGCTCGTTCCATGAATCAGGGATTGTGGGGGGGGGGGGGGGGTTGATTGTGATGCCAGAAGCATTTTTGGGTCTGAAGGATTGAGGAACGTCTTGTACGACGCAGAACCCCAATATGAAAACCACCCTCCCTGTGTGTAGGGCAGGTATTTAGACAGCCAGGGAGCCTAGTTGGATGCAATTCCTGTATTTCTCCACCGAAGAATGTGGCCCTGTCCCAGGATAATCAGATAATCAACTGTTCCTCTATGAAATTGTAGTAAACAAACTGGGTCTGTGCTCCTTCTGAGCTGGCAGTGGCTCTGCAGCCCCGGGTCTGTGTGGTGCCGCCGGTGGCACAATGGTGACACTTTGTGTCTGTCTGTGGGCCTCTCAGTGCTGGGAAGTCTGTTGGCCTTTGAAGGCTGGAGGTATCAGTCTGTGCCGGAAGCCCTGGAATCTTAGAAACCCAAAGCAGAGTCAAAGCATGAGGAAATCTGCATCTGTGGGACGATGCTTCCATTTTACTGTTTACCACTTGGTTGCTTTACTCAGTGTCATTGTTAACCATGACTGTCCAATTATGTGGTAACAGAGACAAACTCCAGTAAATTAAATGGAAAAACCAGTATACAAATACAAACCTTCCCCCTGCCATTAAACGCAGTCATTTCTATATTTTAAATGGCCTTTTCTCTCAGTGTGCGCCGCTCCTGTCTTTACTCAGGCAGCTCACGTAATGGCAGACTGACACATTTTACAGATATTCTCCATTAGCAGGACAATCCTTTGGCGGTACGTGGGAACAAGAGCATCTGAAGGCTTTTCCATTCCTCTGCTTGGGCGGACAGTAGAGATGCCTTTTCCGTTTTAAGGGCCTGTTTCTTCCTGGATGTGGGCATCTCTCGGTCCTGTAAACATACCTGCGACTGCAAGAAGGTATTTCATTAATATGTATATCCATCTTTTTCACGTCTTCTTAGATTTTATCTCAGTCTTTCTTAGAACAGCTTGATAGTAAGTGAAATTCTTCTGCACAACCTTTGTCCTACTGGTGCTCTCATTACAAACTCATTAAGGTAACAAATACAACGTGTGTTCCGTTTGCTTGGGAGCAGATCAGTTCCACCAGATGGCGCAGCTGAGCAGTGCTACCATGGCGACGGCAGGCCCCACAGTGATGAGCGGACAGGGAAATGGAGAAACTAGATTGCACATAATTACGGAGATAGGGGAGAGGAGGCATGTTCCTAATCTGCCAAATGGCACTGTGGGTTTTTTAAATTAAACATCATTTGATGAAAAGTTTTTTTAAAAAGTGGTAAATTGACTCCAGGTGCTTCTTGGGTCACCCAATCTTCTAGTGCTCATCAGGTTTAGATCTGCAAACCCTTTATGCTTTGCTGGCTGTATAGGATTACACAAGACCAAAAGCCTTCTTCCATTATTCCTGGCCAAAAAAGCCAAGTGCTAAAATTAGTCACGGATACCCGATTTTGGAACCATCACGTCTCGCCCAGAAGATCAGGTTGTACGATCTCCAGGGAGATAGATCAAATTGACCCGAGTGGCCAGTGATACGGCGATTTGCTACCTGGGCGGGGACGAGGCCGCCTGCTTTTGTGGGACTGTGCATCTGTGTCCAATCACAGCGATGCTCTCGCGCATGACCTCTGACCCCGCCGGCATGCTAAGAGGGGAACGCTGCACTGTGTCTGAAGCTGCGTTTGTAAAATGGCCCGTCTGGGCTATTTTTTATATATAGAGAGAGAACTGACTCACATGTGCAAGCAATTCACTTTCATTACCTCTTTCTGGAGCCACCTATTAGAGACACACACGCACCGAAAGGAGCAGCTGCTTCTCTGCACTCCTGCCATGTTTGTGAGCGTCTGCGGCTTTTCTCCCAACGGGGCTGTTACCGACACTGTGAAGCAGACGTCCAGCCCTCGATGACGCTGCTCTGGGTCACACAAGCTTAAGGGTCTGTGCAGAGACACCTCTCTGCTTGGGGGCTGGTGTGTTTGCCCTGTCGTTCAGCGTGGGGGCGAATTTTCAGATTTCTGACAGACGTCTGCATGAAGAAAATGGTTTGGCCCAGAGACAGCCATCAGACAGCACACTGTGATCCGGGCCACATCTGAATTCCTCAGCCGTTAGATGACCGTAGGCCGATGTGGCTGTATAAAGCAGGTTAGGGACCCGCCAGGGACCAGGCACAGCTAGTGGGCACAGACACCAGCATGCATGTTAAGCAACTTGGTGCCTTGCGGCATCTCCTGGGATTATACCGAATTATCTTATCAAGTGTCTAGAGATGAGACTTTTGGGTTTTTGGTTGACTCAGTGGGGGTGACTACAGATCTGGCCACATTGCACTCTAATGTGCTCTGTGTGTAAACTGACTATTGCCCAGACATTTTCTAGAAGGAGTCATCTCAAGCTAATTAGCACTCTTTTAACTCAATGGTCCCACCAAAAATAGTACTTTTCTGGTCTGCTAGGATGTGACAAACAGTAGCCAATGCACAGCCAGTTCCATTGGTTTCACTGTTTAGCTTTGGTTAGCATAGCTGTCTTCCTTACGGTTGACCTGGGGAACTTGTGGGTCTGGTGGTCCACTTAAAGTTTGTGGACAGCCCTATTAAGTAAAGGAACTCACTAAATAAATCCACACCCATTTCTCATGCAGGTGTATAATTCGGCACACAGCCAAGCGATATTCAGTATAAATGCTGGTAGCGGAAAGGTTGGCAATGCAGGTTAGTGACTTTAAACTTGGTACCATCATAGGACACCATCTTTCCAGCAAGTCAGTTCACCACATTTCTGCCTTGCTATAGCTGAGCTGGTCAACTGCAAATAAAGTGATTTTGAAGTGAAAACATTGCAAAATATGTTCAGCTGTGAGCAGGTCGGCCACACAAAGGATCTAATGGCCCAACGTCAAAACCCAACCTTGAAAAGCAGAAAATCCCACCAGCCATGTTCTAGCATCTAATGGAAAGCCTTCCGACAGAATCCGAGGCTATTAGAACACAAACCAGCTGGTGTCCACGTGCTTTTGGGCAGAGGAGTGTTTATGGATATGGAGCCGCTAGACCAGTGGTCTCAAACTGCAGTCCTGGGGGGCCGGAGCCCTGAACATTTTTGGGTTTCCCCTCATTTAACACACCTGATTCAACTCCTTGTGTTAATTATCACACAGCTCTTGAGTTGAATCATTTGTGGTGGAACAGGGAAAGAAGTAAGTTACACAGGGCTCCGAACCCCCCAGGACTGAAGTTTGACATCCCAGCACTAGGCATTTCAGCCCCCAGGTGGGGGGTGTGACTGTGGTGTCAATCTGGGGGCATTTAGCGTGACTCTCTTCAGTGAAACATCCCACTGGATGCTAGTTGTTTGACAAAAAAAAATAAAAATAATAAGGTACAGAATAATCAGTTAAAATAAATCAAAGAGAAGTATAAAGAACAAACTATTTAAATTCATCTGTCCTCTGTGATCCAATAAGTAGTTATATAAGAAATTTAAGTTACAAAACTTTACCTTTCAGAAACCTGAAAGGAAAATAGCTTGATTTTTTTCTTGTAACGCTCCTCCAAGTCACAGAATCGTGCCTGTGGCACATAAACACAGACACATGCAGGCAAGCAGCAGCCTTGGGTATATTACTCTGTGTTTACACTGAAGCAGAGCTCTCTGCACCAGGCCTCCCCATTTTGGAATGATTCAGACTTTCCTGCGTGAAGACAGACCTCCGTGTTCCAGCTGCCTTGGCTATCAGCCACATTCGGGAACTCCCCCCCCCCCCTCCCCCTGCCTCTAAAGACACTACAACTCCCAGAAGTCCTCTGTCTCGCTGACTGTCATTCTACAGTGTCTGTTTTTGTATTCATCTGAGGCCATGTTAATGTAACAGAATGTCTTTTTCCTCCTGGAGATGAAAGTGCTAAAACCGTCATAATAATCAAAATGAATAAATTGACGTGGAGCATCGATCAACTTGAAATTTGTCAGCGTAAAAATAAAACACCTCAGCGAGTTTGCCCCTGTCTGCTGGCTGGCAGTCTGTGTCCATGCCACTTGTCCCCCCCCCCCCATGCCCCCACAGCCGGAGCAGGACTCACCGGTTCTATCAGTGGGTGCCCCAACGCCATGTTGAGTGTTCAGAAAGTCTGGCCGGCCTGCTGAACGTGCCCGGGCTGTGTGGGTCCCCACACACGCCACTCAGCACGCTAGAGCAGGGGCTCATGTAAATTACCCCGGTAAAAGGCAGCGCTGCGTGTCCCTTTAAATAAACGAGCTTGTTAGTCCATCGATCCCACAGTGCATGGGCAGAAACGTGCATAAGCCTTTAACATGATTAATCATCAGCGTGGGGGGGGGCTATTAAGGCAGTGGACTGTACCTGAAGCACGAGACATTTTATTCCCCGTCCTGTTATCAGCTTCCTGTAATAAAGAGACATGAAGCCCCAATGTGCTGAAGCAGACTCTGCGTCACTCTGTCCAAACGTACTTTACATGTCCCCCTAGGGTCCTGTAAAAGCATGCCGCTCTCGTGTCATACGTGTCTATCAGTCAGTATATCATTTAAATATCTGCTATGGGATTCCGTTTCGAAATGCTGAAAAAAAATTATTGCAGTGGCTTCCCTGTTACTGCAGTCTACAGAATATGCATGAAAGGTTATATTGTTCAATTTCACATATTTAAAAACAAGTATTTGCCAACCCTGGTGAGTTTTGCAAATCATTCGTTTTCTGTTGCAGAAATTCAAAACATTTCCGTTTTTCCCCATAGGGCAGGTTAGACCCTTAAGGGGGGTGTGAACACGTACCAGCACCTTCAGAACCCCCCCGGTACAAAGCCCTCTCAGGTGACCAGCCTCAGACTCTCCTGCTCTCCAATCGGGAACTTTCCTTGCAGACACAAGGGTGCTGTGCACACAGATGTGTCAATGCATATGGCTGCTTCTCAGTCTGCTTCATCCAGCATTGAGTGTAAATGACACTGCTATTACAAACCCTGGCCAGTTACTTACCGGACAGTCTGTGATCTATGCAGGGATGGAGATGAGTGTCACCTGTTCCTCTGGTATGTGCTGTGATGCTGGTTGTGTGTGTATCACTGTGCGTTTGTATTTTGGTGTGGAGACAACTATGTATTTGCGTGATTTTGTGTCTATAATTGTGTATGTGTGTGTTTCTGTGTGCGTGCGGGATAGAAATTTCAGAGAAAATGACGGTAAAATGTTATTAAATAATAACAAAAGTAAAGTGATTATAACTGAGTGAAAAGGTTTTGGAATTTTCATTATTCATGCTGAGTGTTTATTCGTTTGTGGCTGTTATTCTCATAAATCTGCAGTTTAGTCTAAGTTCAGCAAACCGCAAGTTCCTACGTCCAGGATTTCGGGAAATAAGGTGATTGTGTCTTGCCACATTTCTGGAAAGATCTGGATGCGCACACGTTCCTGAATGGAATTAAGTCTCTGTCTCCTAGTGCGTGTGACCAGTAATTAACATTTTTTCAACTATGAGCAAATAACCACCATAAGACAAAATCCTTTTACAGAGACCTACCAAATTGTGTGTCTGTGTGTGTGTGTGTGTGCATGTGTGTGCATGTGTGTGTGGATTATGTTTGTTTTACATTATGGAGACTAAATGTCCCCCACAATGTAATAAAAACCTGTTATTTTGATGATGTAGGGACTATTTTTCAGGTCCCCGCAAAGAATACAAACAAAAAAACTTCAAATGTCTAAAGTCTTTATTAAGTCAAATTTAGTTTGGTTACTAATGATTAAGGTTAGAGCTGGGTAGGGGTTAAAGTCCTCATGCCGTATGGAGTCCCCATAAAGATATTATTACAAATCTGTGAGTAAGTGTGTTTGTGCGCGCGTGTGTGCGTGTGTGTATGTTTACGAACAAGGGGCACCTTTATAAAGGCTAAGGGCAACACACTGGTGGGCCTTGAATACGGCATATCGTGGACATCACAGTCATCTATCCCAGCACCTGCCTCGCCTCGCCTGTGACTCAACCGTGACAAAACTATGGGCAAATTAATTGTTCTCTGAGATATTAAGCATCAGAGTGCATTAATCTCAGCTGCGTGTGTCATGAATACTAATCATTTCCCCAGCCCGCCATCTCTGCACTTCTACTCTCCTCCTTTCCCATTTTCTTATTCTCTCTCTTACTCTGTCGCTCTCGCACGCATTTCATTTTCTCTGCTGATCCGTCACGACTCAACAGTCCTCCAGAATATTTATGTCCCCCCCCCCCTCCCTTTCAGGTCAGCACTCAGTGTATGGGTAAAAGAACCAGGATCAGACAGGACTCTGGATGGTGATGGGTTCGAGGCCCTGGGGGGCGTGGCAGGGATGTTCACTTGGCTTTTAGAGCTCACGATCCTACAGCTTGATGTCTAAATTACCAGGGGGGGTGACTTACACTGTGAATAATTCATTAATTTATGATTGCTTCAGTATAGCAATTAGGAGCAGGACTGGACCCTGTTCACTGACGTGTGGCCGTAAAGGGCTTCAGAGAGGGCTTACGTTCAAAATCAGTGTCAGATTTGCACCAATGGCAGAAGGTTTCCAGTTACATATTTCAGTTCCCAGCTTCCCATGAGTGTGGATACAGGTTCAACGGGGATCTCTCCCCCGCCACATGCACACACACACACCCCCCCCCCCCCCACCGAGGCTTCATAACAACTCCGAGGGGGGCTATTACTCCAGTCGGACACAAAAATATTGTGCTGTAGTTTTGGAAGTAACAGCACAACGCGGTGCTGCCTTAGTGGCCCAGAGGTTGCTGACATACGAGGATCTGTTCCACGGCACACGCCCCGGATGGAATTTCCAGCTTTCCCAACATTAAAATCCATCAGAACTCTGTATCAGTATGAGAGCAGGCGATATCCTGGCAGGGTGCTCACCTCCCAGCCTCTCACCCCATCATCACCCCACCCTTATTGTCTCTCTCCTTTCAGATCCTGCCCCCTGTCTGAGTGCCTCACCCCTGCACCCTCTGCCCAGGAGAGCGGCGCTCTTTCCCACGGTAACTAGACCGCCGAACACGTATTCAGCACGTCTGGGGTCTTGGGCGAGTCTTAGTGATGCTTTGACTCTTATTTTCATTTTTTGGATTCAAGTTGTTGCACCTTAAAATGTTGTAATTTCTGTATGTACCTTTGTGCCTATTGTCTTACTGTTGTTGTTTAGTGATAATGCTCCTAATAAATAATACAGGTCATACCATAAACACATAAATAACTAAATGCCGTTTGATTTTTGCACAGGGTCTACAGCAGGGGTATTCAAATCATGGTCCTCGAGGTCCGAGCCCTGCTGGTTTTCCAGCCTTCTTTTACCTGTCAGTCAGGTGTGAAGCCTCTGACCAATCAGAATCAGTAATTATTAAACTAGCTACCTGGGAGAACTGAAAACAAGGCCTGGATTTGGAATCGAGGTCCAGATTTGAAGAACCCTGGTCTACAGGATCAGAGCCTGTACTCTTCCTGCACTTCGCAGCTTTCGTAGTGACATCACACCTACTGTTCACAGTACCGCAATATTCACGGCGAGTTGACCATCAAAAGTAATCCCAAAATGCAGCTCTCTGCCAGAGGCCTACCTTAGCCATCCGACGTGCATAAAATTTCACATGGATTTGGGGTCATGATGAGGCATAATCAGTCAGGAGCTGCTCGGGGTCAGCTGTGATGTCATCGCACCTACGAGATGCACATAAGGAAGGGCTAAGGAAGGTCTTTTCATTGTGGTGAGGTTTCCAAGTCATCCTTCTCCTGTTCAGGATTGTGCTGTACCTGGTTACGTGGGTTTGATTACGGTATACCAAATTCCTGCTCTCCGAGCAGATCTTTAACACCAGTAACGGAGCCTTCATCTTTCCGTGGTGGGGGGAGGACTGTTCGAAACAACAGCTGTGAAAGATCGAGGATCTGCAGAGTGCGTTAATGGATATTTCACCAGATTTCCTCTCCTTCTAGCAATATGAAATTACATTTGCTTAGATCTTGGAATAAAATGTGTGAACATGAACGCAGAACGTATCCTATATTTACGACGAGTATCCAACCCAGCCGTCCAAGCAGATATTCCGAGCCATACCTCAAGGATATTGCAGCGGACTTGCATCCGTTTATGTGATTAAAAAATTTTTTTAAGGTCTTCTGTTTGAGTATTTTTTCTTGTGTTCGGTGGCACATTCCAAGAGAGGTCAAAGGTCGGAAGAGGCCGTCCCCGCAAAAGGAACTTAAGTGATTAAAATGTTATGCCAATATTTTGCTTTAAGAACAGCCTAATGATTGCCATGTGTGGGTGTTGGGGGGGGGGGGGTCCAAATTATGGGGGCTGTTTTAAACGATTCCTTAAGGTGGCTGAGTGGCCGAGGATTACGGAGAAACTCTAAAATGCACTGGTCAAGAATTAGCAAAAACCCCATTTTCAATCTAGTTTAGCATAAAAACAGTTAGTATAAAAGGCTAAGCAATGTGCTGATGCCTAGATTTTTTTTTTATTTTCCTTTTGGGGGGGGGGGGGGGGGGGGGGGGGGGGGGGGGGGGGGGGGGGGGGGGGGGGGGGGGGGGGGGGGGGGGG
>JABFEA020000119.1:23367297-23381081 GCA_019775915.2 Cyphomyrus plagiostoma | reverse complement strand
CCAGGCGGAGACCAGAACCCGGGTCCCAGAGGTGTGAGGCAACAGTGCTAACCACTGCACCACCATGCCGCCCCCTCATCACTTTCATATGGCCAGTCAATCAAAATGTACTAGGAACAACACATTTTTGCTTTTTGCAACACCACCTAGTGTTCAAATGACAAAGAAAATGGTGCACATCTTGAAGGTGATGTCTTGAGTCAAAATACCAAGAAAAATAGGGAAGCATTGCTGAGATACAGTCACACATCCTGAGAGGCGGTTTCGGTACCTGTTTCATTTGGGGGTGACGGGTGAATGGTTCTGAAAGTCTAAAATTTCTCAAATGTATTTTGTGAGGCTTTGTCTGAAGATTGTTTTTGCTAAATTTGGTGAAGATTGGACAAAATCTGTGGCCTCTGTTCAAAAAAGTACACCTTTCGGTAAAATATGGTGTCCAATTACATTACGGTGACATGACAGTTTACCATTTGCTGGCCACGGGATTTCCCACGGTATTACACGACCAAAGGTAAATGCAGCAAATTATTAATAACACACATTTTTACTTATTGCAGCGCTTCCAAGTGGTGTAATGACACCATTTTTGTTGGGCTTCCTCAAAATGGGATCTCGAGTCCATCTCCCAAATTTGGTTTTGACATATTAAAGCACAGGTGTCAGACTCCAGTCCTTTTTTTTTTTTTGAAAAATTCAAAATGGCAGAAAATATGCGGATATTAACGAGATCACAACTCTAGAACGAAGAGTTCAAAAGTTATAAGCAAAAAACATACTGTTGCGATCGCGGGTGAGTGCCGGGCGAACAGAAGTGAGATCCAGGCAGGCAGACTGGGACGAACGAGGGTTTATTGGCACAACACTCCACATAAACAACGTCTATGCCGCGTCTGCCGGAAAAGACGCAGACGCAGACCTAAATACACGAAACAAAGCACAAGACTGGCGTGCGGCGGCGCCACACAGGTGGAAACACTGGGCAATCACAGGAGGTAATGAGGTGGGCGTGGCACACGGGAGGCTCGAACGGAGCGGGACGCAACACATACCTTGAAATTGGGCCTGACAGTTGCACTACAAGGGATAGATGAATTGACCCCAAATTTGGTAAATGAATATTGTTGACTGACCTCTACCAATGTGCCAAATGGAGAAAAAAAACTACCAAGCGGTTCTTTGGCCTGCCCTAGCGTTCCATAGTATAGAGGCAGATAGTATAATAATACTGAAAAATACTAAACACAAACTTATGGCGCCTGGCTCCTAAATAGTGCCATTCAAGTAATCTGTCATCCAATTGCTTATATTGTGGAACAACACAATAGTGCTTTTGGTAAGATAGGCCTTGTAACGCAGCGCAGTGGTGTAGCACATGTTTCAGAAGATGTTACTTAATGATTGTGTTAGATTAAATGCAGCAACTCGGGCAGATCTCCCTGTATTCATAGTTTTCCCCGAGGAAACGTTTCTTAGTTTCATCGAGTGGCAGAAAGCACTGGAAAGTTAACCGTAGCAAGACAATTTCTGCCACCTGCTGGCTATTGACATTGTTGTAGAAAGAAAAGAGGTCTGTAATCCTACGGTCTCGAATACACCACGCTATTCTGTTGTTAAATTCTGTTAAAAGTTTCATGAATGCGCGATTAACCTGTATTGTAATGAACTTGTGACTCCCAATTTGTGTCTCATTGTTGCCTCTCAAAAAGCCGGTTGAGTGGCAGGCTCAACTTATTAAAAGTGATATCTGAAATCCAGATTAAAAGCCAATCATTGTTTCCTTTGACGCTTCCTGAGCCTTTACTGCCATAGAATGCAATTAAGCAAGAAACAAAAATGTCCCCTCTGACCAAATTAATTTTCTGAAATGAATGAATAATATTTGATCAAGTTTTTAATATTCTTTTTATATTTTCAAAATATACCCACTAGGGGGAAATAATAGAGCCCAAAAAATTAGACGGAAAAGAGTGAAATCTCACATTAACGAAGTAAGACTCATCTCATTATTCATGATGAGTAAATGTTTTTATGAATTATTTTACCGCTCTGCGTTGCAAAATAGCTGTACTGCACATGCTGTTTCATTTCCACATTACCCACTGAAAGAATTTGGCATTTGTTAAAAAATCACGTGATTTAACAACGAACTGAACTGAATCTCCTGAAGTTCCTGGTTAATACATTTAATTTCTATGTAGTGGCCCAAAGTGATGCGTAATGAAGAAGGACTGGAATCTTACTAAAACAAAGTTTTATTCACAATCAAAAAATATAAATTAGCACTGTACAGATATCTAACAACATGTACGTCAATCAAGAGGTCTCTTTGGGCAGAAAATAGTATAGGAAGGACAGAAATCTCAAAATGTGTAACAGCTGCCTGCTGGGAGAAAATATCGTCATGAACTGGGGTATATTGGTCTGTTTACTGGAACTGGCCTTGTGACGCCTCTTAGATGTTCCTGACACATACCTCAGCATCTCTGCCTGCAGCTATGATGCATGCGATCTGATCACTGCAGAGAAAATGCGCCTTCTGTTCGCTTTGGCAGCAGTGGCACTTCCTGGGGATTCGGTTAAGTCCCCCGGCTCAGTTCCATATGGAAACGGCAACATTAAAATCTGAGGATATCACCCATGAGATCAGATTAGACTGGCAAAAATGTCTTGCGTGCAAGAAAAAACATGGCACTTTAGACAATTGTGGCTGCAGATTGTTTAATCTCATACATTTCATACAGGCAGGAGGGTAATTGGACTGGGAATCTGTGAAGCATGTCCAGCAAAAATGTGCACAAATCTCTAACAGAATAATGTGTCCACCTGTCTCTTCAAATTTAGAATTATTTTGTTACCCTAGTAAAAAAATATATACATTATTTATAGGTGCAATATATCAGTGCTCTTAAACTGAAATGAGAATCTCGTGAACCTGTCCACACATAGAGTTACAAAGAACCGAGCATGACTACTCCTTGTGAGGACTTCCAACAGCTGCACCATTCCTCCACCAGGAGGCACTCAAAGCAACTACGTCCATCAAGGACACAATGCTGAGGAGTAGTTCATTTGTAGCACCTCCTCAGGGGGATGTGCTGATGTTTCAGGTTCAGCTCTCGCAGATTTTAAACCAGTGTTGACTGTAGTCCTAGATGGTAGGATAACTGCTACAGGTAGGGAGAACAAACACAGCAGGAGTCTAGAGGAGCTGTAGGTATGACAGAGACTGTGAAATTAGGCCTCATAAGCAGTGCTTTTGAGCTTGTTCATATTTAGCTCCAACATTGTCTCTGTGACATCATAACAAAGTACTCTATGACATCACAACAAAGCACCATATGATGTCATCCAGCTTATACCACAGAGAAGCTTTACTGGCTTTTTAACTTTTCCCCAGGGAGATGTGCATTTCTTATTGTGTTTCTCACATAATCTCCTTCTCCACCATGAAAATTAAATCTCTCCAAAGAAGGAGCAGTATAAACCAGCCTGGAAGCCCCCCCCCCTTTGTTCTCTGCTTTATTCCTTTATCACTTCATATCAGACACAGGAATGATTTGGCCGCTTACTTTTCAGAGCAAGGCACGTGTTAGCAGCATTAGCATTAGTGTTAGCGTCGTACCGTCCAGCCAGATAATGTTAGCATCAGCATTAGCATTAGTATTAGTGTTAGCGTCGTATCGTCCAGCCAGATAATGTTAGCATCAGCATTAGCATTAGTATTAGTGTTAGCGTCGTACCGTCCAGCCAGATAATGTTAGCACAGTCTTCTCATGGTCTGGGTTAGTATCACTCACACGGTTCAGTACCGTTCTCTGGTTAGTAATCCTCAGGTTAGTAGTTGTGGATTCATGACAGGTGCTAAATGAAAGGGGTTTGAAATATAGCCATGCTCGTACATTTTCTGACTTCAAACACAACTGCACAGAAACACAGCTGAGGCATGTTAGTCAGGGTTTAGAGTGGGTTAGTAAGAGGACTGCATCTTTTTGTCCCATCCCGAGCGATCAAGCCTTGGTTATTGACTTCCAGGATGTTAGTTCAATCAGCACCACTGGTTAGTACAGCAGCATGAGCACTAATTCACTGCAGTTGCACTGTTGTCAGGTTAAAAGGATGATGGGATATGCCCTTGGTGTTAATACTCTGCAAACCAGGTGCCAGACAACAGAAGCATGCAGAACGTAGGTCTTCTCTCCCTTTCATCCATCGGAAGGTCATATTTTCACAGCAAGGAGGTGGCAGCTGCAACCGTCAACATCCCTCCTGCACATTCCGCCCTTAATTAATGCAAATTCCACTCCGCTAATTTAGAAGCACCCTTTGAATATTCATTACAGAGGGTGCAGACTGCACAATTCCTGTGTGACTTGCCCTTCCACTGGGAAGAGGGTCCTGAAAGCACAGCAGCTGACCAGAAGCCAACCCCAGCGAGACCAGGATGTGACCAGCGGGGCGAAACGGAAAGACGCAGAGTTCGGATTTAATCTGAGCTCACCGTCACTCCCTTCTGCTGTCCAGCAGGCAGTGACCTTGCAGGATTGTGCGAGTCAGGACTGCCCTTCAGAAAGTACCTCAGCAAAGCCCTTCAGAAGAGGGTGTTCCAGAGCAGAAGTGTGGCCTAAGTCACTTTCTGACAGCAGGGGGCATAGTGGCTAAGGAAGAAGCCTCAAGAAACGTTTTTTGCTTGCAGCCCCAATTTTTGAAATGGTGACCATGTTTTCTAAGTCAATTTGGACAAACGTCTTGCCAAATACATACGACAGCGGGTGGTCTCGTCGCCCACACAGCACACAAAGCAGTGCCTCACTGGGGTGTAACCCCCGAACATTAGCACAGTTAGTAAAGGTGTTAGTCAGTTAATTGATCACTCACTGACACCAAGGGAACTGTGGTTAGTGTGTTTTAAGGAGTTTATACACAATGGAGCATGTTACACCTAAAGACAATTCCGTGACAGGAAAATGGCGAAAGTGTGACTCGGATACAGACGTGTACACACACAGACGAGCGAATCACGTCAGCTTAAAAGTGTTGGTTGTACACAGACAGACAGACAGGCTGGTGTCTCATTATGCTTGCACAGACATAGAGGAGAGAAGAGGAGTAAGTACACACACACACATACAGACACACAGGCACGCACACACACACACACTTGCTGAAAAGAGCAGCGATGTTACAAACAGCACGGGAAGTCTGTGCTTGCCAGGTTTTGTCTCAGCCAGTTAATCTTTGTTAGTATCCATTAGTGCAGTTAATAACCCCCCCCCCCCCCCCGCGGCTGATGTTTCCAGGGCAACGGGAGGAGTTCTCACATGCAGCCCATACCACAAGACAGGAAGCTGAGAGTAAGGATCCGAGACTGAACGAGATTAAACAGCCAGTCAACGCAGTGAGATTATCCACCAGATAGAATGGAGAGGCATTAGTGTGTGGAAAGACAGAGAATCATGACAGCCTTGTTAGGGGTTTAGACACTGAAACAGCCGGTGGGGAAGCATTTTCAGCAGGTTTAGGTGACAAAGGACATCACAGCTGTACGTTAGTGTGCAATGTTAGTATTCCAGTGACACATGATACTAGCAGAAAGCTCAACGTGTTAGATTTCACATCGCCAAGCGTTAATTAATAAACAAAGGGTTAATCAGTCCTAGTCCAGGAACAAATGAGACGCAGGTGAGCGTCCTGGACAAGCCGCCTTCGGAGCCCTTTAAGGGGAGCGCTGGTCACACCCGTGTGGGACAGACCTGTCCCTCATGCACCAACAGTGAAGTCAACCAGCATCTCCTCCTGCCAGGCCTCAGGAGACCGGGGCCTCCCAGCAAGCCTTTCACAAGCACGAAAGTTGGCCTCACCATTCCTGTGGACACTGCTCCACCCTCCCATCCCTCCCCACCACGGACAGGCAGGGGTTAAACAAACAGGCCCCCGTCAGCTTCTTTAAGAACCCGTCGGCATGGTAACACCAGCTCGCCTCTCCACTTTCCCCTGACACCGCTCCTCCTCGCATCTTGGCGCCGGGGCATCCTGACGGCGCACGGGTCTGCCCGCAATGGCTGTCCCCGCAAGCTCCCCTCTCCCTGCGCTGTCGAACCCGGGATCCAAGATCCACCCCCTCGGAGTCGCCCCGAGACAAACTCAGTAATCTCCTCTGTCACTGTAGCCAGCAGGTACCGTGCGAGTTTCTCACCGTGGAAGTGCCAACAGTCCACTGACACATCCAACTCTCTGCACTGACAGTGATTCGTATAAACTGACAGAAAGGTATCTGTGCTACCGACTAATTTTCAGTGTCTGCTGGGTGTGCCTGTGTCACATGATGAGGGGGGAAATCGTCTCTCGCTCTCCCTCCACCCTGCTTCCCTGATCACACGCCCCCCCCCCATCTGCCTCTCCCTTCTGTAGACCACCTTCATTTACACGTCAATTCTCTGCCACATGTACCTAACACTTTGTTTGCGACACAAAATTTTGAAAAGCGTCCATGTTCTCCAAGTCATTGTGGACAAACGTCTTCACAAACGCCTAGGTACCTGCCAAGCATGAGTGGGATGCAAAAACATGCAAGCAGAGTTGGGGGGGCGGTTTCTGAAGCTGTTCAGGTCTTTGTCTTCAGAGTGGTGGATGAGGGTGAGGTGCTGGCAAGGTTCTGCATCCTCATCTGGCTGAGTCTCATTCTCCTCTGTCTCCCCCACCCCAGTTCCACCTCTTCTTCTCTTTTCAGTAACCAATCTCTTCAGTCCAGGTGCACCTCCCAACCTGTGCAAGCAAGGGGTAGGTGTGTAAAGGAACAGGCGGGTGAAGAAATAAGGTGGGTCACTCGCATAAACTCAGGAAAGGCACTGGCGAGTCAAAGCTGTCTCGCTGCAAGTGACTGAAGCGGCATTTCTTTGGTTTATCTGTCCAGCTACAGATGGTTGCTAATGGTTTCAGAATCTCAGGGCAGCCCACACAGGCGACTCGATCCAGCACCATCCCGAGAGGGACGGTTAATAAGGCATGATTTTTTTTTTCTTCGCTGAGAGAGGAGAGACATGATGCCGCTATCCTGAAGATGAGACATTCATCAAGGGAGCAGGGTGACACGCACTGCCCTTACTGCCACCAACCAGGAACAGCCTCAAATAAAACTCCAGCTCCCAGGAGACCCCCCCCCCCCCAAAGCCTGCACCAGCATCAGGCTGGACTGACCCAAAAAAAGCCCAATTTTTTTAGGTCGATTCAGCAAATCCGACACCACATTTACCCAAGTGTGAAAGCAGATTAGCCCAATCTGACTACCCTTTCGCGACAGCTCTGGCTGCAGGTTCAACTAGGCAAAAGGGGGTGCGATTATCCTGTGTGAAAGCTGATTGGCTAAAGTGCTTGGGGGCGGAGTCACCATCTTTTTTTCGCACTCCAGTGACAGTACCATGGTCAGAGATCACCAGCTCATTCTCTAACGGATTTAGCGGGAAAATTCCCAGATTGCATAAGAAATAACGTAGTCATTCTCTGGGCTCCTTTTTTTTTTAATAACCTAAGGAAAACTGAAAATGAAGATAGTCACAAGCAAGAAGTAGTCACTGAATAGGAATCAGTGGTATGCTGTGCAATTTGAGTTCCCCACCTCGACAGCACCCAATTTTGGTAACGGGAACGGATGAAGATGCAGGCAGTCCCCGCGAACCGGGGCTCTGAGCTCTCCATCTCCCGTCCGGCAGGCCCCAGGGACGCTCCCCTGGAGCGGGACAGAGGAGAGGAGAGCAGCAGAAAGTGGAACACGACCCGGTGCGTCTCCCACCCGCCCCCCACGCAGTCAGCCAACCCACTTTGTACAACAGCTCGGACCGTACCAAACCCAAAGCTGAGCTTGGTTTTGGGGGCGTCTAATGACCCCATTCATCGACCACACGAATCACGTGGTGCTCCTCTCCCACCTCTGCCTAGTTGGTAGTGTTGCACAGACCCTGATCCCGAGAGCACATCAGCAGCCTGTCAGTTATTCCCAACATTTTAGCCCGTATTCCTCCCTGCCTTGAACCACCATAAATCCCTATGCGCAGTCCTGCTCACTGCCCCCGCCCACGACACTCTGCCCACATCCCCTCTCTCAGCGCAGACATTTTGCCTTCACCAACCTTTGCGGTATCTCTGATTTCTAGCACCTGATTGAAACAAATAAGTTTGCAGTCAAAGTTCTGGAAATGGGAGGGTACCATACCTTAGCTGCTGGGCTGTATGTGGGGCAGCGTTGACCCCTCATGGCCGAGCTTTGTTCCCCATCACTGCAGGGATTTCAATACGCTCCGCTGACCCGCTGTCCTAGCCAGGGCATCCTGAAAAAATGGCTTTTTTGCCGCAGGCAGTGTAGCTGTTAGGCAGAGTCCATCATGACTTGGGGGGGGGGGGGGGTGACGCAGATGCGTGGGATGACAGCGGAGCCAGGTGAGAAGCCTTTACTTTGGTCATTCATCCAGGAGAAAGTGAGAACACAACAGAAAACGCCGCTTATCATTAAGCAGTCTGTGTACTGCTGTTTTCAGTGATTACCCTGATGAAGTGGCAGCTTCCTATCAGTTAGCCAACTAAACTCCAACCTGGTGGCCTATTACCAACATTTCCCGATGCAAGAATAGCAGTTTGTATTACAGCTAAGGGAAGCCGTACGTGATCGTACGTGTGCGGGCGGGATTTTAACGGGAAGATCAGTTAATAGTAATGTGGATCACAGCACTCGCCTCTCTCCTGTGCCCTCTCACGCAGGGTTAAATCGACCAGGTATATTCCCAGGGACACGAAAATCCAATTTTCTCAAACAATCGTCCGGTGTCCATAAAATGAGATAAACTGACTCCTGGTAGTGAAAAAAATGATGCATATTACTGAAAAAGAAACACGTTCGGGCATCAAATTTCTTCTGAATTATTTATCGTCCTGCGGAAAAATGCTGCGGGCGCAGCTGCCGCCCCCCCCCCCCCCCTCCATTCGGTGCCTCGTCAGTCCCATTTAAGATCTATTCTTTAATAAAGGCTCCCCTATATTACTGCTTGTGTAAATCCGCATCTCATAAGTACAGCGCATCGGTGCAGCTCTCCCCAGAGACGTTATCGAGCGAGAACATGTATAAAACAGCTGGAAATTCACATTACAGTCTTTAACACAGTCAACATCACAGACCGTTTAGGAGACTGCAAACGATCGCCTACCGTTGTTTTCTGTCCCTTCGGCTACGAACAGACATTGATGTGAATAATGCGGCTGCAGCGCGGAGAGCGTCGGTAACGTAACGTGCGCCACCGCTGTGCGACTTTACCTTCAGTAACAGCCTGTGCTTCCTCCAGATGTCGGCAGTCATCGTCCTAGCATGGAATTAATCCGTATTTATTTGCCCTTTTGTTTTGGTTCAAAATCAAAAACACACCCCTGCAACTATGCAATACACACACTTTTAAATTGTGTTCATTTGTTTAATTATTTTAAAGAACACTGTGCAGATATTTGCATTACTAAAATCACACTTAGACATTCACACATATATAGTCCATATACAGCCATCTCTATATATGCCTTGCTTTAAAAACAATAACGCCGTTTTAACATTTGTTTGAAAGAAAAATATAGACCAGCAAGTATGTGAAAATCGCATATGATCGATCCATTTTTTTGTTAAATCTGCCTACCTTTCCAGTATTCTCGTCGCCGATGTTGAAGTGCCGTAGTAAACGATACATTTTGTTTATCTCACCGTCAGAGAAGGAAAGCCGACTGGGCGATTCTGCGTCTGATCAGCTTTGCGATGGACCGAGGAACAATATTAGAGATAAACCCCTCCCACCGCATCCTTGCAAGTGTTCTGAATGACGGCACCGTATTGGATCATGACCTTTTCATCTCCGCAGTCGAGATGAAATTCTGCCCATAATGGAAATTAAAGTTGTTACAGATTCATAGTCTAGACTAAAATTGTTTTCGGTTGAATAGTCACTCACTTCAGGCAATGTAAGTGGAATAACCCACAAATATCACACGATCTACATTTCTCCGTGGGTTTTTCGCCCTAGTTCTAGGTAATATATTCAGTGCCTTCTCAAATAGCGTTGCCCCCACCCCTGGAAAGCTCCTCTCACAACAACCTTTGGCAAGGATAAACTTTCAGAGCACTTTACTGGGTCAAAGAGCGATAAACAAGACTCTGTTGGGCTATCGACAAAAAAAAAAAAAAAAAAAAAAAACTGAGATGTGATGCTGCTAGCAGCGGTGTGTTATTTGCCTTTGTCTGTGGTGGGGCAAGATAATGACGACGCCTTCAGCGGCCATCTGCTATCCCAGGATACAGAAGGCAAACATCTGCGGCACTGGTGAATAATAAGTCTTTGCAAGTCTGTACCACACCACCAAAGCAAAGCATCACTCGCCGTCTCAGATCAGCTTATGGGTGCCAATAGAAATACCCATTCTGCATATCAATTTGTACGTTTCAGTACGTTTGTATTCATAGGTCAGAATCGCCTTAAATCTTTCTATTCCGTTCAGTGACGTAAAATACAAATTTCTCCTGTTCCTGATTTATTCTTCAAACGCATCGAAACAGATACGGACTGCTGCGTTAAAGAAAGCGTACATTATTTCCGCTGTACGGATGGCTTGTTTGCTCTGTCATCAAACCACGGTAATTAATGGAAATGGAAAAACTAGGGCCGTACAAGATATATCGTATCATTAGAGCTCATTTGCGAGTCTCACTCTGGAATTGATGGGGATTTCGCTTCCCGCAACAGGCAAGGTGCTGATATTGCGTGTCTCTGGCGCGTCTACCTGTGCGATTACGGTGCTGGCTATAGTCTCAGCGCCCAAGACAGGTGCCATCCTCCTGATCTGGGAAACTCCAGTGGTATTTCAACTGGCTAATGATGGGATTTTGAACCGCTTAAGTGGGCTCTGTCACTCGCCAACAGATCAGCAGACTTCCACAAACAGACTTCCACAACACCTGGGAGACACACAGGGGGTATGAGGCACGGATTACCTATTTTTTTTAGGATTAGGTAGGACTGCTGCATGGCACTCTGGAGTATGATTCATTACATCTTTAATTTCAGTAATTTCCTATAACTAACACCCACAGCTCAGGCGCAGACCCAGGAATCTTAACCAATGTCCCCCGGGCTCTGATAAAGCACACGCTGTATATGCTCTCTGGCCGACAGACGCGGACACCCATTTTATTTGTATCTTTCATATGACACGGTCCCCATTTACCACTTCTCTCCCCGTCCATTAAAATTGCGGCAACCACGTGTCTCGCAGTCATTCTTTTGTCTGCCATTCTTTGCATAAAACGTATGGTCTGGAAGGCCATTTTCAGAAAAGATCTACCACAAATGACTCTTCCTAGAATAATTGTAAAGGTTGGTTACCATGGCCACCATTGGAAGAATGTATTTTGCAAGTCTTATGCCCTCACATCATCACTTCCAGTTCCTTGGGTTTTACGCGATATTCACCATCTTCAGCCTGATAATAGTTTTACCATTATCCTAATAGACAGGAGACAGTAGCTAAACCATAAATCACACATAAAAGTGATTTTTTTTCCCCCCTTCTCAGCTCCTTTGTAAACAACCTACATTGATGGTATCTTGCATTTGTGTGTGTGTGTGTGTGTGCATGTGTGGATTATATTATATTGTGGGGGCCACAATGTAATAAAAACCAGTTGGTTACTTATATTTAACTTATGGTTAAGGTAAGGGCTGGGTAGGGGTTAGGGTCGTCATGTTGGGATTAGCGTTTCCCCCATAGAAATGAATGGAGAGTCCCCACAAATATATAACTACAAATCCGTGTGCGTGTGTGTGTGTTTTGGGGTGGGGTTTAGATGGAAGGCAATTGATATCCTCTCACCATACAGTAATTGTTTATTTTCAACAGCTTAACTGCCTCGGTGTTTAAGACTCTGCAAAGGTGACTTTAGGTGGGATCCGCAGATGAATCAGAGAACGCTTACAAATAACAGCATCATCACGGATTTTCATATCTGTCACCAAAAGCGACTCTAGGCTTTTCTCCCAGAGGGCAGAAGGTGGGCGTGCCTAATCAGTTATTCATCTGGATAAATACATTTATTAAGAAATGTAAATACATTCACAATAAATTATTGCAAATTGATATGACTAACACAAGTCACATTTTCAAATATATCTTTACAACATCATTTCAAATTAACTTAATTTTTAAATATTAACCAGTGGGGATAGTAATTGCACACCCGGTTTGTCAGTGTGACATGAGAAATTCAGCTGAATTTGGTTTTCCTTAAGCACAAACAGTTTGGAACCATTAGATAGCACAGCATTTATTTAACAATTTAACATCAAGATTTATGAAACATCAAAACGAAGAATCGAATAAATGTAAATATTTTCTAAATAATTCCTACTTATTGTTATTTATGTTTTATACATAGAAAACTGGTCTCCTGAGATCATTTCTTCCTTGAAATTATGATTTAATTAACTGACTAGCAAATTAAGCAGCTCAAAAAACCACTTATATACACACCGATCGACCATAACATTAAAACCACTGACAGGTGTAGCGAATAACATTCATTATCTTGCTACAATGGCACCTTTGACAGGTATATATTAGGTAAAGGAAAAGCCAGTTTGTGAAGTTGATGTATTGGAAACAAAAAATCGGCGAGCATTAGGATCTGAGTGACTTTGACAAGGGCCAAATTATGATGGCTAAACGACTTGGTAAAAGCATTTACAAAATAGTGGGGTGTTCCTGACTTGCATTGGTTAGTACCTACCAAAGGTGGTCCAAGGAAGGACAACACATGGGGAGCAAAAGCTAACCCATCTGGTCTGATCCCATTGGAGAGCTACTGTGGAGCTGATTGTACAAAACGTCAATGCTGGCTATGATGGTGTGTATGGGGCTGTGTAGCTGCAATCCAATGTCCAGGCCCATGCTGACCCATATCCACACCTGATAGCACCTACAATGGGCACATGAGCATCACAACTGGACCATGGAGCAAAGGAAGAAGGTGGCCTGGTTTGATGGGTCATGTTTTTGGTTGCATCATTTGGAGGACCAGGTGTGTGTATCATTTACCTGGGGAGGAGATGGCACCAAGTATAAATCCAGTGGAGGCAGTGTGATGCTCTGGGCAATGTTCTGCGGGGAAACCTTGGGTTCTGGCATTCATGTGGATGTTACTTTCATACAATACATGGACAAAAGCATTGTGACACATGACTATTGCACTCACAGGAACTTTTATGGCATCCCATTCTAAATCCATAGGCATCAATATGGATTTCGTCTCCCCTTTGCAGTTGTAAAGCTGTCACTCTTCTGGGAAGGGCTTTCCAGTGTCTGTGGGAATTTTTTCCCCTTCATCCAGAAGAGACTTTCTGAGGCAGTGATGCGAAAGTCTGACTTACAATCTTAGCTCTAGTTCATCCTAAAGGGATTGGATGGGGTTGAGGTCAGGGCTCTGTGCCGGCCAGTCAAGTCCTTCCACACCAAACTCACCCAACAATGTCTTTATCGACCTCCCCGCGACAGACAAGGTGCACAGTGTACAGTCATGCTGGAACAGAAAAGGGCCTTTTCCCCCCGAGCTGTTCCCACAAATCTGGAAACATGGAATTGTCCAAAATGACGATATGCTGCAGCATTAAGAGTTCCTTTCATGGGAACCAAGAAGCCAAGCCCAACCCCTGAAAAACAACCCCACACCATAATCCCCCCTCCACCAAACTTTACACTTGGCACAATGCAGT
>JABFEA020000119.1:23329397-23345593 GCA_019775915.2 Cyphomyrus plagiostoma | reverse complement strand
CCCCCCCCCCCCCCCCCCCCCCCCCCCCCCCCCCCCCCCCCCCCCCCCCCCCCCCCCCCCCCCCCCCCCCCAAAGCTTAAATCAGTTAGGGACCCCAGCAGTGGCTTCACTGACACGTCTGAGTGTAAGATTGTGATGTAATGTGAAGTAGAAAGCCATACAGATGAAGCCATATGCTTTGGGGTCAGCCAGAGCACATGTTCGGTGAAGAATGAGTAATTATTCAGCTGTTTCTTGTTAGCAAGGAGACTTCTGGAGGATTTCATATGTAATCTTGCATCCCATCTCTGCCGCCGCTTTCTTCCGAGCTGATGAGGAGTTTATTTAATTACGTTTCACTCCGACGTTCCAGGAAAGGTCAGGAGAAATTGCTCCGTTGAGAAACGCCCATTGGAAGGGCTACACTCAGCTTTGTTTGGGGGTGGAGCAAGGGTTCGAAAAACACAAGAATGTATCACATGGAGAGCTGGGCCTCTGTTGTCCCTTCATGAAATCTTCTTGCGTGACGTTCTGCTCTAACATGGTGTGTAAAATTGTCTGCCGCATTTTGTAGGAGAGAAATTAATATTGCAGTGTGGACTATTCTCTTGTCATTAGAGGTTTAAAACCATTCGCCGTCCCGAGTCGTGTTGTTTGACAGTGGACCCAAAGGTGACGTTCCGGGGGAGTCTTCATCATTCGCTGTACCAACGACCTGTGCCCTTACAAATAAATAACCATCGTAAATTCCATACGTGCTCAGCGGTACGAATCTTCTGCTGCTTGCAGCTTTGCTGCGATATATGGTGCGCAAATAATGCGTCGACATGCACCGATGAGCAGCCAGCTGGGTGTGACCTATGCAGTGGTCTGATAATGTCACAGCCTTCAGAAATGTGCTTAAATCTCCAGTGTTGTGGAAAAGTGATGCTCCCAGAGTGTGTGACCCCCGCCTCCAATTCCAGAAGTCAGTCATGAAAGCAGTTCAGTCACCTGCTACTTTGTTTAATCTTATTTTTATTCTTGCTTGTGTGTATAAGAAGCTGTCCTCAGTTGACTCTAGCCCTCGTTATGTTGCTTATACCCTCTTCCTGGCTGTTACAGCCCCCTTGAGAGGTTCTACCTGGGCTGTCTAACAGTGCTACAAAACCGCCCTGTGCTGTTCTCTCTTAAAGCCTTCAGCACTTACTACTCACTGGAGCTCCTATCCTCAGCAGGCTGAAGAACCAGGACTCTTATAGGCTGTTTGTTCCTATTGGACAGGCTCAGGGTTTGGGGGGGGGGGGGGCATGCTGTTGCAGGCATTCACAGCAGGTGCTAGGCCTGCCTGAGCCTCTCAGTGGTAGTGCTCTTTATCCAGTCGCCGATGGACCCCAGCCCCTTTGCCACTGTCGTCAGATTAACACTGTTAATAAACTCACTGCCCCCCACCCCCCCCCACTGCTAGAAGTCCATGCTCACAGCATCCACATCAAATCTTTCTTTAACTTCCACTACCCTTATCGTGACATCACTATAGTGATGGCTGGTGTGATTCCGTTTTGTTTTGGTTTTCTTTTTCGTGAATGATTGTTCCCGACTGATGGGAGACGGGTCAGGGGATGGCCCTCTACGGGAGGAACATCGCTCTCTCATCGGAAAAGGCTGCTGGGTAACAGAATGCACAAGGAATCTAACAGGAAGTGAATAATCGACGTGCAGGACCATCACTCCCTGCATCATTTAGCATCACAGCAGCTGCTTGCAGTTGCGGCCACATTTGCACTTGCAGACTTCACACTTCACGGCACAGCAGCAGCGCCTTGGGCTGTATTCAAACTAGTAACCTTCTGGTCAGATGGATTCTTTACTACCTCCATGCTGTCCTTGTTGTTTGCATGACCTACAGGTTGTTGACCTCACCATGAGAGGACTGGAGGGGACGGTAGCTTGTGTCTGGGATTGCGCCCCCTGCTGGTGTGAAATGAAATCTCTGACATGGCATCTGCCTGACCTGTTGACCTAACATCTGTGAGACTCTCAGGGACACGGGTCCCTACCTGGTCTCCCAAAGCATGTCTCTATTCTATCACATCAGTACATTGATTTTATTTATTTTTTTTTTTTTTTTAGAAAAAATTCGACCGCAGATCCACTGAACAAGTAACATGGTGCATCCATATCAGTCATGAGTCGTGCGAAAGAACAGTGTGAACGCAAGTAGGCTGTGGAGCTGGTTGACCTGCATAGGTTGGGGACCAGGGCCCTTGCAGTGGGATTATGAGATGATAACTGCATCCTCTCATCGAGCATCTTTTTTCATGCTGTACTGCGAATCTGTCGGCGAGCCACACCCACGTGCAGAGACATGCCTCTAAAGCACGGGAGCTGGTGCTGCATCGACGCGGTCAGCCACCATCTCCCCGGATGCATCCTTCTGGCTTCATGATCAAACAAAACATTTGGTGGGAGGGTCATAATGAGACGTAGCCGTCTGCCCCGATCCACAATGTCGTTCCTCGGGCTGATTAGCGAGCGGTCGCCTCGCTTTCCCCCCAGTGTCACGTGCGTGTGTACACATCCTCGCTCTGCTGCCTGAGCAGGTTGACAAGGCCCCCCCCCATCTGGACGTCATTAAAAGGGACACAGATGGAGGGTTTGTGGGGGCAGGAATGTGAGTGGTGGGGCTGTGCTGGTTGTTTTCCCTCCACATTCCCCTTGATGGCGGGTCGCCGACTAAAGCAGGCCCTACTACCATCAGTCACCCTGTCTAGTGCCACATCCCTCCATCTGGTTCTAGCGCCGTAAGGTTTTGCTAACGCTCTGGGTGCGCGAGTCACAGGCTATCCTGGAATGACCGGAAGGTTCCCTAGGAAGAGGCTACTCTATCAAAGCTGACAGCATTTTCATGCTGACACTCGGCAGGTTCAGCTCATGTTGGGATTTTTGTTTTTGTTTTTTCGTTCTGTATTCTGGAACGCTTCTGTGTGCGACTCTGTCCTGGAGTGGACTCTGTGGATCGCTGCCCCGCCACAGGGCCGCTGGTAACGAGGTGGCTTGGGAGCTGTCATTTTTCTACCAGAGGGTTGCATGTTTTAGGCCCATAAGGGATCTGGCCACTCCACCGCTAATAACCGTGTTAACCCGCTCGCCCACCCCCTCCAGACAGTAGATGCGAGAGTTGTGAGATGTCGAGTTGCGTAAGCTGGCGGGACGAGACTGTCTGTCACACAAGTGAGAAAAATACAGTTAGAAAGGGACTTAAGTAGATGCTGTCAGAATAGAAGTGTGTCCTGTGGTGAGTCAGAGCGTCAGCCGAATTGCAGGGCGGCGGAAGCTAACGCTGCCCGCAAGCAGCTCTCTGCTGGAATTTCATTAAACCTGTATTTGGTATTTAGCTTTGGAGGCTACGCCCTCATAAAAGCAAAGCCTTCATTCACCTGTCGGGGACTTGACAGTGTTAACATCAACAGAGAGCCTTTTAGTCCCACCTCCCGGGCGGGGGGGGGGCACCCCATGCTGCGCTTTGCTATAAATGATGGTTTTTTTTTTTTTTTTTTTTAACAAAACCCGTGTTGTGAGCCCCCCCTTTTGTCGTGTCATGCCGCACGCCAGACTGTGCACTGATGCCTTCGCTGTCCTTAGTCAGGTCATGTGACAAAGCCTTCTAAGAAGAAGAGCTGGCTGTCGGCACGCAGATTCGCTCTTCCGCTCTCCTTGTGTGTGTTCGGTGCCTCGTACAGAGCCGGCGACTGTGGTCTCTCCAAACGCAGCCCCCCCCCCTCCACAACCGTACGGGCGAATTGCCCCTAGCAGCTGGACGGTCAGGAAACACGGGCCCGTGCCTTGCCCCCCCCCCCCCCACCCAAAGGGTGCAGGGCGCTGGGTGCCCCGTAGCGGCTCTGCAGCCCTCGACCGAGTGGCACAGATGGACTTGGGGTGGGTCAGCTTCAGCAAAACCCTGAACCTCTCTGATCCGGCCCAGAAACGCTTCGGTTCCATTGCGGCCGGTGCCAGGGTCCGTCGGGGAGGAGGTGCGTGCTGGGTGGCAGAGCCATTTGGTGTGACATCTTGAGTGACGAACCCGGCCCACTTCCTGACGTGGCGGCAGTGGTGCGGTCCGCTAGATGAGGCACGTTTTTCCGCCCCCGGCCCTCCCTGGCACTCCTATTGCCAGCAGGCCGAGTAGCGGCTCTCCTTCCCGGCTTCAGACACCGTGTTGAGGCTGGATGTTAAGTGCAGCAGCTTAGCACAGATGTGATGCTTTGAATTGCTGACTTTGACTGTGACTTTGGACCATCTGTTCTTTGTCTGACTTCCACCCCCCCCCCCCCCCCCCAAGGAGCATCCCTCACACAGGAACACTGTCTCCATGGGGAAGCTCTTCCAGGTCAGTCTGAACTGTCTCTCTGGGTCGGTGTGTTTCAGCAAACTGTAATCAGCTCAATGAACTGATGAGGAATTCCATCACAGTGACATCACAGTAGTAAATTTCTTTTCAGCCCCCTTTTTTTTTCCTCCTAAGGTGTTTAAACAATAAAATACCTCATTTATTGCTCCATATTCTCCTGGGATTTGTTTTAAATGGCGTGTGAAGGACGTGCTCCCCTGCAGTCTGCTTTATAACTGGCCCACGAAGACTCGTACCCTGCGATTCCAGTTCAGTGTTCTGTTGGCTCCTGAAAACGTGCGCCCTTGTAATCTTGCTCGTTTGATTGGCTTGCGAAGGCACATTCCCTTCCAACCTGTGTCTTGATTGGCCAGTGAAGGCACATGCCCATGTGATTTTTTTTTTTTTTTATTTTTTTATTTTCTTCCCTGCTGGGATCCTCGGTCTAATTATTGGCACGTTAAATCATCACCATGTTTTCTGAGTGACTGCAACAGGCTCCGCTTCAGGAATGGAAGTGGTGTGACAAATTTGCCTGGCTCGTCTTGTTCTGAGACCCCAATTAAAAACAAATTGATTCCTTTAGGCCCTCTTTGTCCACGTTGAAGTTTATTGAAGATGTTTTCGATGAGCACAGTCGTGTCTGGGTAATTGTTGCACGCGTTAATGCCCCCCTGTTAATGTGCATTGGTGCCTTTGTATGTTTTTTTTTTTTTTTTTTTTTTTTTTTTTTTTTATCTGACGTCTGACCACTCTCAGCCCTGGAACCTGGAAGCGAGGCCCTCAGCCTGGAGTCGCACTTCAGTTCTTCCCGCACTGTGCTTCACGGGCCGCTCAGGAAAGGGCGACCTGCATGTTTATCAGGCTGGGCGTAACCCCAGTCACGTGGAGGAGCCTCCTGTACATCACGGTGGCCAGACCCGCATGCCAGACGGACGCACGCTCTGCAGGAATTTACCCACCCCACGCCGCTCTGTGCCACGTTCGCTCCTGTTTTGGAAAAATGTTACCCCCCCCACCCACCACCCATGCTCAGATGCATCCATTTTGACGTTGCCATGGCTACCTCTTGAGCCTGGGTTATTTATAGCGGCTGTTAGCATTCGGTGCAGGCAGACATTTCTCTGTGGGGGGAAAGGGGCTTCGGGAGGCACCAAACGGCACCAAAGGGGAGGCATAAATGAAACTGAGTCGACGTGCGTGGCACCTATGGCGGTGGCGGCTTCCTGAAGATGCAGGAGAGCTCTTCCTAATGGGGAGCTCAGAAATGAAGACGGTCCGTCAAAAATCCTAAACGCGCGCCCAAAGAGTGCCTGTTGGCTTATCAGCTCTCCCTGGAGTCTCACACACACACCTGTGCCAGAATAAACCTTACCCAGCATTTCTGTCCTGTAACAAACCTGTCCTATATGCAGTGTACACTTCCTGGATGTAATGAAATCTGAAGGCTGAGAGTGGAAGGTTTTAAGCATATTTTGGGTGTCCATAGACCTTCAGTACATCTCCAAAATGGCTAGAAATAACACAAAACCAAATCGCATGTCTTAATTTGCTGCGATCTTAACTGAACAGAGTGGCACGTTCAGAGCGCTTTGTATAAACAGGCTAGTGCTTTATTCACGTGTCTCCGCGACGACAGTCTAAGTGGGGAAACGGGAAGCTCTTCTGTCCGATCTCCTCCATCAGCTGGCTCCAAAGGTCACAGCTCGCCGGGCAGATCGCTTCCAGAGAGCACGCTGTCCACTGACGCAGTGACGGGGATCGTTTCTGCAATGCGACGCTGTTGCGGTCTCAGAGCAGGAGCACTTTTCACCTCCAGCCTGCATTGCTGTGGAGGACGGGGGTAACTGAGGAGAGTTATGATGGTGTATTGTGGGAAATGATTAATCATTTTCTGTTAAACTTCTCAGCTTAGGAGGTATCTTCTTGCAGACTTTGTCTATCTGGTCTTTGGCACCTGTGTGCTGATGCCAAGTGGCCTTGGTCTGGTCACGCTAGCGAAAGCCGCCGGGCGACAACCCAGTGAACAGACAGCCGAGGGGGTCACTCAGTGCCCAGAGCAGGGGGTCGAGACGACCGCCATCATCCTGCCTCACCGAAGAGGCCTCACTCTTCATTTGATTCGCCGCCTATTAAGAGATGGACGGAACACGTGACTTTCAAGCACCTTGCCCATTGTGGCAGGATATTTCAGCTCTATTCGCTTTTAAAGTGGGTCAGACGCAGCGTTACACGCTGGGCTGCGTCTGGGAGCCATTGAATTATTCATTCCGAAACCGAGGAAAAGGAAAGGAGGTGTCACTCCTCGCTTTCTCCTCCTCTCCCGCACACCGGGACTGTGTCAGTAGACTGGCGTACCGACGCAGATCAAAAAGACCAAGAGCCCGACGCGCCGGACCTGGATCGGCCCCGGAAACTTAAATGTGCCGAATCCACCGGTTCCTGGGAGCGGAATGATGAAGGAAATGTGTGTCCCGCGGGAAGGAGAGCGTGAGCGGAGAAACTCGAGCGATTTATAATAATTTAGGCCTTTCACACTTGCTAAAAATAGCAGGAGGAGAATAGAGTGAGCTGAATGCTTTGGTCACGGTTCCCACAGTTACGGTTGGTGGAGCCCCCACCCCCACCAAGAGCCAAAGACGGCGACGAGTTTGATTTAAAGCCACGGGTGGTGGCGGCCCTTCCCTGCTGCAGTCTCCATGGAAACCCTTCAGCAGAGGGTCCGGGGGTGCTGGGTCGCCTCCGCTGAGGTGTACGTGAAATCTGACCCCCGAATCAATAGTGACTGTATCCAGAGGCTTCTCACTGATGCTGGGCTGCAAGTCCACCGTGCCGCGTGATTTCAGTGCCCCGCCTCCATGGAAAAACACTCTGCAAAAAAAAAAGGCACATGCATGCATTTTTTTTTTTTTTTTTTTTTTTTTTTTTTGCAACCACAAAAACCCTGTAATGAAAAATATGCATCATTGTTTTAAATATCTGCAGGCATGCAAACATGTATGTCAGCGATGCATTGACGACTGCATCATAAGCGCAGGCATCTTTAGACCCTCGTGACTTATTTATTTATTTACTTTTTTTGGCACATGCATCATGGAGACAGTTTCTTCTTCCTCTGTAACAGGATACTCTGGCAGCTATCTGGACACAGTGTCACTGTTTATACCAGGGCAGTTTCTCTGTGCATACAGCTGCTCTGAATGGTCATTTGGGCCCCTGGTGCAGAACGCCCCTACAGGTCTGGAGAGGACACACAGACGCTTAGGGTGATCGCCGTAATGCTCGATGCTGGACATTTTCATTTCTCTTCTCCGAACAGATGTGCATCTCACGGGAGTGTGTGTCAGCATCTGCTCGGCCGGCCTAACTAGTAACCAGTCATTGTTTCTTTTGGGCGTCCACCAGATACAGAGGAGGCCTCTCCCCCAATCTGAGTATCCAATGGGAACTGAGGAGGCTAGTTTCCTGATCCAATTATCCGACTGATATAGAGATGGCTGTCTGCTCAGTTTACCTTGACAAAACGATGACGCGTGAAGATGCGAAACGATCAGTAAATCCCTGCAACTGAATGTCATATTTCTTCTCAAAGAAAATGTAGCATAACGTTAAGAAATGGGTTATGGTTATTGTTGGGTTTAATATTTACATTGGGGCTTGGCATTAAAATCGGGCTCTGATTTTGTATTTTACGGTTAGCATTACCTAGTTAGGTTTGCTAGTGGGGGTACGGGTAACGGGGACAAGTTTTAGACTAAACTCCGTTTTGAATTAGTTACAGCCAAATGCCTTTTGGCGTGAATCTTAAGCTTTCACATTGTCAGTGAATTTAGGGCCTATGCTGGTAATCTGCATTTTTCATTGCTGGATGTATAAAGGTTGTTCATGTACCTAGTGTGATGTAGCCTAATGCTTTTTCCCTGCAGACGGCTAGGAGCTGTACATGACATTAAACGCTTGAACAATAGTGAGCCTTGACACCCTCATTCGTCACTCTGCGTCGCTCCTATAATTTAGTTTTTGGGTGCTGGAGGTATCAGTGGCCTGGTCTCTGTCGCGCTACTCGGGAACGGCTGAACGGAGAGCGTCATGTGTCGCTAAGCAACGTTATGCTGTATGTAAATGAGATGCAAATAGCTGTATGCAAATTAAGCACTGCTCAAAGTGTCAATGGAATGTGATAGCAAGCTTCAAAAAAAAAAAAGATGCATGACGTCAAGCCCGCCACTGAAAAATCTAGATGAAAAGGGAACAGTCTTCCAGGTGCTTGTGGTCCCTGTGGTAGTCTGCATAGCTTTTAAAAATAAACATTTCAGTGCGCTTCCTTTCTGTGTAATGAAAGGTGTATTTAAAAACCCATGTTTTGTGTTTTGGAGGGTTGAAAATGCACGATCCTGCCGTTTCCTAATGAAAAAGCTCTTTAATCTGCATTGAGCCGTTTGGCTCTGTAAAGCAGGATCGAAACTGGCCAGTATCAATCGCGTCCCTTAGCAGTGGCTGCATTAAGCCCCTTCTGACTGTGCTCCACACAGCCAGTGGGCTGAGTGTGAATGGATTGCGAAGCGTTCCTCGTACGCAGAGGAACTTTTGGCACGGAATCCTATTCCTCCCTAATCCTAGCGGCCCTGGAATCGGATCAGGATTCCCTGCACGGCCTCGCGCATTTTGTGGATGGAAGGGTGTGGACATCCGTGTGAGCTTGGGATCGAGTCCCATGGTGTCTCGTCACCTTGGCGATGATGTACGGGCCGTTTTACCTGGGACACGTTGGACACCCTCCTTGAAAGCTCCTCCAGCCGTTGCTCTTTTGGTCTTGTTTTCATCTGCATAGCTGTTTTCATGGATTTAAATGAAACATCCTCCCTGAAGCCTTACACACCCCCCCCCCCATGTCTGATTTACTACAGTAATTATTCTGTGTTTCATTTCTCCTGCTCCAGTGACGTTACAGGGTGCGGGTATCTGTAGTCCTTTATGCTACGTGCCGCAGTGCAAAGACGACGTTAAGTGTCGACGAGCCGCAGCACTGAAGCTCACAGGGTCTATGAGTAGAACCTTGACACAGTCTGTCTGTTTTAACGCGCACATGCTAGCAGACCTACAGGCAGGGCGGCCGCGCTGGGGCCCACAGAAATGGGGGCGGCACAAGGCCCATGGGCCACCTTCACAGGACAGATTAGGAGGCTATTGATCTGTTGGCTTAAATTACTCAAGCGCAGTACATTGCAATATGAAACCCCAGAAACCAAACAAGTCAGTATCCCCTTTTAACTGGCTCGTTTAGACTATGTGTGTGTGTGTGTGTGTGTGTGTGTGTGTGTGTGTGTGTGTGTGTGTGTGTGTGTGTTTAATGATATGGCTGTAAAAGTTCTTACTGTATCCATAAGGTTCACTTTGAGATGCATGGTACATTTGTAACATTAAGCGCCAGAGGCTTTGTTGTATGTCTAATTCTGGTTTTTACATAAAACCTTTAAAAACATTTACTAGGCACGGAGCCCCCATCCCACAAAAAATCTTGCACTGGGCGCCCGTTTAAAAGAATGTGGTTGTGCCTGTCAGTCACAGCCCCCACACATCCTTTGGACTGACTTGCATGTACACAGTGGTGCAATACAGTCACTGCACAGACGGACTTATGACAATTACTTGGGTTTTTACTAGTACCTCTTTGGGTGTGTGTGGTGGTGGGGGGGGGTTTGCATGTCTGTTTAATTTAGTCCACTGATCTGGAGTGTTGCTGGAGGGCATGGGGGGGGGGGCACACAGCATTCTAGTGAGAGTTGGCCGGTGTGCTGTTGATGGTGACGGATATGTGCCCCCAGTCTGCCTCACTTCCCGGCTGCCCTTGGCTCTCACGTTCTCCCGGAGGCCGCAGTGAGAGTCTATGCCCCACACCGGTGCCACCCCTCTCTCCTCCGTGCGCCAGATGGCTCAGGGAGACAGACGCTCACGACTCCGCCCTTCGAATCCTGACCCTCGGGCCGCGAGGAGGCGCCCTAAAATCCCAGGGGCACAGAGGCTGCCGTCGTGGACAGGAGAGGGGAGAAGGGGACCTTTGCTGGAATGGAGAAGTCGGGGGTGACTGATTTTAACTAATCTGACTGCCCAGCACATTGTTTCATGGAGGTTCGGGTAGCCAGCGGTGGCGTCAAAAGTTTTTCTAATTGGGTGATTTTTCTTTGGGGGGGGTAGCAGGGGTGCAGCTGCTTTTGTGTGGGGGTTCCTAGGCCCCACCCCAAACTGTCACCCATTAAAATGACTGTCCCCAGTCATCTAGCTGGCACCCTGGGAGAGCTTTGTAAGAGTCACTATACATTTTAGTACATTGGCCTCTCCTCAATATTGGTGAAATGGGAGGAAATCAGGCTGGCAAAGGCATGTTCATCACCAAACTGCTCTTGGATTGGTGGAAGAAGTTGTTCTCAGAGGATGTTTTGGTACCATTCTTTATTCATGTTCTTCGTCATAATTGTGGGTGAGCCCCCTCCCTTGACTGAGAAGCAGCCCCACGCATGAATGGCTCGGATCGGTGTTGAACCGCTGACTTGCCCACAGGCGCGGCTGACTGGTTCCTGGTCTCCCCATAATGAGGCGTACAGTAGCCGAGGGACTGTCATCGAAAAGGAGTTTCGCAGATCATCCACAGAAACCCGTTTACAACGAAGGGACTCCTGAGATTGTCTTCACCACTGCCCCAAGAAACGAATCGCTCTGCAATGAAGCTTCTGTGAGGGATAGTAGTCACTGAAGAACACGCACACAGAGCCTTGACATCCTCAGTGATTGCTAGGGGGTTGATTTTTAATTAAGTCAAACTTTGCAAATGCGGTGTTGCTTTTGAATAACACCGTTCTGCTTTGAAATTCGCAGGCATGTAATAACTGAGATCATAGTGTGGTGCTTTTGGTGCGTTTTAGCGGACAGACTCGTTTTGTTTTTATTTGTGTATTTATACTGGTTTATTTATAATCCGAGCATGGTGTCAGAGGTGTCACTCTGGCACCTTGTTCTGGATGGGAAGTCATCAGGGAAAGACACTGTCAGCTTTGATTTTTACGTCCCATTAAGCATTTGGGCAGCCAGCCCCGTTCACAGCCGCCTGGTCTCCGGGTGTCCCACTGACTCTGTCCTCGTTACAGTTCGCGTCTTCCACTGTGTGTCATCCAGTCCCTACGTGTCCTCCCTTTCTGGTGTGTCCCTCGGTCTGCTTGTGTTCGCTCACTTTGCTGCGTGTTCCCCCCCGTGTCTCCATATCAATCACTCCCCGTGTCCCCCTCTCTCTTTCTGCTGTGTGTCCCTCGCTCTCTCCGTGTCCCCCTCTCTCTGCTGTGTGTGCGCCTGGTCTCTGTATGCCTGACTGAGCTCCGTGTGTCCGCCTGTTACGCTCCGCCTCCTGCTCACAGCGCCCCTGTCCGTCCTCTTTAATATACAGCACATTCTCTAATCGTTTCCCGGGAACGTGTCGACGAACCGCTGGGTGGGGAATCGCACAAAAAGAAAAGGGAGAACCGCGGAGTGGGATGCGTCCTTCCCGGGACCACCTGCTTTTCGCTTAGATGGATTTGCGCCTGCACAGGAGCACGGCTTGATCACTCGGTAAGTTGCAAATGCTGACGCCGAGGCGGCTATTGTTTGCTGCGCCGCAAGACGTGTGCAAGGTCGCATCTTGAAGTCGCGTTGCCGAAGTTTTCTTTTTTCGCTTATGTAAATCGCCGTGGTGAACCCAAAGAGACCGTTACAAGCATGCACCTTGCTGGAGCATCGTCTGGCAACGCACAGTCTTCTAGTGCTAGTCAGCATCCCGATGCACAGAAAGGGAGACAGTGCTTTTTTTTTTTTTTTTTTTTGCTGGGTAGTGGGACCGGTGGTGGATGAACAAACATAAGGGCTGAAGTGCATGTACATGTGGTTAGGGCGATGGGGGATGTCGCCTGAAGCTTCGTTTATGCATTGACTCACTGTGTTGGATAAGATTTCTTTTTTTAAAATGACTGGTTACCGATCTGTATTAATGTGTTTCCTTATGCGTCCCCACTCACGTTTCTTTTTGGTGGTGGTTATTCAGGGGTTGTGGTACACCTCCTGGTTACATGTACCGCACACACACCCATTGACCCAAGGTTTTGTGTATTTCTCTATTGAATCTGATGCTGAATATTAATGGACGGCAGTGAGAGGTCGGACGTGTTGCTTTGTACACCTGCCGATGTGATTTTGTTTTATTCAATAAGCAAATGTTTAAAATCCGTCGTATCCATTCATACTGGTAGATTCTTTTGTTGGTTTACAAGCGACACCTTGAACTGCTGACCATACCGCCCGATTGCATTGAGATGAGTTTTATGTGCGCGAAGAACGGCATTTATATGGCATATGCTCCGAAAGATACAGCTTTCATAAGCTTTAAAACCCCAACGCGGACCTACATGTGAACCCGTGTACGGTGAGGGTTTCCTACTATGCGTGTGTGGGATTGACACCCTACGAGCAGCCTGACTGTAGGTAACTGACACACGCTGTTTTGTGCTGCTATGACCGCCGCCTGTTCATAAATGCGAGAAAGGCATCGAACTGAGCACCTCCTCCTCCTACGGGAGTGTCATGCTTCAGGATGCTGGGACTCTTCTGACATGTTCCCACGGCAGCTTTGCTGTCCGTCCCTTTTTATTATGGGAAAACCACACATACATGCAAGCACTGGAGTTAAAATAAAACCTAGGAACTTAAACAGGGGCTTTTGTTTATGGAAAACTCTCCAGTCGAGTGAACCCGAGTGCTACTAGCAGAGCTGCAGCAGCAGACTTTGAAAGCGACACTGCGGAGTTCAGGGGGCGTGAGATGAGGCTGACCGCACAAAACTCTGGCCCTGTCCACAGCTTGGAAGAGGATGTTTGTCCCAAAGGACCGGAGGAAACTGCATGCATAAATCTGAGGGTGGTGTAGGGGCTGAACAGGTAGCCTGAATTATTCAGTATTTCAGCACCTTTGGGGAATCTGCTGCAGTCTGCACATGATGGTTCAGTAAGGATTTTGGGAGAACTTTTTCAGTTGGGAGATTTAATTAATTAATTTTAGCATGCATTTGGACATTTGACTTTTTTTTTTTTTTTTTTTTTTTTGTCCCTGATTGGGATGGTGTGGAACCCTGGTGGGATGGTGATGGGGGTGAACGAGTCTGCAAGAAGGTCCTTGGGTGTTTTACACTGGAATTCTGTCCCAGATGATGGGATGGATGGGTTTGTCACTGTGAGTGCTGTCGCTGTGTGTCGAGTTGAGTCGCTGTCAGGTTTAACCCACTTTTTGTTGGTTGCTGCTCTGGTCCCCATTGGGTTAAACAGATGTGCTGAATTGATGCAAAACAGGAAGTCCACATGGATAGACGCTGAGCTGGGAGTCCCGCCTGTTGTACCGTTGTACGACCCCTTTCTCCCATTGAGAGCTGAACCTTCCCGATGCCATGTGGTTGATTTGGACTGTTTTGGCCCAAACAGACGAGGACGCAGCCTGGTGCCTGTTGCTGCCGTTTCTTCCTTGACTGCTGGGCTAATCATCTGTAGAATTTGCCAGAAACATGGCATGAACCTTCTTTCTGGGCCATTACTCTTTTGATATTGCTTTATAAAGTAGCAGCTCTCATATTTTAATTTTTTTTTTGTATTGTGCGAAAATGTAACTGTGAATCCAAGAGTGACCATTTGTTCCTGAGCACGCAAGTGACCTCCACGTGTGTGTGTGTGTGTGTGTGTGTGTGTGTGTGGCTCTGAAATGAACCTTTTAAGAGAAACTTATGCATCACATTGCATTATTTTATTTATATATATATATATCCATCCAATAAACTGTTATTTTCTCAGTGAAGGAAGGGTTACATACATACTTTGCAACTTTCATAGTCGAGGTCCAGCTGTCCTAAATGTGTGTATGTCCAGTTGGCCTTTTCCTTCTTGACCTCTGTCTGAGCTTGTGACCGTCTTGGGGGCGGTTAATAATGTCAGGGGTGAACAGTAGCGATTAGCTGCTGGCAGGTAACACTTCCAGTCCAGCCTATGACTTCTCTGTCTATGAAATGTCACGTTAATTTTTGCCGTTTCTTTAATCTTTTTGCTAGTCTATGCCTTAGTTTTCAAAAACTGCAATGAAACTATTCATTGAAACGTCATGATCGTATAAAATTGACCAAATTTCTTCTAGTAGCCTACAAAAAGACGTGCGGTAAACTTCGTATAAAAAAAAAAGGTTGGAAAATCAAAAAAAAATTAGGTGATTCCCCCTTGGAAATAAGACACAACTCTGAAACGGTTTAGGATAATGACTCAATTTTTGTGTTTATTTGTATCAATAAAATATCCTACTTATGAAATCTAACCTGGGCAATGTTCAGTCTATATCTACTTCTAGTTGCCTTTTGACTGCTTAGATGCTTCTGGAAATGTTTTGCTTTTCATGATGTGAAGGGAAATGTAGGGTGGATAACATTGTGGGTCGAGTCCTGAGTCTGTAGCAGTAACTGGAGGCACTGCCCGCGGTGCCAGTTTTAGGTGGCACGCCTGGCTGCGCTGCCAGTTCGGATCAGCCGTGGTCCTGGTGCCCTCTAGCCCCATGCCAGTACACATTTGAAGGAGGATGGCCGCACCGGCGATGTGTGGCATGGAGGCATTCCTGCTGCACTCATTCCCCCAGTGCGTCATTATCGGGCTCCGTCCCGGAGAGGCCGGCAGCCCCAGGGCACGCTGTCAGCTCTCGGCAAGGCGGGCTGCTGCTGGCATGCATTCCGGTGCCTTCCGCGTTCCTGTGGGACCCGCGCAGGCAATCCCACACTCTTTCGTATGCAGCCAAGTCAGCGCCGAGTTCTGACGGAAGTCGTACCTGTAGAGCAGTCAGGGGTTGTGCTGGTTGATGGCCCGTTGTCTCACTCTAGATTCAGGCCAGCCAGATGCTGTTTAGCCTTTTAAAGTTGGTTTTTGTAAAGTGACATGTAATCAGTTTCGGTACAAATGTTTAGTACCCCAGGGCCAGAAGCTGTGATGCATCAAGCTTTTAAAAATATGAATCTAAACAAAATTGAGAGGAAGATTTGTGTAAATGAAATAGTTAGTGCTCTAAACTTGGCTTTGAAGAGTCACTTGGCTTTGGCTCTGTGGCTATGCACTGAGTGGCTATGCACTGAGTGGCTATGCACTGAGTGGCTATGCACTGAGTGGCTATGCACTGAGTGGCATGATACAGTGCCACCAGCAGGAGGCCCGCATCTCTGCGGCATGTGGGCTGACATCCACAGACACTCGCCCTGTAGGGTTGGCGGCATTGGGTGTGGCGGATCGGTGACTGTTCCGCTTCTCCTGGTTGGGCTGGTGGTGGGCCAGAGCCTTTCCTGGGAGGAAGAGATCCACACGTCCTGTCACACATACACAGACCTGCCCTCATTTAGAGACATCAGTCCACCTCCACTGCTTGTCTTTGGATGGTGGGAGGTAGCTGGAGGGCAGCCACAGACCTAGGGTTCAAATCCTCAGTGTGTCATCCAGAATTTTTCTTCATTTCGGTAAAATAGCTATATACGATGGATAAAGCGGTAAAATGCCTGGCCCTCACTAAAGATTGAAACAGGAACTGAGCTGAATGAGGATCAATGAAATTACGGCGTTCAATTTAAATCCCCGCTTTGTTCTTCGTGGAATGTTTAAATCAGCAGAAGAGCCCTGCTTTATTAAGTTTGTGTCCCTGTGGTATCATCGGCCCGCCCTCTGTGGTATCGCCGTCCCAGCAAAGGCCCGCCCTCTGTGGTATCGCCGTCCCAGCAAAGGCCCGCCCTCTGTGGTATCGCCGTCCCAGCAAAGGCCCGCCC
>JABFEA020000119.1:23301846-23312863 GCA_019775915.2 Cyphomyrus plagiostoma | reverse complement strand
CCCTTTCTTTTTTTATTTCAAAAAAACCACCCGGCATCAAACCCTAATTACCCCCCCCCCCCCCCCCCCCCCAAGATGTTTACTCCCTGAAGTCCCAGTATCTAGACAAAGGTACTGAGTAATCACCTACTGCCACGGTCCTGATGGAGAGCATAATGAAACCTTGCTTTAGAGAATACACGATGCAGTTTTTAACGCTTTTGTTTGATTGTTATGAATTGTTCGCTTCAGAAAAACTGATTCCCTTTTGCCTTTATAGATTTTCATAGGGGAGGTCTCCATGTATATTGTGAAGTCGACGAGGGAGGCTCTCATAGCCCAGGAGAAAACCATCGTGACAGGAGAGTGCTGTTACCTCAACCCCCTCATCCGCAGGATTATACGCTTCGTCGGTGAGGCTGAGAACCACAGGACCCCCCCCCCCCCGTTCCAGAAATCATATTTCAAATGGCTCTGTACATTGGGGTAAAACTGTAATTTTGCCCAAATCTGGATATGCAAAATCATAACTATATAAGCAAACTGGTACTTTATGCTGGCTGTGTTTAACTGCGGTTTCACCTTCGTGAAACATCAGCTCCCTGGGGCCTGGTGAACGTCAGAGATTACAGGGCGAGCGGTTCCTGGTACAGAGCCGGAAGCCAAGGCGGCCCACATTGATCAGCGCTGAGTTATAATCTTATTAAAATCCATCACTGTTCCTCGGCTAACCCCGGCGCAGCCAGCATCTGCATTTCCTGCTATCCGAGTATCAAAAACTCGATACACACGGAGCCCATGGCAGACGTCTTATTTGCATTTTAATTATATCATCTAGTGTAACGTTTTGCAACGTCCTTCATATGAATGGAACGATATGGGCGAGATGCATTCTAATGAGATCGGACATGTGGAACCCAGTAAAAAGGGACTGTTTACCACATGTCAGACTGTCTGCTGCCTGCTAGCATAATTAGCGCTCTCAGGTGCATCCAAGATATGGTATGAAAAGCTAACACCCCCACCACCAGCATCAACATGGCTTAAACCTGTGTGGTTCACAACATGACTTGATTAGGGGGACCTTTCAATCTTCTTTAAACCATGCAGGGATTTAAATGCCAGCGGTCACACACTAATGGTCATTAGCGATGGGTTTTGGGTGTTTCCCTTCGGTCTGGCTTTGTCCTGGCCCAGAACTGATCTTTCTAATTGTCTTAATTGAGTAGGTGTAATTCCACTCTGGGGCCTGTATTTTGCATTATAAAAAAAACCAGAGAGGGGGGGGACAGAGTGGTGTAACTAGGGGACAGTGTAGTGCAGTGTTTCCCAGTCTGGTCCTTTGGGACCAACAAACAGTCCTTGTGTGTGTGCTCCCTCTGAGCTCCCTGCCATCCAGTGCACATTTTTGCTCCCTCGCACCTGCCAGAGCTGGGAGGGAGCAGAAACATGGACTGTCTGTGGGTTCCGGGGGACCAGTTTGGAAAATGGTGGCTTAATGCAATTATGGACTCAATGCCAGGACCAGTATGAAGTTTAAATCTGACTGATTTAAAAAAATATATATATATCACTCTTTGCTGTGCCCTTTTCAGCAGCATCTTCAGTTGAGTTTCCCCATTGGCGGGGATCTGTAGAAATTCTGTTTGGATATAATATGAAGACACATCAAGCGATCCATCCAGGAGAAGGCTTATACTTAACATGTTGACTGCATGGGGGTGTGTTGAAAGCTTTGGTTGCCTGATAAATTATTGATTAGAGACTTGGGCAATCCTGTCCCCAGGGCTTTGATTATTGTGTCGAGCATGTGCATAGAAAACGATCTGTGCAGGAGCTGTGTGGTCGTCCACACCAGTAACCAGATGGGATATTTTGTTCTTTCCTTTGTTCCTTGCCGTTTGATGTCATCGATCGCGTGTGGCCTGCCGTAAGCTGGGGCCCGCAGTCTGGCCACCCCTACTGAGAGATGGGGATAATTGGTTTACTGGGGTGTGGCAATTTCATAGCCAGCTAAGCAGGCCTGCCCAAGGTCTTTATAAACAATGGCCTACAATGTGTTTGTTGTTTTTTAGCAAATATTAGTTCTAATTATGAGTTGTTAAATGCACCATATTAGAGATGGTTTGTTTAATCTTCTGCCTCGTTATGATCCCTTTTGTTCCATAAATTGTGAATATATCTCCTTTTTGCCTTGTCTGTTTAGCTACCATCCATGTAATAACACATTATATAATTTGACAAAATGTCAGTTTTTCACTTATGTAATAGCGCCCCCTATTTGTAAACTTGAATGCATCAATTTCTCTATTTTTAAATACAATTGCATATTATGGTGGTTATTGCAGAATTTAGGAGTTGTACTTTCTAATGACGAAAGAGCAGCCAAAATGGATGTAATGAATGGATGTCTTCATGGACACTTTATCATTATTACATAATGCGGTGCTGTTACATGTGTTGTTCAGTCCTTAAGTGAGGTCTCTGCGAGTTCTGCCAGTCTCATTTGGGTTCTGATGATGCCACCATTTCTGCATTTTGGCAGGCGTTTTCGCTTTCGGCCTGTTCGCCACAGACATCTTCGCCAACGCTGGCCAAATCGTGACCGGGAATCTGTCGCCGTACTTCCTGAACGTGTGCAAGCCCAACTACACGGGGACAGACTGCCGCTCCCACCACCAGTTCATCGCCAACGGCAACATCTGCACCGCGGATCGGGTGGTGGTGGAGCGAGCCAGGAGGTCCTTTCCTTCCAAGGATGCATCGCTCAGCATTTACTCGGCCGTCTACATGACGGTGGGCGCACAACCGTCATTCGGCTATAGGGGGCAGCACACTGACATTCTTTAAGTAAATGCGTAGCAGCCTGTTTTGACTAATCGCAGGGACACCAGAGAGAGGCTCCAGGGAACTAGACATGTGCACATAAGTAGCATACAAATCCTTTGCCCTACTTCTGTATGGCTGCCATCGAGGCCTGTACTCTTTCACATTTAACCGTGCTTGTATTTCCCCCTCTCCCAAGCCAAGATGTGTTCAACGTACAAAGACTAAATTTTTCATGAACTTGCTATCTTTCATCTGTAGTGTGTGTCCCTACCTTGTGGGGCAGTGGGAGGTACAGTCAAGATACTCGCGCTTAAAAGCGCTTCACAAAAAAAGGATGATGTCATTTAATGAAACATAAAGGGTTGTGTGTGTGCAGAGCTGTGCGTGTGTGTGCCTGCCTGCCTGCCTGTGTTCTCCATAACATCTTGAGTATCATCAGTTCCTCTTTTCTTGGGGGATCATTTTGACTCCCACGTGTCATTAGGGAAGCAGACTCCTCCCCACCATTATGCTTGATGATGCCATATAAATGGGCTGATCCTCCCACTGCGTTTTCCCCTCCCTGGATTACCCCCCCCCCTCCCAGATGTACATCACCAGCACAATAAAGACGAAAAGCAGCCGGCTGGCCAAGCCGGTGCTGTGCCTGGGCACCCTGTGCGCAGCATTCCTCACGGGCCTGAACCGGGTCTCAGAGTACCGGAACCACTGCTCCGACGTGATCGCTGGCTTTATTCTGGGGAGCACCATCGCCCTCTTCCTGGTAGGGGCTGCTGAAGAGCTGGCCTTCCCTCTCTCTCTCTCTCTCTCTCTCTCTCTCTCTCTCTCTGTCTCCCACACACAAACCCACCAGAGGGTGGGTCTCCTGGGAAACTGCAGACAGGTGTCCGGGCGTGATAGGGTGAGTGCTGCTCATTTCTGATTGGCTGTGCAGATATAGTGCCAGCGCTTTGGCTCTGGGTCACATGGCCTGATGTGGAATCGCATCATTGATTATCGTTTCTTTTACATTGACGTCATGGCTGTAGGATCAGATCTTGACTCGTGATTTGCAGTCTCGCTGCCCAGCTGCTGTAGTAGCCTTAAGACATGCATAATTTCAGCATCTGTTGGCTTATTTCATACTTCACATTGCACTGTTACATGTTTTGGTAACACTTAACTCGCGGCACAAATAATATATTAATTAATGTATTAACCAGAAATTAGGTGTGACGTACTGGTCCTGTGTTCCTTCATCAATTAATCCTAACAGCTCATGTATTTCATGCAGTTACTATAGTTGTTCGTGATTTATACTTGAGTAGTAATTGAGTTACTAAGTTGTGTCCTCTTAAGTAAAGCGTTACCAATGTTTTGAAAATGTCCCTCAGAGGTACAACAGACAGTTTCCCCTGCTGCACTCAAACCGGTGGCCAATTGGTCCCTGAGTCAGTCGTCTTACCCATCATGCTCGCTGCCTCTCCTGGGCCATGTGGCTAACCGTGAGTGTCTCCTTTGGCAGGGGATCTGTGTGGTGCACAACTTCAAAGGCGTCCACGCCACCCCTGTCAAGCGGAAAGGGGAGGAGTACCGCGGCCTGCCCCTCATGACCTTCCCGCGGGTCGAGAGCCCCTTGGAGACCCTCAGCGCACAGGTACACAAAGGGCCCGTGGGTCGAGAACCCCGCCTCTGCTCTCCGTACTCACATTCCATACTTTTTTTAAAAAAAAAAATATATATAGATTAGTTTTACTTATTAATTTTTATTTATATGCCTTTTACCGAGTGGTTTTATCAAACTCTCCTGAAAAATTGAGAACCTGCAGGGCTGTTGTCAACCTAAACTATGCTGCTATTCCTTATTTTCTTAGAAAAATAGTAAATAAGACTGGGTGTGGAGGTCCCGGGTGCCAGCCAGATGGCATAAGACTGGGTGTGGAGGTCCCGGGTGCCAGCCAGATGGCATAAGACTGGGTGTGGAGGTCCCGGGTGCCAGCCAGATGGCATAATAGATTTGTTCTGCTGTCGGAACTTATCAGTGCCCGTTTCCATGACCGTATTACGGTTACACTTATAAATGTATCAGATTTTTTCGACTGATGGCGACTGCTCGTTAATGCCCCCCCCCACCCCAGGCAGGTAACTCAGTTCAATGTCATTTTTTTTTTTTCTTCCTTTCCAGAACCATGCGGCGTCGATGACCGAGGTCACATGACTAAAGGGACAGCACAGGGTCACATTCGCCTCACCTCAACACCTCTAGACACAAGGATTTTTGTACTGTGTCACACCCTCGGAAGAACAGTATTATGTTGTATGTAGTTAGAAGCAGATGTTTTTTTTTGTACATTTTGTATAAGGAAGTGCTGTAGTTAATCCCACTGTCCGCTTTGAACTATTACATGGTCAAGATTTATGCATCCCTTCTCTCCTTTTACGTTATAGAGCAAATATATATATATATAATATATATATAAATGAAAAAGATATTGAAATATTGATGTCGTTATGTGGTATTTGTACGAGCAAATCTTTTTATTATGGTTTCTGTAAATCTTTGATGATTTTGTATCATTATTTTTGGTTCTCTGTACAAAACTCAATATTTTTTGGCTAACTTTTGCCTGCAATTCCTCAGCAATGTTTTGGTATTTAATATCTAGGAAAAAAAGTGAAATATTGTGACAGCCTGAGTTCACGTTGCGTGTTTTTTACTTTCGCATGGAAGCATACAATCTTTATATCGCAGATCGAACCCTATTTGTACATTGTTTTCTTAAAAGTTGGCATTTCCTCCGAAATGCTGTATATTTTTTCTTGATTTTTACATTTGTCCACAAAATAAATAGTCGGTAGCCTCATTCTGCGTCGTTATTGTGTGAGGTGTAAGATTTTGTGCAGGTGCTGTTTATATCAGCGTTTCTCAAACCCATCCCTGGAGACCCCAGACAGTCCACAGTTTTGCTCCCTCCCAACTCCCAGGGAACTGAGAGACCAAGAATGTGGACCATCTGTAGGTCCCTCAGGACTCAGTTTGAGAAACACTGGTTTAGATGAGAGCTGTCTGTCTGTTTAATTACCTACACATGGGAATCTAACCACCAAGACATTGTACCAGTCAGTGTGTCCATCCATCGTTGCCACTGTCAATGTATGATTCACTATCAATGTAGCATTAATAATGATGATAAATACCATTTGTATAGCACCTTTCACAAACCCAAGTTCCAGGCAGTTCAGGAAGAGAGATGTTCAATAAACAGGAAAGTCTTTTTAATTCAGATTTAAAAGTAGAAAGGGAAGAACAGTCAGCAAGAGGTTGGGGAAGAAAATTCCAGAGTTTGGGGGCGATGGCTCTGAATGACCTGCCACCCTTAGTGAGAAGCCTGGTGTGAGGGACAAGGAGCAGATTGAAGCTAGATGACTGGAGAGAGCAAGGGAAAGAGTGAGTGAGTGGTCAGGAGAATGAGATGGGGGCACAAGGCTGTGTACTGCCGTGAAGGTAGCAGGATATTGAATTTGATATAGTACAGAACTGAAAAGCAGCGTAACTGAGAAGACAGGAGTGATGTCACCAGAGCCCTACTCATTGTCACCTTCGTCGACTATTGCCACCGTTTGTATCATGACTAGCTTAGCCGCCCTATTCCAGAACAGACTGTTGAAGTTTTAGTGCTCAAAATCAGTGATGACACATGAGAAACTGTATTTCTAGGCTTTTAATGGAACTGCACATCATCTGTGAGCTCAGTCTGAGAGCTTCTGAGGTTGCACTGCTAGGTCACAGTAATGAGATCTTTCCCTGTGCATGATCGTGACAGGCAGGAGGCCCCAAAAAGGGACGTCAATTCAGCAGTGGGTTGCCAGGCTGAGGATCTTTTTCAGGACACTGGTTTTGGGGGACTGCTTCGGGCATCCTTCGTTGTGAAAGCTACGGCCTGCTGAAGCTTTTCTGTCAGTCGAGACTGAAGCTGGCTGTTCCCTAGGATCCCCTTGCAAGGTACTGGGGGAATTATAACGCCTCTGGACATGGTAGTAAAGCCCTTTGCTGGTCCCAACTTGGGCATTATGGTTAGGGCTTTCCTGACCAGCACACTAATGGAGCTTAGGAAACCTTTTTGTGCATCATAGATGAGATTCCTGCACTGTGTATTAAGTTTATATTACATTGTGGAGACCATTTTTCAGGTACCCACAGAGATCTGTGAATTCAATCAAAAGTAAAAATGTGTTTTGTTTGGTTACTTATGGTTAAGGTTGGGGCTGGGTAGGGGTTAAGGTCAGGATTAGAGATTTCTCCATAGAAAGATATAGTTACAAACTGGTGTGTATTTTCTCCGTGTACTGAAGATATCCCAATGTACCTGACATCTCAAATCTCAATGCAGTTATCTCTTCATACATATTCCTTGCTCAGAAAATTGTCCTTCATAAACCAATAAAATGCCTATTTTTCCCTTGGTCTCCAAAATAGTAAGCTTTCATTGAACTAATACTGTTTTTATGACAGTACAAAATGTTATGAAAGTGCAGAATATTCTCAGTACCAACTATGAAATTGCAAAAAGCAGCACGTCTGCTGCTGCATTTTTGGGCCCTTCGCCGGACACAGTCTAGCCTCGTGAAAAGGTTGGCAAAAAAAACAAGATTCTCCAGCGGGGTTTGCAATAGTGAGGAATTTGCCCTGATGAAAGTCCATCTCACACGTCAAACTTTCCACGATGAAGAGCAAACGGGAGCCAAGGAAGGGTATGGAAAGTGTCAGAAGGGAAGGCTGGCGTTCAGCTGCGGCTCCTATCAGAAATAAGTCCCTTTCATGTTCTGTCCATTGAGATGGGCATTGAACTATATGTGACCACCCCCCCCCCCCAAATGGTATACAGGACTGGATACCTTAATAATCTGTCTTGCAATGGGAATTAAACCACTAAAAAAAACAAAATAGCTGACTCACCTGAACTGGAGGTGCAGTGTTTTCAGAGGAAGTGCATCGTTGTGGTTGAAATCCCAGAGCTGGCGGGATGGTTTCACCGTTTGGGCCCCTGAGCAAGGCCTTAACCCCCAGCTGCCCCAGGAACTGACTGGCATCCTGCTTTCTCAGAACATGCATATCGCCTTGGATAAAAGTATCTGCTAAATGACTGCAAATGTAGGTGTGGAGGGTGTGCCTGAGTGAGGCACGTGTCCCCAATGTGATGTCCAAAAATGCCCGAGTGACACGTGTGTCCCCAATGTGATGTCCAAAAATGCCTGAGTGACGCGTGTGTCCCCGATGTGATGTCCAAAAACACCCTTCAAGGAAATCATTTGACGTTTATTTGGAACTTTATTTGTGGCTAAAATGAAACCGACCGACTGAAGATTCAGCAAAAACAACCTGAACATAATGGCAGGGAAGTAGGAAGTAGGCAGATGGCGGTGTGAGCAAATTCCGATGTGTAATGGAGCTTCTGGGAATAAACCCAGGGCTCCCTTTCACAGCTTACTATTGGCCAAAGCGGAGACATAATCGGCAGCCGGTTATCTCCCTTTCAGCTTCCCGACATGGCGATCGGCCGTGCTTTGCCGTCTGACCAGTGGTGTGGTTCCTCACATGGTCAGGCTTTTGTGGTGGGAAAGAGATGCGCCATTTATGCAAGCACACAAAGTGGGTAACCAGCCGTGAGATGGGGGGCCGGACGAATTGTCTGGGGGTGTCAGGCATCAAATCGCTCTGACTTGAGCTTTCCTGGGACTCCACTGAGGAGCAGCTGCATTCATACATTATTAACAAGCCTTTGAGTTTTCTGAGCTTTTGCATCATCGCCGAAGGTGACCTGGACCCCGCCGTGTGGCGGGTCTCCTGCTTTCCTCGACACACTTCAGAGACGTGCGCACGCACGTGCTCCCTCGCCGAATGTGCATGACCTGCTTCAAAGTGTTTTCAAGTGCAGACCAGCAGCTTTGAAGGTTCTTGTACGACTGTAGAGTTCCAATTTTCAGAAGAACTGGTATTTCCAAAATAGTGTGTGCAAACGGATAGTCTTCAGTTATGAACAAAAGTATCTGTTCCAGGTTTCTGAGGTTACCACGTCCCCACAGAAGGAGAAACCATCCAGTAGCTCGGATGAATCCTCGGCAAGAAGACACAACCAGAACGTGTCTCCGATAGCCCATGTTTAAGGGAGAGCTGAGGATGGACCTATGATTCCGTGGTGGTGGTCGTCGTTTGCTGGTACTGCTCCAGTTCCTCCTTCTTCTTAATGGCCAGCTGTAGCTCCTGCTTGATGATTCGAATCTGGGTCTCTAGATCAGAGAGTTCCTGAAGTATAGGATTCCTGGCCACACCGAGTAAGTCGGTCTTTCCGTTGGAGGTGGTCTGCAGGGCGATCTCCGTGTTGGCTGATGCTGGGGCGATCTCCTTGCACTGTATGTATTCTCGGTCATTCTGCTGACCCCCTTGGACCGGAAGCTTCCGGCGGTTGTAGTTGGAGCTGGAGTCATTCCACTGGGCTTGATTGTTTTCGACGTTGTTGCTTGGAGTGAACAAAGGAAAAATGGATTAAAAAAAATTTTTCCCAGTGCTTATTCATTCTGTCTGCCTCCCTGGACACTGTGCCGGTATTGTCTGTGAAACTGATTTATTTTACTTAATTTCATTTCCAGTGTGCACACATTTCGTGGCAATGCAAATCAGCGGATTCCACATTTAATTTCTCTCATAGGCTCGTTTTGCTAATTAGTATCCCATCTGCAGAAATCGCAGCAAGCCCCATCTTCTAATTGGAACCCGGGCTTAGTGAAACGCACAGCCTGCTGTGCGTCCAGTAGCACTGCACGTATCTTCGGAGCTTTAGCCATGGTGACATCAGAGGAAACCTTGCACTGCCCAGAAATCTCTCGCTTACTCATGCGTGACTAGACATCGACGTGCACGTGTTCCACAGGTTACTCAGATGCTTGGGTGTGGAGCAGCACACAGCCTTTTATGACACGGATGAGAATTTCATTAAAACAGGGCTCCCCAACCATTTTTCCCAGTGAGCCAAATTTCATCAGTAACACAATGGCAAGGTCCACTCAGGGGGGGTCCAGGAAAATTTTGCATGAAGTGATTAATAGGCTAACATACAAATTTTAAGGGGTCGCAACACGAAAACATTGTTTCAGATGCGCAAGTATGTATATTATCTACTAGATTTTTATTAGAATTTACCCTCGAGTTTTATTGACAATAACAACAATAATTTGTTATCCCACATTTGTTCCACAAGTGTAATTGACTGCCTGATCCCAACCTCAAATAAATATGACCTGTAACTGCTACTTTTCAGACACCCTTGTTGCATAACGCTAGTTCAGCCTTCTAGCTAACGTAGCCTAAGTAATATTAGAAATGTTACCTATCTCATAGATACCATGTTTAAGTTTGACCTTTGAAGCCGTGTTGAAAGGAAAGGAAGGGGAGGCGGGGCTAAAGTGGAACAAACCATTGTTTACTGGAGGGGTAACCTATATAGTTTCTGAGCTCAGGTGATTATATCTGACAAGCTGTAAATTAGGAGAACTCCTATGAAACTTAATTAATTACGTTGAGTTTGATTTATATAATAATTATGTTGCTCAAAATTGGAATGGAACATGAGCTGGTGACCCAAAGGGAAGAGTGGTAGCTGCCACCCTGTTGATCCAATACTGGGGGAGGGGGGATCAATGGAGCGGGGCGGACGTGGACCGGAGTCCGCAGTTGGAAACCGCTGCATTACATCATGCATTCTGAAGGAAGTTGGATAGTTTGAGGCCTACCTCAATTTTTTATTAAACATTATTCTTTTAAACTTTTACCATGAGATACAAGTGGGCATCGCAGTGGTGAGCTGAGTCCTCCCAAAGTCAGCTCTCACCATTCATTTAAATGAAACTACTTTCACCGTAACCGTTCAACTGATATTGCCTGGCTTATGCGACTCTGGCGACAGGCCCAGTGGGTAACGGCTGGCTGAAGCTCTTGCTTTTCTGCTGCGGTGCGTAAGATGCCAGCACAACTGTTGCAGAGCTCAGAATCAAGGTAAGGTTTTTATATACTTAAAAACAAGCATAATATTATTACTAAACCACTTAGCTAATATGGATCCCTAAAAGCTTTATACACTTGTGCTTTCTTATATTTGCATTGCTAACAGGTGAAATGTTTTTACAAGAAACAACAGCCTTCACATCATTATCGGGGAATCTTATCAGAAGCAGT
>JABFEA020000119.1:23255610-23266579 GCA_019775915.2 Cyphomyrus plagiostoma | reverse complement strand
GTCTGTCCTGTCTTGTCTGTCACTTTCATAGTTTGTTCTGTTCTGTATTGTCTGTCTAATGTACGCAAGGGGCAGTGAGAAACGTAATTTTGATTCCTTCGTATGTCTAGTACATGTGAAGAAATTGACAAATAAAACTGACTTTGACTTTGACTTTGAATACACTCCCTGGACTAAACACACGCAATGGATCACCTAAAGGACCCGAGGAGCCAACACCCACCCAAACTTTTTAGTAGAACCTTCTGAGATGTTTAGTAAACAACTAATCCAACAGATGGGTTTGTGCATTTGCCTGTTTTTTTTAAGACATAAATCAGTCGACTGTGTTAGCGAAGCCGCTTTACAGCTGGCGACGGATTGTTGGTTCCTGAATGCAACTCACTGACAGTCATCGTTAAATTAATGAGCCCGTTTCTGAGCGTGAGCAGCGTGCACATAAACAGGCCGACTTAAAACAAAGATCTGACACGGTGAAAGTAAACATCACACTTAGTCTATTTACTAGTGTTTAAATGCGACCATTCGGTGGCGGTGTGACAACCGACTCTAATTTCTGTCAAAACATTACAATGAATAAACTATATTTGCTGGAGGCGATTTGTAAGAGGTGAAGATGACAGTCTTTTCTGCTTCCAGCTTTTATGTGTCCTATTTGCATTTTTATATTTGTTTCACATGGTCCTTGCTTGTGTGGGGATACCCACTGTTAGTACGGTTGGACATGGCAATTCTTAATGAATGATGCCTGCTTTATTTTCCCCCCACCCCAGGTCAAGAACCCACCCACCCCTGATGTTGAAGGGGTTTTGGGTTCTTTCTGCTACAGTGCAAGTGGTTTATAAAGTAGAAAATGATATTTAAATCTGATTTGAGATTAATCATTTCTATGTCACTCTCCTCAAGAGCGTGCTCTGGCTGAGCTGTCAGTCAGAAAATAAGTTATTGATTGGAAGATATAAATATTTATGAATGACAAACTGGGATTATCACTGGGAGTGAGAATTTACCTGGTGACAGAGTCACTGATACGGAAAACACAAGGTCAGGCAGATCAGCTGAGGATGTGCTTTTTAAGATGTGTTTAAAGAAAGACAGGCAGTCTTCTGGCAGTGTCAGAATTCAGACTTGCTGGGGCCTATCTGACACACAGTTCACGTTTCTCATTCTCCTGTTGGTTCTCTGCCCGTTTGTCTGACTGAAAGAGGCTCTGTTAGGCAGGTGATGTTCCCTGTGCTCTCCTGTCTCTAACCTCTTATTTCACTCTCCTCTCCTTTGGGTTCCTCACTTGAACCTTTAACGATGTTTTCTTTTTGTGTGAGAAGTCCATCAGGCCTTTGGTGTCCTGATCATGAAGACCTCCATGAAGACCTCCATGAAGACCTCTATGAAGGCCTTCAGGCACATCCTGGTCTTACAGGCTGTTTTATGGCTAAAGAAAATTACGGTTTGTGTTTAATTGCTGTTAAATTGTGTGTTTCTGACGCACATTTCATGCAGTCGCAGTATTCAGTAGCTGATTCTTTTGCTTTTCCTCTTCTCGCATCATGCTGATGCCCCAGGCCTCGACCAGCTGTGTGTAACACCGTGTGAAATGAAGATACTCATTTGTAACCTGCAAGCCCCTGCATGTGCCACACCGGCCAGCTGGAAGCCCCCCCTGTCTTTTGGCCCCTGTCTGATCCTGGGCTTGTGGCCCTTTCCCCGAGCAGGCAGCCATGACGGAGCGCGGTGTCCGTGTGTCCGCAGGAAGCCGCGCCTCGGTACGGCAGACTTGCAGCACACCGCGGAAATTACTCACCGCGGCAATGGGGCAGTCACACCCCCCCCTCCCCGGTGCTTCATGCCATTAAGAAACCCATCCGACTCAGGGAGCGTGTGACATAACAGCTGTGAGGCTGCAGCTGGGAGCAGGATTGCAATGGATAGGGTGTGTAGATTCTGACTCACTGACAACGGTGCCTTTTAGTAAAAGTCATTATGCTGAGATCAGTTATTACAATTAATGCAAGTCTTGTCTCTGGAAAAACCCATGTAATTAAGGTTTTTTTTCCCCCCCCTTGGCAGCTGTAATGATGGGCTTCCCACTAAAATGATGGGCTGCATTTTTATCTGAACAAAAGGACATACCGTTCAAGATAAACTGGTCCAGTGCTAAATCAAATGGATTATATGTTGGCCGGCAGGATTGTTTGTGACTGTGTGTGTGTGTGTGTGTGTGTGATTAAGTTTCTATTACATGATTTTTCAGTTCTCCACAAAGATCTGTGACTGCAATCAAAAACTATTTAGTTTAGTTACTTATGGTTAAGGTTTTTCTGGTCCCCATTTGGATAGCCTCAATTTAATAAAAATCTGTGAATGCGATCAAAAAACTAAAAATACCAAAGGTCTTGTATTTTGTTTCGTCACTTATGGTGAAGGTTAGGGATGGGTTGGGGTTAAGGGTGTCGTTATTGGGATTAGGGTTTTTCCCACAGAATGGAAGGTCCCCGTTTAGATAGGTATGCCAATGTGCATGCGTGCGTGCAAGTGGGTGTGTGCATGTTCTCACACACTCCAGACTGAGTTGAAAGCTGGGGATGTGTCGGCACGTGAAGCGTAGGGTCTCAAATGATGGCGCAAGAGCCCAGGAGAGAGAGACAGGAATCGCTGGAAGGTCACACAGCTCACAGATTCTGCCCTTCCCCATGGAACTTTAGCAGTAAATGAGCAAACAATAGTAGTGCTTGATTGTCAGGCAGCTGCGACAGAGGCTATAAGTAAACTCACATCAGTATCTGACCCCACCTTAGGATGAGGCCAGGCTAAAAGATTAAATCGTTGGTTGAAAAACCCAACTGGTGCTTTACCACAGATTTTGGAGGAGATAGCCTTGGGGTCAAAGCTGAGGACGTGTCGCAGTGCAAATAAGGGACAAGGTGTAATATAATGGATGTGTGTGAAATGTGGCTAGAATTGTTTTCTTATTTGCATTACAAAACTCGCAAGTGTTTTGAGTATAAATGTCTCATTTCTCGGCGATCATCTGAGCTTTATTGTAGTGTGCGCTCGAATGTGCTCCCAGAGACGATGTCTGACTTGGAGAAAACAAATACAGAAACAAAGTGGCCATTGAGTATTCTGCTCTCGTTCAGATTGTAATCTTCATTTCATGAATTATCGCGTAAGCCGCAATTAGTCTCTCACAAATGTATTCTAAAACAAAATAATAATAAAATTGGACGCAGCATAAAGCCTCTGCCATTACCGTTATCAGAGTTTGTCTCTCTTCCTGAGAGGAAGACTGATCTCGGAACAGCCGATGTAAGATATGAGCACGCTGACATTTTCTGATGTATATCGTGCCACTTGTCCATGCCAAACACATGATAGATTTTTCTCATTTTGCTGCCCCAATTCACATGAAAGGGTGACATCTGTGATCTTGGGTTTCTCTGATGGACATCCCTGATGGATATTCCTGATGGATATCTCTGATAGATATCCCTGATGCATATCCCTGATGGATATCCCTGATGCATATCCCCGATGGATATCTCTGATGCATATCCCTGATGCATATCCCTGATGGATATCTCTGATGCATATCCCTGATGGATATCCCTGATGCATATCCCTGATGGATATCTCTGATGCATATCCCTGATGGATATCTCTGATGCATATCCCTGAAGCATATCCCTGATGGATATTCCCTGGCGCTCCCTCTCTTCCGGCCCGTGTCCCCAGGACTCGGGCAGCCCGAGATTCTGATGCTGGTCACCAGTGTTGAATGAGAGTGTGTTTACATCAGTTAGGGTGCGTCTAACAATGTGGATGAAAGAGTTCAGGCTGCCTGCCCAAAATGTTCCAAAGACAAGGCTCTTGTGTGTCAGATTCACGGTGTGTGACGCCTCCTTCAATGCTTCCAATGCAGTGCATCACTCTGGTGCTGAGTGCAGTATGTACCCACTGTCCCTGAGGTGGTACTTGTTTTATAGTTGTTTAGTGTGTGTTCTTATCTTTAATTGGAATGATTTTTTTTCCCATTCATGATTGTATATTTGGACTTGCGCATGCAGTGCATTAGAAACATTGCAAACTCTGTCTGAATACTGTCATTATCAAAATGTGTCCAGAGATAATTGTGGGTGGAGCGGTATGGGAAATGTGCTTCGCTGAGAGAGAGGTTTGTAAATGCTAGTTCTGCATTTCCGAGTTGTCTGGCCCCTAAGCAGTGACACTGCGGAATAATCGATGCTACTGACAGACACAAAAAAGGATATTCCCCACAGCGCTGGCTAATTACGTTCAGGGGAATTTAACACTTTTTAACATCCAGTACCTGGCACAGTGTTTCCTAATGTTTACGTGATCAACGTTTTGGAAATAACCTTGTAAATATCAAGCCTGTTGCTGATTGGATTCATGGATGTTTCTGAGTTTGGGGTCAGCTGCTTCTGTTGGGGTTGTGGGGGAACAGCTTGTGTTATGGGACTAGGCTGTAATATTTTGTTTGTAAAAAAGGTGGTGCCCATTTTTCTGAACACCTTGTTTATCTCACGTGATCTTGTTATATTTCTTGAACATCATTGCCCACAGACCAATATACATCCATGAAGCATGAAATTGGGAGGTTTGCACTGATTATTACCTAAGGATGGATGGGCTGCTTCTTCCCCATGTACCTGACTCCCCTTCAGAAGACTATCATTGCTGTAAGGCTACCAGTATTTTCTTGCGGAGCTTTGTAATAGATGTAAATAAGCTTTGATCTCTTGCTTCTCAGATCGGCTCCCGTGAAAGTCTCCAGCGTCTTGTACCAGCCTCTGGGCAGGTGTTATGACCTCGTTCTTTTATCGGCCCCAAAAAAGGTTCCCATAGAAACACTGCAGAAAGCCCAGTGTGAGCTTGACGTTAGCGATTAGTCAGTCATGTGACACTTAACACAGCCGCTCGCGGCACGCCATAGCCGGTAGCGGCTGGATCAGTGATTCTTTGTGCATGATGCACGTGGCTTTATCTAACCTTTTTTAAGTGTGTACTGGTGTGACCTCAGCTGCATGACACTAGTAGGAGTCAGGTTGTAAAGTAACTGTTCAGCGGGGGCTTTTTATTTGAGGAGACTTGGTCACCCGTTTGCATGCCTGCCTATCTCACTGCTGCAGCCCCGGCTAAACGCCATGATTAGCGTCCGTTGGGGCCCTCAGTGACCCGCACCCTTGGCACAGGAGAGTAACATGCACTGTTCACACGCCCTGTTTGTGTGTAGTAGTGAACAGTTACTATGTAGTATTACTTCTCATACTAGAAACTCTTATCTGGGCGTCTTTATTTTCACGCCGTTTGTCTTGTGTGGAATGACGTCTTTCACTCCTATGGGATGGATCTTTCATCCCGCGAGAGAGCTCACAGCGTTTTGTGCTCTGCTGTCATGGCGACCGCATCCGGATGATGGTTGATGGACTGCCGGTGAGAGGTGCTGGATGTTTGGGCCAATTCTAGTCACCGTTCCTCATTGGGTGTCTAATGCAGTGCTTTTAATGTTTAAATTGATTTTGGATTCACTGAATTCAAATTGTGGAAGCTGTTTTTTTTTCCTTTAGTGTACTAAATCCCTTTAAGATATTAAATAGCAGTAGAAAATAGTTTTTTAAGGTCTATTTGCTTCAAGTGCAAAGCATGTCCGTGACATGGACAGCTTGGATGTGGTCCGTCTTTCTTTCTTCCCCGTCTTGCAATTCTGCTTGTTTATTGAAAAGCCTTTTCCATCTCCCTCCTGCCACTGTCCGCTCTGAAAAGGGAATTTGCTGAGTGAAGCTGCCCACAAACCTGCCTGTCTTCCGCGGTCTGGCCCCCACGATGGCATTAGCTCTCGGACAATAGGTGGCTGATCACACGGGCTGGCGGGCACACAGATGTGCCTGAGACCCGTTAGGCTTGTAAAGTCGTCGCCTGTCGGTGTAACAGACATAATGACTAACGCTGAGCTCCGGCCTTCACTGAATAACTAAGCTCCTTAATGCTGGTGAATATGGGGAAACCGGTGGCGTGTGAACGTGGCAAATTGACACTCGTGCCGAGGCGTCGGAATTAATCATCATGCCAGCTCACGGCAAGGGCAGGCAAATCAGCAGTGAATGTACCGCGGGTGACAGGGCAGACCAATCAGTAGGCCAGATACTCAAATAAAGGGGTCCGCTGGTCTTGGGCAGTTATTGTTAGGTCCTGGGTGGACCTGCGCTGATACCTTTAGCAAGTGATTCTGGGATGCATCATTTTAGCAGCTCTAAAATGCATTTCGACTTCCCTAAGTTTTCGTGACTAAATGTGGGCATACGAACAGATGATCCTTTCTTAGGGGAGTATGATCCAAGGAAGGATCCAAACTGTGTCACAAATGGGTGGCTGTGGGTTATAGTTAACCCCCCCCCCTCCAGGCCTCTGGCAATGAAAAGGACATTTTAATTCATTTTCGTAGCTTCAACAATACATGTCCGCGCTGAGAAATCTTTCTGTCCTTTTCACGTCCCGTTCCAGCCCTTGGAAATGAAGGGCCAGGCTAACACTCTGTCAGGTGACTGGAAATTAGTCACATTGAAATCGGTTCTTTTATAAGGCAGATTCCTGGGTAATGAACCTACTATTAAACATGGAAATTCTGCTTTAAATTGTGCCTTCTGCTGTTGATTAAGGCTACTTTCTTGCAGTTAAATGAACTTTTTCATCTATGAACGGACTGGCCAGCTAAGGTTTTGTATTCCGGAGATGAAGGGGCGGCACTGACCTCCAAAAGTGATACTTTTGTCTTGAAATACAAAGGCTGTGCCCATCTCTCTGGTGCAGCTCACCTTTGCCCTTCTGCTCCCAGGGTCACTAGCGAACTCGCATGAGAGCCACGGCAGACTTGTGAGAGTATACGGCGTGAGCGTGGCATCATTATGCGAAAGTCCAAAGAGACTAATTTCAGCCATTAAACTATCATCTACCGCTACATTAATGCAGGCAACATAGCTGAACCCCTTTATCAATTTTTCCCATGTATTACCTCCTTTCTTTTTTAATAAAAGCTGCTGTATCCCATCTTCAGGCCTTTTGAAACCGTTAACCCTCACCGACATCCTCCCGAGCATCTCCCGCACAAACGCGCCAACGTGTCGCTCGCGATTAGCGGCAGGGAGCTAGCGTAGCTTAGTGCCAACTACCAAGCCGCCTTCCTGGAAAGACCAGCGCTGGCCCGTCCGCCTCGGCCGCACGCCTCCGTTTTTGCTGACCGCGGGCGCCTGCCCGGCCGTTAAATCCAGAGGTATATCTTTTTTTGAACAGCAGACTGAATCTGCTGAGCTCTCTGCAGACATGGGAGACCTCAGAACCACCGAAGATCTCACAGAAGTGTGGATTGGATTAGTGCCAGTCAGGGAAAAAATTGTTTCTACATTGTGTTCTCTGCATTTTGAGGATGCATAAGACTGTAACAGAGAGCTGATATATTGTCCTGCTAGGAAATTATTACTAGTATATTTATGTTATGGCAAGGAATGTTTTGGAAGAGGGGGGAGGGGTCAGCAGCCCTTACTATAAATGAGTATATATATATAAGCTGGAAATATGCAAGGGAGATGCTGCCCGGGAATAAATATGCCTTTAAAGTTCTCCTTTTGAAGTCCGAGTCAGATAACTGAAATATAAATTGATATGGTGCTGTGTTCTCTGCCTTTACAGGCATGGTGTTTAATAAGGTGGCTCTGAGGTTCACAATTCTGTTTGGCTGCTGATAGTTTTTCTAGACCAATCCGTGCAGCACGCTTTGCTAAGCTGGACTCCACCTGAACTTTGAAAGCATTCGGCAATTTGTGTTGACAAAGTAAAGATTAAGAGGCTGCAAATCTGCGTGGGGGGGGCAGCTGGGTGGGGGGAGTCACCCGATTGATTTACAGTGGGATATTTGAGAGCGTCTGCCGTGATTTCCGCCAAATGACTAGAAGGCTTCTCCCGATTTGGAGACGTGGGGGGGCACCCCGTCGAGCAGGTTGTCTTCAGCTCAGGGGGACATGCGATGCAAATTGGCTGCGCTGGAGCCTCGTTCCGCAGCTGGCGGCTCCCGATAACGTTGCGCTTTCAGAGCATGCGGTGCGCGGGAGATGCATGTTCAGCGCTCTTCCGAGTGTCTGCAGGAGATGCGGATATGCGATCACCTGCGCCAACACCCATGCTGGCACCCGCAATCAGACTGCCGGGAACTTTCCGCCAAGCTCTTATGGTCCGATAACATCCAGCTGCAAGGTGAGTGCAGGGAGCAGGTTCCGGAGGTCCAGTCTAAAATCTGCGGCGTACTCTTCTGAAAAACTGCAAAGAAAGTCCTTTTCTGCCATCTGAGCTTCAGAAGGCCTTTGGGTTAGGGGTCCGTTTTCTGGGAAGCTGGTTGTAGAAACGTGCGTCACGGCTAACAAATGGGCCTGCTGAGCCGCCCCCTCTGTGGGGCTTGGCGTGCTTCCGTACAGCTCTCCGCGGAGCATCTCGCATTGTCCCGGAACAGCAGCCTCTCGTGCTGCGTCTGAGACGTGTCGAGAAGATCCTATTAGTCACGGTTGCACGGCAACAACGGCGGTAAACGGTGACGAATGACTCCCTGCTGAGAAATTCCCAGAATCCCTCTGCAAATACCTCAGCTTTAATCAGAACGACACACACACGCTCCATCCCCCCCAGGCTCTCGGTGTTTACTCATAAAAGTGACGTTCACTCCGGAGTGCATTTGACGCAGTCGGTGGCGGTAAACATGTGGGGGTGCGTCTGTGTCGACTTTCTGGATGGCCCCGAATCGGCTTTGTAAATAAATACTGGGCTCCCGGGATGTTACTGTCTGTACCACTTGTAAAACCGAAAAAGGATGATTGTCAGTGAGGCTACGATATGTTTGATCCATTCTGAAGTTCTGAAAGGTGAACACTGATTTGTCAGGATGTGTGACAATAAACTGTTCACAATGAGAGGCAACTTAATAAATGCTGGAAGTCAGAGCCCCATTTTACCTATTGCTCCAACCTGCCCGCCCCCGAATGTTTTTGTGCCCAATGGCAGCACCTCTCTCTCGCTCTCTGTCTCCTCCTCCCTCCCCAGACTCTCTGATGAATATCAGCTCTTCTGTCATTTGATCCTCTGCCCCAACAGACTGAATGGAGATGGACTTCATACTAAACAGACATCCAGGCTCTTCGGCCAGCTTTGCCGTGGCCGGGAAGCCACCGCGGCGTCCTCCTGGAAAGCGCTCCCACCGCAAACCGATTTGATTTCACTGAGCAGAGAGTAATGCATTTGCTAAGCGGCTAATTTGCTAGTTTTTCAAACCCTTCACAGCAGGTGTCCTTTTGCTAGTTACCTCAGAGGTAGTGAAGACGGAGAGTGAGGCAGCTGAAGGGGAATCAATTCTGGAGAGGGGGAGTAAGTGCTGTGAGACGGGGCACCAGGAGGAGGGCATCTAACAAATGACTTGCGTGCCCTCAACACCTCCCAGAATCCTTTTGTTGCCAAGTGCCTTTTCAATGTGCTTCTCCATCTGTGACTCAGCGTATTTTTTTCCATTCCTATAATACTTGATCCACATACTCTGAATGTCTCTGGAAAGATAGTACTCTTAAGTCTTTGTGCTTAAGGACTCTCATTCACTTGTTGCTTAAAGTCCAAGATGCTGCCATAATTTTTTTTTTTTGTAGCAGGTTAATTTAGTAAATCCTTCCTTCCAGTCTCTGGTGGTTTTTTGGTATTTTTAGCATGGAAAGCTTTTTTTTCCTTTGGGAGAAGTATTGAATTTATACTTTAGCAAATCATCTTGTCTCAATTATTTCCACTAAAATGGCTTTTGAAGAAAAAAGTAATTGAGTTTGAAATGAGACCAAATAAGAGTCAAATGTGAAATGTTTTTTTTTATTATTATTATTATTTGCTGAAATGTGATGAGCTGAGGTCCTGGTTATCCCTTCTCAGGGCTCTGCAGCTGCTACCGCTGGAGATGAGCCCTCATGACCCTCACCCTACACCCAGTGCAGGCTTTTGTGGTGTTTTCAGAGATTTCTCCCTGCAATTTTTCATCTTTTCCATGATATTGTTCTGGCCAGTGGCATGTCTCGGTGTAAAAGCAAGCAGAGTAGTTTCAGCAGATAAAACGAACGAATGGGTTATTGTGTTCAGTTATCATCTTCAGTCTACTGTCGAAAACACTGACATAGCCGTGTTAACACTCACCCTTTCAGCAAATGCATACCAGGCAGATTGATCTAAAGCTTAAACTCCACTGCTGATTGATTCGGCCAAGTTACAGTAGTCACTTTCGCCATTAAGCATAATGTATTTCTGAAGTAACACACTAAGGTTTCCCGTGATTGAGCTGTGGCAAATATATAATTCAAATTAAAGTTATTTACTGATGACAGGGGTGGTCATGCTGGTTAGTGCTGGTACCTCGCACCTCTGGGACCAGCTTTTGAATCTCTGCCCTGGCTTTCTGTGTGGCGTTTACATGCTCTCCCCAGTTCACTCTGGGATTTCCTTTGGGTTCTTCACTCATTTTTTTTTTATGGAACAGAGATAGAACATGCCACATAAAAGAATGAATACCTGGAATTTGGTTTTAAGCGCAATGGATGTGATGGTGTTGGCGTGTTGTGAACTGATAGCATTGTTCCAGATTATTCTAAATCTCACGCTGCCCATCAGGCCTAGCAGCTCCTACAGGGCAGGTGGGAAAAAACTGTGTTGGTTCTCAAAGCCACATGGATACAGAGAACGATAATCAGATAAATCCCATCCTAACTGCACAACCACAAGCACAAGCTGCTTTAAGGTAAAATTTAATAAGCTTTGCTATTGACAGCTGCACTTAATCTTTTTAACTTCCTAGCTTATATCCTCCTGTGGGGGGGGGGGGGGGGGGGGGCGGGCGGGGGGGGGGGGGGGGGGGGGGGGGTGGGGGGGGGGGGGGGGGGGGGGG